>JAAXCT010000650.1:0-385178 GCA_012490785.1 Eragrostis nindensis | reverse complement strand
CTGGTGTAGTGGTCGATGGCATCTTTGATTTCGGTGACAACTTTGCCCTTGCGCTCTAAACCTGGCTTCTTCTTGGTCTTCGATAGGGTGACTGCGTCCCAGAGCATAGATGCGTGCACATTAGCAAAATGACAACCAAATCTAAAGTTATTTTCTTTCTGATGAAATGTAACATTGTCTAAAATTTGTTCTTTTCTTGCTCATTTAAAGAAGCAGAAAAATATGTCCACCAATGCAAATTGTGTTCAGGCGAACCGGCAAGGGGAATATAGCATGCAAATTTTGGTAACAGCAGTCATTTGCCTTCAACTGTAAATCGGTGATAACTGTTTTTTATCGATTGGTAACAGCAGCAATTGGAGTGCCAAACAAGCGAAAGAAAGAACGTATAGCCGGACGCTGAAAAGCTACGGCAAGTAATCTCTCTCTCCTCACAGTCAGAGAGTTCAACAAGCATACTGGTGTCAAGCAAGAACGAATACTAGTACTCCTATACTTGCAGGCAATGAAGCGTGAGATGAAGGGGAGGTTGGAAAGAGAGATGACGAGTGAGGACCGGGAAGGGCGAAGGATTACCTGGACGGTTGCGCTTGGATTTCGGCATGGCGCTCCTGCGTTCTTGTTGCTCGGCGGCGGCGGCGCTCTGCTAGGGTTTAAGAAGGAAGGAAGTCGCTGGCCGTGCTTGGTTGGCTTTTCAGACCGACACGGGGGAACGACGACGAAACATAATCTGGGCCGCCATTGGGCTTTCATTTGCCCACAAAAAATAATTAAATTACAATAATTTTGTATATTGGACAGAAAGGCCTATTAGCTCAGTTGGTTAGAGCGTCGTGCTAATAACGCGAAGGTCGCAGGTTCGAGACCTGCATGGGCCATTTTTTTTTCTCTTTTACTTTTTTTTCCCTAATTCTTTTTGGGGAAAAGACAGATTTCAGGCACACAAGAAAAGGCCTTGCTCCTGAGCATTTGCAGCTTATGTGTTTGGACTGCAACAGGAGCAGCAGGAAAGCACCATCCATACTCCAGCTGAGCTATTCATTTTCAAGCACGGAAAAAAATAATACGGGTCCCTTGACGACGAAACTTGAACCGACAAAATCGAAGCATCTCTTCTAAGCCCCCAGTCCAGTAGAACCCTCGTCTCCTCCGATCTGATATCAGCAAGCAGCACGGCGGTTATCTCAAAAAAAAAAAAAAAAAAAAGCAAGCAAGCAGCACGGCGGCGGCCCTCGTCTCCTCGATATCCGCCGGCGCCGCCGCCCCCTGATCCCTCCTCCTCTATCATCAACACACAAAAAAAACAAGGAAGATGCCTCGTCAATCCGTTGCCTCGCTGGTACGGGATCGGGCCAAGGTGGGGCCGCTCAAGCGCCTTGCTCTGGGCTCCTCCAAGACCGCCGGGAGGAACTCCTCCGGCCGCATCACCTCCTTCCACCGCGGGAGGGGCCAAGCGCCTCGACAGGAACCTCGACGTTAAGCGGGGCACCTCCGCCCTCGGCGTCGTCGAGCGCGTCGAGTACGACCCCAACCGCTCTTCCTCCATCGCGCTCGTGCGCTGGGTCAAGGGGCCCATTTCCGCCGTCACAACGGCGAGGCGGCCAAGGTACAAGAAGTGATCCAACCAGACTCGTCGTCTGCCACGGCCAATGCCTCCGCTCGCTTCTCCCTTTGCGGCGCCATTCTCCTCTGCCGAAGCAAAGGTAGCTGCTTCCTCCGTGCTCTACTCTTCTCTCGGCAATGGAAATGCTGCTGCGTCCACGTTAACCTCACATCTACCTAGGATGGCTGTAGCTGGTGCCAAGCCCACCTTCTTCGCTCCTCAACTCAGCAAAGGAAAGGATTCATCACAAGTAGGAAAACAGGCATTTTCTCTATCTGAGATCTAGAGATGGGCAGCGGATGATGCTCTTTGGGCGCAGAGGATGAAACGTCAGCTTCTCTCTCCTGGCAGAATGATCTCAGGAAGAAGAACCTCCTGTGCTTCAGAGAAATTTCAGTAGCTTGGCACCAACAAGTAACAAAGGACCAAAGGTTGATCTTGTACCGGTATCTTACATCTTGGCCACTCACCAGTGCACGCCAGGCACTACAGTGATGAACTGTGACCCTTCCAAACCGTCCAACGCTTCATCCTCGCCACGATCCTCCGCCGATCAGTATGATGTGATTGACCTCAACTCGAAGGTTGGGAACTGTGTGCCGTTGGCCAATGTGAGGATTGGAACATGGGTGCACGACATTGAGTGCCGCCCTGGTCAGGGTGGGAAGATGGTTCGAGCAGCCGGGACATTTGCCAAAGTAGTCCAGGAGCCAGGTGCGCAGTGTGTTCTGCGCCTTCCTTCGGGTGCTGAGAAGACTGTTGACTCAAAGTGCCGTGCTACCATCGGTATCGTATCCAACCCCAGCCATGGTGCGCGCAAGCTAACAAAGGCAGGTGGTTAGGCAGGCGCCCTGTGGCCCGTGGTGTTGCTATGAATCCTGTGGATCATCCCCATGGTGGAGGTGAGGGGCGTACCAAAGGAGGCAGGCCTTCAGTTTCTCCTTGGGGAAAGCCCACGAAAGCAGGGTACCGATCGCCAAGTGTAGCCAGCCGTAAAGCTTAGTGTGCTGGAAAAAAAAAAACTCATGTGGAATGTGTTTCTTTCTTATTATTTGAGCAAATAAGAACATATGTTGGCAACATAGGGAATTGTGATATGAACAGCAACTTGGCTGTGATGTAACCAGCTGCCAACAAGGAGTTATGTATTCATTCCTTTGTGTCCAGCTATAATTAGTGGATTTCTCTGTCATTTGTAACTTATGGAAAATTTGGTTTCTGGTGCCACTGTTCTGACTAAAAACGGCTGTCCTACCTTTTTGGCCAGGGCTTGTTCCGAAACAAGAAATCAAGTCGTTTTATTTTTGCTATTTTCACCTCATTTTTCTGTCCATCATAGGCATAATGTTCGTACTTGATCATGGCTATGTGTATTCTGAGCTTTGACCTGTCTCAAGATCAAGTGTTCTGCTTTCTTACAAGAGTCAAGAGAATGCGAATTTGGAAATATTGTCACAGATCCTATAATACAAACCAAGAAATAAACAATCTTTAAGCCAACTTCCCTATGTTCCCCAATTAAATATATGTTTCTTTATTCACATTCATCATCATCAGCAGCCAGTCTCAGCTCTGCTTTGCTTGTGTAGAACATTTCTGTTTTCAGGTCTCAAACAACTCTGATCCTTGGCACCAGCACTAGGAAGATTCAGGTTTGTTAACTAGGTGTTTCCTGTAGCTGCAAGTGTTTGATTAGCTAATCATGTCACAGTTCAATCTGTTGCTATCGTGTTAAAAGACAATTCCTTTGGTTCCTGTAGATCGACTTGCTGCTCGACAGTAAGAAATAATCTGAGTTATTAAGTCCTTGTGTGTCTGTCAGTTACCATGTATGATCATTTTTAGTCTTAGCTACATGCCTGACTGTTAGTTTTTTTCGTAGCAGTTAGTGCAATAACTATTTTTTATCTCTCAGCCACAGTGATCTCCTTGATGTCGTTAGCTGCTATGGTAGTTGTTTAGCAATAGCTTAATCATCTTCTCCATAGCACGTATACTCTATTGCTTTCCACTTTATTTGTTCTTGTTATCTAGCACCACATCAAAGCAGTTTCTAGATAAACTTTTGTATTTTTTTTCATGCTTGATAGCTCATGTTTGACTAGACTTGCTCTAATTAATTATTCCACATACTACCTTTATGGCTTTATGCACATACTGTGTTATTGTGTTTCTATTGAATTTGATCCTACGCAGTTTAGTTATTTGGCATCTCTTTTTCCACTTTGTACCATGATAGTTAAAATGGTGCCCTAATACTTTTTTGCCTCTAATATTGCTTGGAAATGCAGGCCTGGTGCTTAGAATGGCTGGTTTCTCTTGTTGGAAATCACGAATTGTGCAAATTGTTGTACTGGTACTTATCATCATCTTCAGAAAGAAGAAGAAGAAGAAAAATGTACTTATATATGTCGTCAATTTTTTTACATGAAGAAATTGAGGGTATGAATTAGCATCTTTCTTGCGTGATGCGCTGTTCATGAATCTTTCTTGTCTGTTGCCCTGTTCGTGATCTCAGAAATGACAACATAGGTTTGTTTACTATTATGATTTCGTGATTTTGGTAATATGAATTGGGGACACAGTTTATGCTTGGATAGCAAGCATTGCCTTTGTTGTAGAAGGGTCGAGGAGCTCTTTCCTTTTTGTGTATGTGTGTGTTGCATGTGTACATAGCTGGACCAGGGCAATAGCATCATTTTGATTGGGTTGCCCGTTCATTGTGAATTTATAGCATTTTATGCTTGTCATTAAGCTGTACCAGTCTCAGATGTCCAGTTGTGTCGACCATACAAAGAATAATGCAAACAATACAACTGAGCCTTTTTCTTAATGATATCACAACTTATGATTGACCTCTTTGCGAATCACTTAATTAGTCTAATAAAGGATGATCATCCCTTGCTTCCCGCAGCTTTTCCTTCTAGTAGGTACCTCAACCTGGAGCACAACATTGCCAATCAAGTTCAGTGAAACAAAAGCAGCCAGCACAACTAATAACTAGAGAATCTGGTTTCTTTTCATATTCTGTTTTTACTTTTCCCTTGTATATTTAACTTGTAATTTAACGATCCTATATTGTTACTAGATAAAATGTATCTTTTCTAGTTGCACTGTGGACTAATATGCAAGGTCAGTGCTTGGCACATCTCATTGCTAATCTATTTAATCCGCTTGTCTCTTCATTGTTACAGCTTGTTAAATTTTCTGATCCCTTGTATCTTTTGTTCTTGCCAAATAAGCTAGAGATGATAGGTTCTTGGCTTTTGTGCAAGCAATTCAGTCATTTGCCTTCTTTTGCCAATTCAGATACTCTTGCAAGCTATTGTCAATTCATATGCTGTTTGCAAGCTATGTGCTAAATTTAGTATCCAACTTATATAATAGTTGCATCTCATCCTAATTTTAACTTTTTCCTCACTATTTTTTTACATGTATATGAAATCAATAATCGCTAGGCATAGATGTGCTCATTTTCTGAGGTAGAAGCAGAGAGGGAGTATAGTATAATCGCTAGGCATAAATGCGCCCAACAAAATCGCACGGAGGGAGTAATAATTAGTAGGTGAGTGATTCTTGTTGTGAAGCATCTGATCCTTCTATATGCCCGCACCTATGCAAGGGCAGATATTCTTGAATTGTTAATGATGCTCACCTATTTGGTCAGTGCAGTAAAGATCTTTCATGGAATGGATACATTTCAGTCAAATATACGGTGCAACAAATGCAGAAAAGATCTTTCATGGAATTGATACAGAGTGCTAGGACTCGGATGCGGCCTGCTGATTTCCTTCTTTTCTAAGGTTTGAGCGTTGATCTTGAACATTGGAAACAATTGAGCTCCAGATTTTCGAGCTCCTACTTCATTATAGTATTTTGCTTCTGTGGGGCATTGGTTCAAAATTTAAGAAGTCATTCAAGTTTAATTCATGCTTTTGGGTTCTTTCAGCAAAATTTAGTACATGAAGCAGGGTACCGGTCGCCAAGTGTGGCCAGTCGTAAAGCTTGGTTGTGATGGAACAAAGCTCATGTGGAATGTGTTTTTCTTATGATTTGAGAAAATAAAGAACAAATGTTGGTGGCAGAGAGAATTGTGATATGAACAGCAACTTGGTTGTGATGTAACCAGCACCCAACTAAAGAAGTATTGTTTTCATTCCTTTGTTTCTAGCTAACTGATTAGTGGATTTACTTTTCTTTGTAACTTATGGCGAATTTGGTTCTGGTTCCACTGCTTTGCCTCTGATTGAGAAAGGATGTCCTAGAGGGTATCCTTTTTGGCCAAGGCTTTGTTCAGAAACTCTGCAGCGCATTGCTGTGCGAGGATGTCATCTCAGGAGTTTCCAGTTCGTTCATGGGTTAACTGCATGCCGGATTGGTTGGTCGAGACAGTAACTTTAGATTGTAACCCTGCTATATATGAATAAAGCTCTCGTGTTTGCCCTAAAAAAAGGTTTTGTTCAGAAACTTGAAATCACGTTGGTATATTTTTGCTATTTTATCCTTCGTCTCCTGTCTGTTGTGTAGGCCTACTGTTGATATTTGATCATGGCTACGTGTACCCTGAGCAGCGAACTCTTTCAAGATCAGGAGTTTGGAAATGTTGGTGCAGATCATATAACACGAACCAGTAAATAAATAAGGTGTGTGCAGAACCTTTCTGTACCTATACTACTTCATGTCACTTATTTATTTTTGTAAGTCTATTTTCTTTTCATATACTTTGCCCATGACTTGCTGCCTCTCCTGTTCTCTTCCTGCTAAGTGCTAGCCAAGGAAGACATAACCTTGGTGAATTGGCAACCTTCTTTGCCCGTAGTCTCCATGCCTAGTGTTTTCATCTTAAAGTGACTGACTCTTCAATTGACACTTCTTCAACTTGAAAGTCAAGCTAATATCCGAGTACCTCTGATGATAGACACCATCCCTCCCTGTTCAAGCAGTCTGAAAACATCACACACGTTAAACAACAACTCGTTGCAAGCTAACTGCAATTTTCACCTAGTCTCCGCTTCCCTTTTCTTTGTCGCCTGTTCAATAGTACTTCTCAAGTTACAAGAATGCTGCTTACGCAAGATTAAATAGTTTGCAAAGCAAGATACAAACACGACATGGTTGAAGCAATTGCTGACTTGCTGTTGTATTAAGCCTCTGGCAATTGTCTACTAGTACTTACTGCTGCTGCCTGCAAATACCATTTGGACGATTGCAGAGATGTTGTTCCCATCACTGCTCATGCAGCATAGGTTTCTGACCCCGATGAAGTGGAAGACCAGAGCCCCAACAAGCGCAGATGCGAGAGGAACTGTCAGATTGTCGTCGAAGCGTGTGCTAATGGGAAGGGACTCGACAACTGCAGCAACAAAGGATATGACACCAAAGGCAAGGACCATCCTCCAGCTCTGCTCCACAAACCCGAAATGGTGGAAGTAGCACATGAAGCTGGTACACAAGTTTCGGATTAAGACATGGTCAGGTTGCAGAATCAATTTCTGGAAGATAATCTCAAGGGCTATTGTACTAGAGAAGTAGACTGTTTACTTACAGGGCCGATGCAATGAAACCAGCTAGGAACATTGCGATGCTTCCCGCATAGGATTTGTCGTTGTTGTGCGGGAGCTTTGCATGCCCTAATCGTCTCCCAACAATATCAGCAACTCCTGAAAGAAGCACCATTGCATCTGAAACTGTCAACTGAAAAATAAAAAAGCTAGTCTGCTATGTATGTCGAAGCAACGTCAAGAAGTAGAGATAGTACCGTCTCCAGCAAACAAATTGCAGAGCACGGCTATTGAGATGGGAGATGTCCTCCAGAAAATTATGGTAGTAAGAGTAGCAGCACAAGCATAATACAACGGACCCTTAAGAAGTTCTCTACAGACAAAAGGAATAAAGTTTGTCAGTAGTTCTGACAGAAATAGGCTGTTAGCTTCAACAAGAAAAATCCTATCCCTTGCAAACTAGACGAGACCCTGTTATTTCATTCTTCTACTGTTCGATCTCCATGCCTTCTGTTTCGTTCCTGTACTGTACGATCTCTGTAAAAATAATTAATACATAGTAGTTACTTTAAATGCGAGAGGCGGAAAGGAATAACCTGCGGTCTCCATGCCTTGTCATTGAGTTAACCACACCTTCATCTTTAACTATACCGAGTCCAATCAAGGTCACCTTTAAGATGTTCAGTTCGATGATAAGTGGTGCAAGAAATGCAGCATAGACATCATCCGAACTGCAATAATGAGGAAGCGTGGTAAGAAACACATATACTCTTCATCAGAGATCATGAACGTTGTTAGTGGCCTAATTAGTTTACGTACCTGAATAAAGGCCACATGAGGAAATAAGCAAATCCTACAGTTATGTGCACCAGTTTCCTGCAGAGTTTCTAAAACGCAGAGCAGATAGATACCAGTCAATATAGAGTACTCTGCAAATATTAGTATTCAGAGTGAAGCGATGGATCAGATAATAAAAGGTTGAGAATTTAATTCCCATAGTGAAGTCGAATACTATGCTGCAAATAAGTTCAAAAAAGAAAAGGAGGCTGCAGATACAGACAGATTTTGGAGGGTACAGAGCAACTTGACTTCAATTGGGATCTCAGCACTAATTGGCGTATTGGAAATGGAGGTATGACTGAAGAAGCAAGGGAGAGAGAGACCTGGTCCAGGAGCTCACGGTTGGCGACCACCTCCCAGAAGCGGAGCACAGCAGCCGCGGCCACCGCCGTGAGCAGGGCGGCGCCAACGTCCCGGAGCAGCGGGCTGTCCGTCCACATGGTTGGTACTCTTATCTTGATTTGATGGATGGTGGGAGAGAGAGGATGAAGAGACTCTGCTACGGTGCTACCTACCTCCTCTAGCTCGACTTGGTTAGCAGAGCTGGAGGAGGACCGAAATGCTACTGCCAAGCTTGATTGATGACTATTTTATATATGAACGCCGATCATGTTGAATTATACTATTATTAGCAGTTTAACTAATCCGTGATCGATCTCCGAGCTGGACTGAGGGGGATCATTCATTTCTTTGCGAATTGTTTTTTTATGGTCAACTACGCCAAGTCCTGAGATGGTTTTTGTGGCAAGTGGCATCAGTCCTGTCATGTCAACCTCTCCAAAAGGAAAATCATGTCATGTCCATGTACTTCTCCATGCATTTACTAACTGTACCTTGATAAATGAGTAGTATAACTTTACGTGCAATGACTTGTTTTCTTGCCCTAACAAAAAGACACATTTTTCTAGAGGGTAAACATACTATACAACTAGTACTAACCAAAGTGATGCAAAAGTTTCTTTCAACAGGAACAACGCTTGACTTTCCGAACTTTTCAAACAGCATTGACGGCCAGCAAATTTTACAGAGAAAAAAAGGGGGAAAACTAGCTAGTCATGAAGAATGTTGAATATCAAGTGAAATAATCAATTTTTGCTCAAGCGCATAAAATTGGTAACATGACTTTCATGGAGGCTAGCATTTTCTTATGCAATATCCTAATAATGCTTAAAGAGGTTCATCAGCATCCATATGAAAAAAATGCACAACATATATTATGCGTGCAGTAGTATAATCAGACTATGTTTCACAAAAAAGGAAAGAATTATACTATACAGTAAATAAACCCACATATTACTCAAAATAAATGCTCTGTAGTAGCAGCACTTCGGGATAAAATAAGGCTATAATCCAGAGATCAGATGTGTGTGTAATCAACACCTCTAGCTATATAAGCAGTATACATGTGTATTCCTCATAGGACAAGTACCACAAGATATCACCACATTGTACTAGCCACTAGATCATATGGTGAGATCAAGAGTACTTGCCCTCGATGCTGGTGCTTTTCCTTTATCCACATTGGCACCTAGGACCCTGCGATGACTATCACTACTAGTAACAATCTCCCTCATAGCAGGATGAGGAGATGAGAACAAAGAAAGAGAAAGCCCGGTAGCAGTACTACTTTGTGCTTCTTGATTTTCATTATTGTGTTCTTTGCCCCAGGTGCCACCTGACCTCTTCCTCTTCTCCCGTTTTGGCCTTATATCGAGCGAGAGCTCTAGATCAAGAGGATCATCATTGTTATCCTCATTGAGCGCAAGTGTTGCTTGCGGCAGTTGGCGTCTTTGATCGTTCCGAGATGAGCACCCTAGATGAACTGAAGTTGGAGCTCCAGCAACATAGTGAGCACGGGTCCTAAGGAACATTTCGGCATCAGCTATTGAGTAGTAATGTTTTGACGCAATGAAATTGTGACCGTGAAGCCATTGTTGTTCATGGAAGCTGTTCCAATGAGGCCATGCACCAAATCTAGTTGATAATCAATGAGAAAAAATTAGTTTCGTTTTATCCATTGCTTCAATTGCTAGACAACAGAAGGAACAGAAATTTAATGGATTTTGTTTGAAAGCGTTCCATGACCATGGATCCAACTACCTTGCTGACAATGTGTGACAGGCACCAGTCTGGCCGTGATGCAAGGCGAGATGCCCGCGGTTGTACACTTGTCCCCCGTCTTGGAAATGATCTCTCCATGAACCACCTATCACCGCAAGAAATTTCAACCAAGTAAGCTAGGGAAATTACGGATGGTGGTGTGTCTGCTTAAAGAACAATCAAAAGAAACTCTTTCGTGATTCAGTTTAATTACCTTGGCCCGAGTCGTCTATCTTCTTGCTCCTGTACATCTGAAAGAAAGAGGGAATATGAACGAATTACTACGTACAACAAGGATCACACGAAATTTAAATACAAAACCAAAACTGAATGTATGCATGTACTGTATGCATATATATACTTGGAGATGGCTCTTGACGTGGCCTATGCTAAGCCCTTTGACGTTCATCAACTGAAGAACAAGTTTGGGAGTTGCACCTGTGAACACATATACAATCAATACATGCTGCGACCAAGGAAATTGAATGTGAAATGATCAGGTGGTAGTCGCTCTACTTACGGTCTTGGCCGCCCAGCCTCTCGACAGCTCGGAGAAAACAGAGGTGAAGCTCCGGCGTCCAGCGGAGGCGTGGGTTCTTGGAGCGGACGTAGGGCCTCACCGATGATGACGATGAGCCGGCTATCTTCCCCCCGGCTTCCTCCAGATCCACCGTGCTGCTATTGCTGGAGCTTCCTCCGTCCTGCCCCTGCCCAGCTTCCGTCTCAAACCCTTTGCTACTTTCCTCCATGCTCGGCCGGTCCATGGATCAAGCTATACGAAGAAGAAGTAGATGTTGATGGGTGAGGTCCAACTCTCTTCTTACATCCTCTTCTTGTTGCTGCATCATACCAGCCGTCAGCGATCTATCTAACTCTCAGCTGGAGAAGAAAGATGGAGGCCAAAACCAAGGTGAGGTCATATGGATCATCATTCCATCTATCTATCTACACATATATGTCTTCATATGGTCGTTTTAAATAACAAGTGATCTCATATATGCACATATATATATGGCTTTCCTGACAAAGGAGCACATAACCAAGGCAAGATCAAGAGAAGGTGAACAATAATTAACCGAACTAACTGATACCTTTAATTTATACTTTATATTCAGTACTGCAGTGAGCTAATTAATGAGTTCCTAAAGTCTTTTGTTTCTAATATCGGTCCTACTATTAACTAATAATTTGGATTGTTGCTTTTTTGTCTCTGTCTAGTAGGAACAGTGTAGACGACTAAAAGGAGTGGAACAGCAGTAGTAGACCGTTAGTCAAATCGAATGCCGAGGAGAGGGCAGGTTGGTCCATGCACTGACAATAGCCCATGTGTCTCTCTCGCCTGTACTACCCACTAGTTCTACAAGCAAGCATCCATGTATATGTGTTTGATGAATCATATATAGTCTTTTTCGAAAAAATGAATCATATATAGTGCCTGTACGTACGTCTCTAGATTATATATGCTCCATGCAAACAAGGACCACTTTATGAATCTCTTTTCAACGGATCAATTAACATATGTGTACCCAAAAGAATTCCTTGCTGGTGTTGATGAGAGTGTACCTGCGTGGCAGGAGAGAACATTCAAACAAACAAGAGAAAAAAAAAGTTGTCTGGTGCAATTATTAGTTGATAGCTTGCACATCCAATCTTCCTCATGGAGTACGACCCCTATAATTCAATTTAAAGTTTTACAAAAAAAAATACAACAATATAGTAGGGAATCCATGCGTAAATAGAAAATTTCAAATACACACACAAAAAGGAAATATAAAAGCGATTGCTTGGATGACCTAAACTTAAAGTGGATGTTTGGCTCATACACTGTCATGTTAAATCAATAATTCAAATTGCTGCTGGTGCCTTCGTTGCCGCAGGCATTTGCCAAATGCTGAACGTAAGGGTTGACACTCTTTTCATGCTCACGGTTTGGCAGGTGTGGAAAGAAAGGATCGAATGCTGGGGCCTACTCACTTTAATTAACCACACCTTAGTCTGACGCTGCCATGCATAACTCATGCCTGATGATGGGAATGGGATTATGCATGAGCGGGTCTATACCACTCTTAGTCCGACAACAGCAGTAATCCAGTAGCCGATCATATCATATTCATATATATAGCACTAATGTCACAAGAGACACTTCAACTAAAATTTTGGTTGAGTGCCACTTTATCTTTTAGGTACCTTTTTGTACATAATAAATTCCTCTTTTGACTCTTCTCTCTTGGGTACCCGTTTTCTCTATAAAATTAGAGGAGGAATGAACAGGAATCATAGCAAAATACTTCATGTATCGAAGGTTCAATCATCATCATCCTATATTCTATGACTCCCATCTGAATTTAAATTAAGAGAGCTTTTATGGTGCTTGGATTTTCCTCCCATTTCCTCCCATTTCCTCCCTTAAATTTTATTTTTGTAACAAAGGGTATGTTGGTAATTCAACTTCGGAAACCGCCCCCCCCCCCCCCCCCAACCACTGCGGCCTCTCGCAGCCCGAACCCCGAGCCCGACCACGACGGCTGCACCGCGGCCCCTCCCCGTGCCGTCCTCGTCTCCACCTCGTCGTCGGCATCGACTGCCCAGGTCTTGCCCTAGCCACCACCGCCCTGATCTCTCCCTCCCTCCAGCTGCCGCCGGCGCCTTCGTTCCCCCTCCATCTCCCGACGACGAGCCCCCTACCGACGGCGGCGGTGGTTCCCCGCGAGGGCAGGACGGCGGCAAGGCAGGTCGGCACGGCAACGCCGACGCGGTCTTCTTCCCTCAAGCGCCCATCTCCATCGACCGCTGTCTTCTCGCCGGTGAGTCAACCATCCACGCCTTTCTCCTCTTCTCTCCCGTGCTTGCTAGGGTTTCTTGATTCATGAAGAAGAACCTTGTAGATGTAATATTTCTTGATTCATTTACAAGTTATTGATCTAGTGTATACACCCCTTGCAGATGTAGTAGTTCTTGATTCGTTTACTAGTTCTTGTAGATGTACTAGTTTTGCATTTGTTGCTGTCTTAGTGATGTCTTTGGATTTTTTTACTGTTTCCTGCTTCTGATAGTACATTAGTCATAAAAATGTTTCTAGGACAAGAAGAAATATTTCCATGACTGTTCTAATGGAAGCTTAATTTTTATCTTTTGAAGCGGAAATGTCCAATGATAATTCTTTGCTGGAGTACAGTGAAATAGTTATGAAGATGTTTAACAGTGAAGACGAAGGATTTGAGTTTTATAACGACTACGCTTATGAGAAAGGCTTTGGTGTGAGAAAGGATTACTGCGAGTGGGACAGCGGCCACAATGAGAGGACCCTTCGCAAGTTTGTTTGCAGCGCTACAGGTTTCCGCAAAGAGAAGCACCTGAGGAGGGAGATCAAGATGCGGAGGTCGCGCAATATCACTCGCTTTGGATGCCGTGCTAAACTTGTGATTGCACAGGATCAGAACTCGGAGCAGTGGTATGTGAAGGATTTCATCGATGAACACAACCATCCGATGATTGATCCAGACCTTTCTTGTTTTCTGCGTTCACATAGAAGAATCAGTGATGAGCAGAAAGCAGAGATTGTGCTTCTGCAGATTTCTGGGATCCGCAAACACCAGATAATGGACATTATGCTAAAGCGGTGCGGTGGTTATGATAATGTTGGATTTACATCAAGGGACCTTTATAATTTCTTCCATCGCAATAAGTTGCAGACACTCTCCCCCGGTGATGCTCAAACACTCATCAATTACATGATAGATCAGAAACGTAGAGATCCAGATTTCTCTTTCCAGTACAAGAGAGATGGGAGAGGGCATTTGACGGGAGTGCTCTGGTGCGACTTTGAAAGTCAGATGGATTATAGAGCATTTGGTGATGTCGTCGTATTTGATGGCACGTACTAAACAAATAAATACAACCTGCCCCTTGTTCCTTTTGTTGGGGTGAATCATCATAAAAGCACAGTTCTTTTTGCTTGTGGAATTGTTGCTCATGAGGATATTGAGTCGTATGTGTGGCTGCTTAGGTCATTCAGTGAGGCCATGTCTCAGAAACATCCAGTTTCAGTGATCACCGATGGAGACCTTGCTATGCAAAAAGCAATCAGTATTGTGTGGCCGAATTCATCGCATAGGCTATGCGGATGGCATATTGAGAATAACATTGTGAGTAATATTAAGGACGACAAAGTGAAGGAAGGGATTAGGTGCTTTCTTTACGATCGTTGCTCTATAGAAGAGATTGAGAGGAAATGGATGGAATTCTTGAATATGAATGACGTTACAGATAAGGAGTTGTGGCTATATCAGATGTATGAGAGGAGGGAAGTCTGGTGTGCTGCGTATTGTTGGCGGTTCTTATGCGATAAAATTAAATTCATTAATTCCGCAAGCGCACGGATCACCATTGTAGCATTTCACCTTGGAGTATTCCAGGGTTATCGTATTTATATTTCCGCAGGGAAGTAGAGCAAAAGAAAGCTGAATAATAGCTATGCATTGGATAATTTGGAGAAAGAAATAATGTATCAACTATACTTGAGACGGGGGTAAGATAGGCATGATAGATATGGGTGGCACACACATCCTCAAATCCAAGGTAATAAAATAAATCGTAGTATACATTTGGGAGAGCAACGAGATAGAGTTAAGGCTACCTGTATGTTTATCTATTATTTACTTTTCTAGCAGTCAAGTCTACAAAGATTATTTACTCTAGCTAAGCTCATACACATACAAGTCATGTCGTTTCGGGGCACACACGTGCTAGGTTAACCGATGAAGCTAGTTCAAACCTAGGGATCCGTATGCTATAATTAAGACCTTGCTGAGTCCAACCCGGACGTGGTGGATTACAGAGACCGGTGCAGCTGTCACATACACTCGCGGCTACCATCCTCCGTGGGGTTGGGTGCCAAACGTGCATAGGCCAAGATCTAAGCGTCACGCTTACAACCCGCCTAGAGGAGCTACTCTTGATCAACGGAGCAGTCCTATCTAAGAATGAACAAGCACAGATTTCACACGACGTCATCTCCGACGACGGCACTCTCTCGTACTCGCTATTCCAACAATCACGAATCCCACAACAAGACTTCTACGAGCACTTACTTAACGAATAAATAAACTAAATAGAAAAGAACTACTAAAATAAATAAATAAAGATAAAACTAATTATATAATAAATAAAATAATATCTCAAAAGAGTAAGGATACAAAGAACTATACCGAACTCCGAGAATACTCCGGAAGCCCGAGAGAGCTCTCACTCTACTCTACTCTACTCTAACTCCCAAAGCTACTACTCAACTAAACTAATGAACACTTGGATGAAGTGTGATGGTGCACTTTGATTCGGAGGCCGAGGGGTCCCTTTTATAGCTTGTGAAGGCGGTGGAAGCACCCTGGCCGACTTTGGAGAGGCGGCGCCGACAAAGTCGGCCGGCCGGCCTAGGAGGGTGGCCGGTCGGCCGTCCCTTCGGTCGGTTCGCCACCGTCTTTTGCCTGAACGCTCCAGATCATCTCCTGATGGCGGTCCGAAGGTCGGCTACTTCGTGGGGTCGGCAGAATTGGATTGAGGGCCAAGTAAAGGCCCAAATAGCCCACCTTCTAGAATGTCGGTGGAATTCTGCCGAGCTGGGCTTGAATTGTGCGTTGAAGATTATTTTCCAGCCCACTGGAAGAAGCCTGGGGCCTGTGGCCACCAGGTGGGGCCGGCCGGCCAGGGATTTTCCCTGGCTGGGCCCACTTTTCTCCATTATTCACTCCTGCATCCAAATATTCACCAAAACCTATGAAGTAGCATTATTCCTATCTACTATCCACAAAATCTTGGTGTTATGTATTTATTTACCGGTAGGGTGGCGGTCAAAACATGGTTTAACGACCGCCAACAACCTCCCCAAGCTTAAACTTTGCTCGTCCCGAGCAAACTCAACTCAGGGTACCGGCGGATCAGGAGTTACAAAGAAGCGCCCCATGGGTAATAAAGATGCAACAACATACTCCCTAAACAGTGGTAAGTTTACGAGAGCACAAAATATTCATGAGTGTTGCAAAAATCGTGGGGCTTATATGTCACACCTTGTCATGCAGCATTGAAGACTAGAACAGCATTTTCGGACAAGTACACAATTCTAGCAGGTATGCATCCAGAGTTTTTATGTGCTGCAAGGTAAGGTGCAAAAATTCTCCTTCGTTTTGGTAGGCACTTCTCTTACCTACCAATGTGAGTTCTATTCCTACAAGCTTCACTCATCCTACCTTCTACCAAATGAGGCTTTGTATGTGGAGCTTGGTAAGGAATGCACAATTGTCATGCATATATTGTAAAGCTAAAGAATGAGTCTCAATCAACATAGCAACTCTATTTATTTTGGTCATAGGGAATGATGTGATGGAGGGGGAGAAAATGAACTCACACTTATGGAAGGGGGTTTTGAAAAACATTGGTCCTTTATTTTGCTCAAGATGTTTATGATAAGAACCATATAGCCTTTGACTTTTGTCATGCAACCATAGAGTTTTTTTTTTTGACTACTCCATGGTGCAAGGGGCCATAAATTTTGAATGGTTCAATGAAACATTTTGAAATATTCTTGAGCATTTGGATGGACCAAAAGTTTTGCAAACTCTGAAAAATGTTTGGTTGATTTATCCAAACATTCCCCTTTTTATTTGGTGGAGAAAAATTTTCAAAAACATACGCGAAGGAATTATGACCAAAAATTAGGAGTGCTTAGTTTCAAGAGTACATCAAACCTTAACAAAACTCAATGCATAAACAAATGGCTATGAGTGGGGCTGTTTCGAATATTACGATATGGCTCTGGTAGGTAAATAAATCCTCACACTAAGAGAAGTGTGCCAAAACAGAAGGGTTTTAGGTACTTGCAGCAATTCAAGAAAAACATCTCTGGATGAAACCATACTAAAAAAATGCTACTAGTCCTAATCATGCCATATCACAATCCACAATGCTCAGACTTGGTGTAACAAATGCAACCCACGGAAATAAGCAAGACTCATGATGTGATCATGCTCAAGTAAAAATAACACATATGTCAGGAGTAGAGGTTGCATCTATGCGACACATGGGAAGCTAATTTGTAACTCGATCATCATTTCCCTTAAGCGTAGCATAACACCAAGATTCTAGCATTTATTCGAAACAGGGAGTTTATTTATTTATTAAGAAAATTAGGGATACTTACCTGGGGGTTCTCCCCAAGCTTGAGTCTTTGCAAGACTCGAGCTTGTATTGAACTCCTTCTTACCTGGGGGGTGCCCTCCCCAAGCTTGAGTCTTTGTAAGACTTAAGCTTGATTCAGTCTCTTCCTCCTCCTTCTTGATCTGCAAAAAGAGTGAGGATGATACAAGTGGCTAGCCCCTAATGGGCATCACCGGGAATCCTATTATTTTTGTTTTTTTTTAAATTTTTCAAATTTTTATTTTGTTTTTATGATTTATGAAAAGAAAAACAAGTGCTAGGCCTAGCTAGGATAACGATTGGGATGGCCTCCCCAATCGGAGGGCTCTCATTTTTACGTCTTTGAGCTAGACGTTCTCTATGTCTTTTCAACTCGTTTGGACCTCGCTCGCTGGAGAATCTTGCGAGGTAGAGGTTCCTTCTTTCTTCCGCCACACCTTGGTTGTCTTCTTTGTGTTGGTGGCGGCGACCTTTTCTTCAATAGGCGCCTTTGTTGTACTCTTATCGGTCGATACCGTAGCTGCCTTCTTCTTTCGTGAGCGCCTTGCTCTCCTTTTCTTAGGCGATTGTGACTCGCCTACTCCTTCTTGCGGAGGAGTAAGAGGGGTTTGAGGTGTAATTGGCGGCTGAGGCATCCTCCTTGGAGTCCTCCAATATTTTGCTAGCCTTCTTGCATTCTCTCTTTCCAGATAGTCTCTCATATATGCAATGAGCTTGTCTGGCTGTGGCATGGGTGGAGTAATCTCAATCTTCTCCACTCTCCTTGGGTCTTTTCCATATAGGACCCGTACTTGCTTGCATTGCTCAACCTTAGGTTTGAAGTTGAACGTTTCTTCCCTGCCGTTGAAATCCAAGTGGATCTCTCCTGCCCCCACGTCAATGTTGGCGTTGGTGGTGCTCAAGAACGGCCTCCCAAGGATGAGAGGGGTCTTGACATCTACTTCCATGTCAAGCACAACAAAGTCGACGGGGACGAAGAGATTTCTGATCTACACGGGAACTTCTTCGACAATCCCCAAGGGCAGGCGCAGTGATCCGTCTGCAAGCTGCAGCTTCATGGTCGTTGGGGACAATGGATGGTTTAACCCATCGTACATCGCCTTCGGCATGATGCTCACGCTCGCCCCTAAGTCACATAGTGCCCGAGCGAAACAACGGTCGTTGACCAAACACGGAATGGTTGGCCATCCGGGATCTTTTCGGATCACATCCTTGGGGAGTGCGGCATCCAAGTCGCTCTCTTCACACCTGATGGTTATTGCATTCACACTCTCCTTGGGATTAACTTCCGGTTGCCCAGGAAGTTTACCCGCACGAGGAGACTGCACAGCTGAAGCTATTTGCGCAATTTGCGTTTCTAGCATCTTGTTATGGCTTAGCTGATTCTGCAGAGCAGTGCTGAATGACTCTAGCTTGGCATCTATGCTCTCTAAAGTCTTGTCGGTAGTAAGAAATTTCTTACTAAAACTGTCATTGATCTTGACCTGGCCGAGAACTAGATCCTTGATAGAGGGCTCATAACGGGAAAGATTACCATTGTTACCTCCCTGATTCTTGTTGAAGGAGAGGTCGGGCCTTGAGTTCCAGCCGTAGTTGTTCTGGGAGCGGAACCCATTGCCATTGTTGAGGAAATTGCATTCCTCTCTCGCATTTGGGCAGTTGATGCCCATATGCCCAACGCTGCCGCATTCCTCACATGTCATGCGGGAATCCGCAACTTGCAGGTCCTGTGGAGACTCCACCTTGCGGAGTAGCTGATCGAGCTTGATGGCGAGCATGTCCATCGTCTCCATTTGGTGCACTCCACGGGTCTTGGTGCTCGCCGCTTGGCGTTCACCATGAGTCTGGTTGGCCGCCACCTTCTCAATCAACTTCTTAGCGTTCTTCACGCTAAGGGAGAAGAAGGAGCCGCCTGCTGCGGCGTCGAGGTGCTCTCGAGCGGACGGCCTCAAACCGTGGTAGAAACTTTGTATGAGGAGCCATTCTTCCATGCCATGGTGTGGGCATGAGAGAACGTACTCCTGCATCCTGTCCCAGGCTTCCGCGGTCGACTCATCTGCGAGCTGTTGGAAGCCCGATATCTTGTTCCGCAGGGCAGTCGTCTTGCCCGGCGGGAAGAACTTGGCGAGGAAGGCATTGGAGCATGCCGTCCACGTGTCGAGGGACTCTTGGTTCGCGTAGAACCACCGGAGAGCCTTCCCCAACAGAGAGAATGGGAAAAGCTGTAGTCGGATGGCGTCCTGAGGTGCATCCTTTATGACGAAGGTGTTGCACGTCATCAGGAACCTTTGGAGGTGAGCATTTGCATCCTCCGACGGCTTCCCACAGAAAGGACTGGCCAAGATCATGTTGATCAAGGCTGGCTTGAGCTCGTAGTCCTTGTTGGTGATGCGCGGGTTGGGGCCCACGCGGATGTTCTCCGTAGTTGGCGCGGAGAAGTCATTGATCGTCTTCTCAATCGGATCACCCATGTTGTTGTTCGTTGATAAAGGTGGAGGGTGATCGACAATCGTCGGAAGGGATCCTTCAAGAGCCAGAACTTTCGATCGAGCGTGGGTGGGAGGAGGGGTAAGCCTGGCCCTCACCCTTCTCAAGAACTGTTCGGGATCTGAGTGGAAGTTTTCTGGTAGGTCGAAACCAGTCATGCACAGTCCTGTTTCAAATGTTCACAACAAAGAAAGACAGGACAAGGGTAAGCCCGCAAAAGTAAGTGATAATTATTCTTCTCACAAACTTCAATGCATTTATTCAGTTCCTAGCTGCTACTTCCCCGGCAACGGCGCCAGAAATGCTTGTTGGCGGTTCTTATGCGATAAAATTAAAATAATTAATTCCGCAAGCGCACGGATCACCATTGTAGCATTTCACCTTGGAGTATTCCAGGGTTATCGTATTTATATTTCCGCAGGGAAGTAGAGCAAAAGAAAGCTGAATAATAGCTATGCATTGGATAATTTGGAGAAAGAAATAATGTATCAACTATACTTGAGACGGGGGTAAGATAGGCATGATAGATATGGGTGGCACACACATCCTCAAATCCAAGGTTATAAAATAAATCGTAGTATACATTTGGGAGAGCAACGAGATAGAGTTAAGGCTACCTGTATGTTTATCTATTATTTACTTTTCTAGCAGTCAAGTCTACAAAGATTATTTACTCTAGCTAAGCTCATACACATACAAGTCATGTCGTTTCGGGGCACACACGTGCTAGGTTAACCGATGAAGCTAGTTCAAACCTAGGGATCCGTATGCTATAATTAAGACCCTGCTGAGTCCAACCCGGACGTGGTGGATTACAGAGACCGGTGCAGCTGTCACATACACTCGCGGCTACCATCCTCCGTGGGGTTGGGTGCCAAACGTGCATAGGCCAAGATCTAAGCGCCACGCTTACAACCCGCCTAGAGGAGCTACTCTTGATCAACGGAGCAGTCCTATCTAAGAATGAACAAGCACAGATTTCACACGACGTCATCTCCGACGACGGCACTCTCTCGTACTCGCTATTCCAACAATCACGAATCCCACAACAAGACTTCTACGAGCACTTACTTAACGAATAAATAAACTAAATAGAAAAGAACTACTAAAATAAATAAATAAAGATAAAACTAATTATATAATAAATAAAATAATATCTCAAAAGAGTAAGGATACAAAGAACTATACCGAACTCCGAGAATACTCCGGAAGCCCGAGAGAGCTCTCACTCTACTCTACTCTACTCTAACTCCCAAAGCTACTACTCAACTAAACTAATGAACACTTGGATGAAGTGTGATGGTGCACTTTGATTCGGAGGCCGAGGGGTCCCTTTTATAGCTTGTGAAGGCGGTGGAAGCACCCTGGCCGACTTTGGAGAGGCGGCGCCGACAAAGTCGGCCGGCCGGCCTAGGGGGGTGGCCGGCCGGTCGTCCCTTCGGTCGGTTCGCCACCGTCTTTTGCCTGAACGCTCCAGATCATCTCCTGATGGCGGTCCGAAGGTCGGCTACTTCGTGGGGTCGGCAGAATTGGATTGAGGGCCAAGTAAAGGCCCAAATAGCCCACCTTCTAGAATGTCGGTGGAATTCTGCCGAGCTGGGCTTGAATTGTGCGTTGAAGATTATTTTCCAGCCCACTGGAGGAAGCCTGGGGCCTGTGGCCACCAGGTGGGGCCGGCCGGCCTAGGGTGGGGCCGGCCGGCTAGGGATTTTCCCTGGCTGGGCCCACTTTTCTCCATTATTCACTCCTGCATCCAAATATTCACCAAAACCTATGGAGTAGCATTATTCCTATCTACTATGCACAAAATCTTGGTGTTATGTATTTATTTACCGGTAGGGTGGCGGTCAAAACATGGTTTAACGACCGCCAACACGTATCATGCTAGTAAGCGCTATTTAGGACTGAGGAGCAACCAGCGTAGCGAGAGCCTTCACTCTAAGATTCAGTTTAATCTAGATCGGAAAATGTCACTGATAGAGCTGTTACAACACTTTGACAACTGTGTTCAAAAGCTGCGCATTAGAGAAGCGAATCTGGACTTTGAAGCAAGTTACAAGCCATGCTTGGAACCAGATGCTTCAAATATTGTGAATGAGGCTGCAGGAAGGTTCACACTAAGTGTTTATTATGCTGATATGCAGTACAGTCTTAAAACAGCCGAGAAGTGTTTTTTGATTGAGGAAATGGATGGCTATAACATTGTTGAGTATAAAGTTGGAAGGGTTGATAAAGGAGACAAACAATACTTTGTAGAATGTGAGATCTGTGTTGATGAGGACAAGGTGAAGGAAATTTCATGTTCTTGTCTAAAGTTACAGTCCCTTGGAACCCCATGCTCACACATCTTCTTTGTGCTGGGCTTTCGCGGAGAAAGCAAGCTTCCAGATTGCTGTGTTTTGGAAAGGTGGACGATGGGTGCCAAGCGTGGATTTCCTCCTACAAGGAAGACCACCATGTATGACTATTCTGATAGCGTACAGAGGTACCATGAGCTACACAATATCAGTCAAATGACATCCTTCGCAGCATCTCAATCACTTGAAGCGTACGAACGGCTCAAACGCGTTCTTGAAGAGGAAGCTGCTATGATCCTCCCAAATAGAGGAGAGGATGGAGGCAAGAGGTTTGGTCCTGTGCTCACACAAGGCCTGGATGATTCTGCAGAGTCCTACAATGTCTTGGATCCCATACGTGTGCCTGGCAGAGGGGCCCCGAAGAAAAAGTTGAAGTCAAGTTCAGATAAATCTAACAAGAAATGTACACTTTGTAAAGACCAGGGTCACAATCGGCGAACATGCTCCATGAGAGATGAGGTAAGCTAAGAGTAAAAAAACTCGACCTGCGGGGGGTAAGACAGCCCCCGGGCATTGCTTTTAAGAAGAAGACCTTCTCACGCAGGTCGAGAAAACCCCCCAACCCCTGCCCCACCCATACACAGCGGCACCATAGCCCATGTGAGACGACCACGACCCGGGCCGGGCCTTAGACCTGTGCTTTGGTTGTGGGACAGACGAGGGGATTTTTTTTTATTTTTTCCACAAATTGTGCAGTACCCAGGGATTGAACCCTGGGCGGGAGCTCCCCAGCCAATTGTTGGTCGTTTGTACGCACCCACTTATATACCGCAAGAGGACGGTGTACAGTTGTAGCACTTTTTCCCTTAGAGTATTCCAAGGTTTAATATCGAACCACAGAGAACAAGCGGGACTTAAACTATTATTTAAACTACTAAATTAATATGGCAAAGGTGTGTGTGGAAAGGGTGGTTAACAGCTAGAGATGAAAGGGCCTGCGGTTGTATCAAGGTTATGAAAAGGATTCTCTCCTATGGTTTGGGGTACTGGCATGCAACTCAGGTCATGGTTCAATTGATAGGTTTAGTATTCTACAAGACATGGTGGTTTCGTTCGCCCCGATCCTGTCACGACAAGGTACTAATAGCTCCCCACTGGTTTCTTGCACTATGTAATAAACACGTATTGATCGGATACGAGTTCAAAGCATCACATAGACCAAACACATCAAAAGAGTATTGTAAGCGTGAGAGTTACATAACCAGATTTCCCTCGCCACGGAGAGAATATGAGATCTACTCACGCATCATACTGCGACACATGAACATGGGTACAGTAGGATGCAGGATTTTGGCGTGGTCCCACAGGTGCCGATCGGCACGGCGGTGTGCCGGTCGGCACAGTCTTCCTTTTTGGTGGTGATGATCGGTGATCGCCGTCTTCGCCGCCACAACCTTCAACCTCCGTCAAAACCTCTGTATGTCTGTCCCGTGTCTTACTTCGCGACCAAGATCTCCTCTTTATAGTCTCTTTCGGTTGTGGGCTGGATTCCACCGACTCCGACTCTGATATTTCATCTGGGCTTCATATTCTCCGAGTGGGCTTCAAGTTTGGGGCCCGACCTCCATGGTGCCGGTCGGCACACAGGCCGTGCCGACCGGCACGGACTCCAATTTCCTCGTTCTTCGGGCCTCCGGCAGCTCTTTACTCGTAGTCTCTTAATTTTCACCTGTTTCCTGCAAATCTTCCGAATACACAGAAACTACGCATATATATAATAATGGGGGTTAATTCTTTAGCAATAATGACGTATTAAGGTATTAAAAACACCTTATTTGTCACATAAAATGAGTCCCTAGAAAGCACCAACACCAATGTCCTTTGCCAGTTGCACCGTGAGTCCCTTTGCGAGGTAAGCTAAGAGTAATTGTCATTAAAGCAAAAAATTGGTTGTTTGTGAGCCATGTGTGCTTATGACTAATGTTCCTCTTCATTCGTAGGAAAAAATGCTCCCTGAGGATGTGTTGGATACATGATTTGCCAAAGGTTGTTGTTGTTTAGAGATGCTTAGATGCTGTCGCCATCACCACCGTGAGTCGTTGATCTAGCTTAAATGCGTGTGTAATGGCCGGGTAATCCGCTGCAAGTTTGCCTTTTCTGTCCCATTCAATTGTGTATATAGTTCGGGAATACTAGTTACGACCAGCAGGATCCGAAATGCAGTAGTTATAATTGACATCCCAATCCAACCCTCATCCGAAACGTAGTAGTCGAAATAATTGTGCTGGTCGTAACTACTACATTTCGGATCCTGCTGATCGTAACCTACTACATTTCGGATCCTGCTGGTCGTAACCATTGCATTTCGGATCCTGTCCGAATGGCGTCATAGCAGCGTGATCGTTGTCCGAATATTTGTGTAGTATTCCGAATAGTGTTGTGGTAATCCGAATATTAGTGTAGAATTTCGATAAGTATCGTAGAAATCCGAATATCTACGTGGTATTCCAAATATTAGCAGCGCGATCGTTGTTCGAATATGTGTAGTATTCCGAATAGTGTTGTAGTAATCCGAATATAAGTGTAGAATTTCGAATATAAGTGTAGAATTCCGAATAATTGACATCCCAATCCAACCCTCATCCCAAATCATTGTTTAGAGCCGGCAAACCCAAGAATCTTTTAAGAACGAGTTCTCTAGTTCAACTAACAATTCCTAAATTGTTTGACAGCTATAGAACACCAAATCTTTTTTCTAACACACGCATAACTTTATGAAAACACATAACAAACTTAGTCTAATTTTGAACAAAAATTTAATGCAACCTAACAAGTTTGTAATCCTCCCATAGTTCAACAAGGCTAGGTGCCTAGATGCCGTCAGTACTATCCCCTGGAGTATGGACATCACGGGCCATATCGCCTTCTTCTTCTCCGTCATCGTAGTAGTCTATGTCCACCATGTCCTGCATTAAGTTGTTTACATGTTATTATACCATCAATGGTTGTATTAAGAAAATTATTTGTGAAGAGAAACCACTCACTTCTTCAGGTCCCACTAGGTACAGATGACAAATCTTGGTCCTCTGTTCAGCATGAGCGAGCACCAATTCATTCACATCTTCTTGTCCATTAATCTTTTTTAAACCATACCCAATTGATGGTGTACTCCCATGAACGGGATTCAGGTAGTACAACTCTGCGTCTCCTCTATATCCATAATGTCCCAAAGTCTCCAACATTACGGTGAACTGAACAGTAGTGGCTGGCTTTGTAATAGTAAACTGGCCAACATTATATTCCCGACTGTCATAGTACTTTTTCAGATCCGGATAAAGTTCACTCACAATGTGCACCTTAAATCGAATTACATCATCCTGCATGTATATAGATTACAGGAATAAAGTTCATTTGTTAGCTAATCAGAGTTGGTACACAAAAAGCAAGAAAAAAATTGCATTTACCAAGTCACATTCAGTGTCCATTAATACAAACAGGCTCGTTCGCGGTATGCAGATCTCATCTTCTACCTGAAAGTGCAAACGTTCAGATGGCTACCTATACAATACATAATACAAAATGTATAATAAAATAATTTACTATCGTGGTTACCTCAACTTTCTTATGGAGAGGGACCTCCTGTTGTTTGATCAAGGGGATCAAGTTGTGAATCATACCCTTCAACCTTGAGACGTCATTCTGTAACTCTTCGATTTGTAACCTTGCCTGGTTGTTAAATGAATCAATAGTTTGTTCGTGCTTATTTATGATCTCATCAATTTCTATATGGGTCTTTCGCAACAGAGTATCTGCAATAGCACTTTCCTGTTCTACCATGCCGGCGAAGTGAGCACGCTGATCACGAAGGTCCTTTTTCAGCTAGGCAACCTGTTCTTTTTCAACTCTTTTAGCAAAGTCAGAAAGCTCTTTCTCTTGTGCTTTTTTCAGCTCATCACGCTGAAGCAATATGTCCTTATCAGTTTGTTCTTGTTCCTTCATCTTCTGGATGTAAGATTTGGTGAGGCCAAGCCTGATCTTCGAATACTCATTGTTAAAATCCTTCTTACGTTTTGTTGCCTTCTCCTCGATCTCTTGGGGGGACCTCATAACTTGATCCATGATTACACCTAGGAATTAACAAAGTATAGATTAAATCATATGGTAAAAAATTGAGTGGCGCATATGCATATTTCAGTTCTGTAGTAGCAGCTCCAAGAAATTTTGTTTTGCTATCCTAAAATTGAGCTTCTTTGCCTCTAAATGGATGAATGGAAATGTTTATATAAAACCAAATTGGGAATTCTAGAACGTAGTAATGCAGTATTGAGGCAATAAAATACGAAAATGTAGTAATACAAGCAATCAGAGTCACAAATATTCAGCAGTAATCAATTTCCACTTCCAAATCGATTACTAATTTGAAATAAAGTATACAGTACAATTACTATTTTGAAATAAAGTATACAGATCAATTACTAATGGATGAAGGGAAATGTAGCTGGTCCCTAAAGTTTGTAGACGTGCACTCCTTAAGGGGAGGGGTCCGTTTGAAAGTTACTCAACAATCTAAGTGCCATACCACTTCCAACATGCAAAACTACACTTCCAACGATAGTTCATGTTTGCGCGTTTGAAAGAATGCAATTAACTTGGCGATAGTCTTTTCCTACAACTTGTTGATAGGAACGCTTGTTGGTGGAAGCCGGCTACGCTGCAGACTCTTAGACATCAACAGTTGACTTGCGTACTACGAAAATCAAGCGGAACGAGATAGAAGGCTGATTGCTCACCTCGCAATGAAGGACGTGGTAGGGGTCTCGTGGCCGGCAACGCCGTCAAAGCGTAGATCAGCGGCGGTGGCGCCGGGTCGACCTGCAAGCGCGTCGGCTATGACGGTGCGGGCTAGGTCTAGGTCTCGTGGCGGCGCAGGTGCGGTGGGGGCGACCTTTATACGCGCGACTGGCGGCCTTGGCGTGCGGGTCAGGGGCGGACTCGGCGTGCGGGTCCACTGCATGGCCGACTGGCGCTGGGCTCAAGCTGGGCCGCTCGGCTGCTGGGCTCAAGCTCGCGCTGGGCAAAAATTTTTCTGTTCTGCATGACCCACATTAATTGTTGCATGCGACTGTGCTCAAAAAAAAAATTGTTGCATGCGACTGGCAAAAATTTGAAAAAAATTGTTGTGCGCGGACCGCCCGTCACCAGCTCCTCAGGCAGCCCGGCCCAGGCATGTGTGCGGGATCGATCGAGGACCAGCACCAGCACACTACCGGGACAGGCCGAGGGAGCGGCATGGGACGGCCCACACAGCGTATCGGTGAGAGAGAGCAGAGGAGATCAAGTAAGTTCGGAAGGGCCAACCTCCCTTCATTTATAAGTAGGTGCGGCGCGCGCTCGGCAGCCGATGTGGGACTAAACCTCAACGCGGCCACGCCAGCGCGGGACGTGAAGGCGGCTCGAGAATTTACGTTTCCGGCCGCCCCCGCGGGGGTGCAACAGGCCCAAATCAGTCACAGGCCCAAATCAGTTACCGGCCCGATTCTCGTCCTGCAGCCGCGTGGCATGTGGGACCGCAGGATTGCTGGCGTGGCGCTGTTCTTGGACAGTTCTTGTGCTATGAGTCATTTTTTCTTTTTAATTCACAGTTATAATTTCAAACTTGTATATTTTGCGCATAAAATATTCAAATGGCCTACTTTTTTTTTCCGATTCATCATAAAAACATTCTCTGTCTACTTTTTTTTCTGATTCATCATAAGCAGCTCAGAACAACCAGAAATCAATTCCAACAAGCACCAGCACTTAACATTCACCACGATCATAAGAGAATGTTCAGAACCAACACTTCACCTGTAGACACATTTGCCTTCTAGCCTGAGGTACCTAAGTTTGTGTAAATTTTGAACCTAGTTAGCCTGATAAGGGCTACTTAGCAGTTTTCCTGGATGCTTCTTCCGTTTGTTAATGCGATTTGCGATAGATTCTGTACTGAAATCATCTAATACAGTACGAGGAGCAGTGTCAGCTGTGATCCTTGAGGGTTGACCTCTTTTCCTACTTGCAGCTCCTTTAAGTTTTGGATTTCCTTCTTCAACTCCTAGAACTTTTGCAGATCCTTCATCAACCCTAGTCTTTCGCGGCCGTCCTCTTGGTCTTCTCGTCATTGTTGTTCCCGAGGCTGTATTTGCTTCCCCTTTGCTTCGAGTTCCCGTTGCTGACGATATTATCTGAAGATCGTCTACATCAGTATCCTGTCGATGCCCCTCTCGTTTGTAAGCTTCATGACCATTGAAGCTAGGGAAACCCCAAGGTATGAATGTTTTGGTGATAGGATGAGAACCATAAATGTGACTAACACTCTTTGTAAGATCTTATAGGTCACATATGAAGAAAGCTCCGTCCGTTGGTGGTGAACGCCAACACACCATGAACTTAATTGACAAGGATGATTGGTTGCCTTCATCTACACAAGAACGGACTTGATGGAGTCGCGGAGAAGACATGGATCAAGGCTAAGGACATGCTAGATCCAAGCTGGTGTTGCTTGGTTAGATGTTAGCTTGAGTCCATAGGAAAAACCGAACTATCAAGAGGGTTCGAGGTGGTTCTCTTAGTACACACTAGTTATAGAGATCATTGGATGCATGGTGAGTCTCTCAGGGGCTAGGGTGGCAGAAGAGAGTTGAAGGAACCAAAAAGATCAAGTGTTGAAGAAGAAGATCAAGAAGAAGATCGAAGCTGCGAAGGCAGAAGAGACCGGACAGTACGGTCAAGGAGACCGTACAATACGGTCTACAGAGGAAATCCAGACAGAGAAGCTCAAGTTTCTGGAAGTTGAAGAATAGAGACCGGACAGTGGACCGGACAGTACGGTCCTAGGGACCGGACAGTACGGTCTCTATTGGAGTGTTCCAGACAGAGAAGCTGAAGTTTCTGGAGGTCGAAGAATGAAAACCGGACAGTCTGACCGTACAATACGGTCGAGGACCGGACAGTACGGTCTTACAGGAGAAGAGCAACAGAGAAGGAGAAGTTCCTGTTGGCCGAAGAAGAATGGAGACCGGACAGTACGGTCCTAGGGACCGTATAATACGGTCTGGTCTGAGATGAGTTGCAGCACTCCCTGGATGCCGGTCTGGTGAAGACCGGACAGTACGGTCAGATGGAGACCGGACAGTACGGTCTACTGTACGGTCATCACGCAGACTGGGCACTTTTGGACAACGGCTAGTTTGAGGTTGGAGGCCTATATATAGTCGGTTGTTTACCTCTTTGAGGTGCTCTTGGACCCAGGAAAGAGGGGAGGTGCTGCCAAGAAGCCAAGAGGAAGAAGTGTGAAGCACTTGAGAAGGATTTGGAGTGATCCTAGTGCTTGAGAGAGTAGCAAGTTGCATCCTTTGATCTCTAGGCTAGTGTGGGCTTGAGAGAGTCATCTAGGGCTGTTACTCTTTGGTCTATGGCAAGGCCTAGACCGGTTAGGCGTCGGTGTTGAGCTGTCCAAGGAGATTGTGGAAGTCGACACAAGTTTGTACACGGTCTTGGAGCTTCCCGTGCGAAAGAAGCATCACTAGTGGAGCGCCCTTTGGCACGCATCAAGTGCGGAGCCTTACCTCCGGAAGAGTACCCGGGATCGAGCCCGGCGGGACGTGCCCGCGACTTCACTCGGAGGGTGAAGTGTGCTCTAGGAGGGATCGCCATCGAGCGGAGGGACGGGGTCGAGACTCCGGCGGGAGTGACCCAACGTGGAGTAGGGGAAGGCGCCATCCTTCCGAGACCACGGGAAAACATCATGAGCATTCTCTATCCCTTCTCCTTTACTACTCGCATTTACTTATCGCACTTCATATGATTGCTTGTAGTACTTGAGTTGTGCTCTTACCTTGCTTGTGTGTTTACCTTGGTACCTACTAGCTTCACTAGGTTTGCTTGTTTGCCTTGCTCGTGTGCTTACATGTTATAGCCTATCTAGTAGCTCTAAGGACTCTACTTAGTGTGCCTAGTATCTTGGTTGCCTTGTCTCTAGTTATCTTGTTACCTTGCCTTGCCTAGCTTAAGTCTTCCGTTATCTATCTATCTTGTGCTAGGTTGCTAGTGTGGTGTGATCGTGTTATCTATATGCACTAGCTATATAGGTTAAGGATACTCCTTAGTGTGCTTTACCTTGTTACTAGAACTACTCGCTAGGAGTTGCTTGGGTGTAAGTGTTTGGAAATAGATTCTAGAGTGCACCGATTCACCCCCCCCCCCCCCCCCCCTCTCGGTCACACGATCCTTACATCGTTCATCCGGATTTTCCAACAAGTACGCTTCCTTCTAAGTAATCGTCAACAGAAAATGTGAAACAAGATTATTTTGTGCAGTCTGGAACAAGCTGTCTACACCGATTTATTGTAAAATGCACAAACCGTGATAGGTTTTTCGTATGATTCCAAGCGAAGACTATTGCGATCGGAATGTAGGAGCCGCGTGCATATCCTGAAGCAAAAACTTTCCATTGCCTCATGTACATGAGAAATGTAGTGCACTTCGTCACATAGCAGTTTTCTTTTCATTTTTTATAATTTTGAAATTAACAATAACTCTAACACTCACACTTGTGAATTCATGAGCCATTTTCTCTCCATCCCATGCCAGAATATATTGTATTACAAACGCTGCACATGTAAAGCTGCAACGTAGTAGCATAACATGAGTAACTGAAATACATCAAGAATATACAAAAGGAAAAGAGTACATGTTATCTTGTCTCGGTATGTCTAGATATGGAACTATTTCCCACTCGCACAAGTTAAATGGATTTTCAAAGTTAACCAAGCCTTTCATGAACGAAAATTCGACGCAACATTGTATACTTTCCACCTATAGTGAATGGTCACATACATGAGAAGTTTGTTTGTAGATGTGTATAGAATAGTTGGTTACATACTTACCAATGTCATCTTTAGTTCTTCATCTCGTAAGCTTAAAGATTCAAGGATCTGTACCTCTTGCTTTATAAAGTTTAGGACCAGGAGTCCCCAGTGGTTGCCATTAATGTTCATTGGAACGAATACCTGAAAGTTAATTATTGAAAGAAGTTTGAATGCATGGCTTCAATCCAAACAGGTGACGTTTCCAGAAAATGAAACAAAACAAAATCAATATTACATACCAAATGTTTTCCTTTACATTTATCGGCAATTCGCTTCTTAAAATTTTCGGTTTGCTCCCATCTTGGGTCTGCCAACTTTTGAACATCAAACGTTGATATGAATGACGCTGCATCATTCTCAACGTCGCTCAAATGGACATATGCATTTATTACCTGCAAAGTGTGGATTTAGTAAATATTAGGTGTGCGCATGTTTATACTGACGACATGGATCTGAAAGAATAGTACCTCTTCTAATATATACTGCTGTGAGACATTTCGGCGCAATTGTCCTGCTGTAATCCTAATGCCATCTATGTCTACAACCCAAGCGTCCTCGTAACTCTGTAATAAAAACATGGCAGCTTCTCTGTCAATTGAACCAGTATTGTAATCGTCGTCGATAATTGGCTCTCTTGGTTTGATATGCGTTGTAGTGGGGTCGCCGTGCTGCTCCATGGTCGTTTCCATCGTATCATTTATTGCAATGGGTGATTGATCGTATATTCTATCCTTCGCCTGGTGGAAACGTGTGCGTGGCGTTACCTGCAATTATATAGTTTTTTTAGATTCGAAAATATCATTTCTATCGTCAAACAAGAACAGTGATAAAACTTGTGAACATACAATACCTTAACATGTGCAGATGAAGGTATATGTTGCTGAGCATGGGCAGTTTGAGATCTAGGTTGGTCAATATGTGTGCGCACTAGCTCATGGATTTCCTGTTAGTTGAGACATTGTTAAAGATTTAAGCATGATAGTACGTAAAATTTAGTAATATCACGCTGGTTACCTGCATCGCCGTTCGCGTTTCTTCGTAATCAGCGTATACCTTAGCTTCTAGATTATTGAACCTATCTTCCAGGATGTTGTCGTTTCTAAATGAAGCAAATTCCTTCTTCTGATCCAAAAATTTCATATCCTGTTTGTGTTCCAATTCAAGAAGTTTCTGCTCCAGATCTAGTTTAAGCTCCAGTTTCGTTGCTTTCTTCCAATGTTCAAGGCTTTGCACCTACAAATTTACGAAAAAATGAATTACGCACACAAATGAGCTACGACACTTAAACATATGTCATACTTACTTGTAGGTTGCTTGGACCCTCGGGTGTGTATTTTGCTTGTGACACTGTTGCTTCTCTTTTTTGTTTGGTGTGTGAAGCAACGGGCAAATTAAGCTACAAACAATTGATATTGTAAATTATATGCGTACACAACGGTATTGGTGCAATGTTTGCTTACTTACAGTTCCTCCGTCTAACCCATCCTTCTCCCAAGCAGTTTGTCGACGCTTGGCATTTTCTTCATTCCAGAATACCATTACTGGTGGTCGGGTTGTCCTTTCTTCATACTTGATGCCATGATGGTTGGCCACTCTAACTCGCTCCCAGTACCAAAACTATTAAAAATATGAAGTAAATATGTATGTCAGAAAATATACAATAGTTAACGGTTTTGACGTACAATATAGAACTGACCTCTAGAAGAACCAAATTTCCCTTCAGGGTTTTTTCGCTCTTATTATTGTAAGAAGTGCATGAGTTCAACAGATGGTTCAGAGTAAATTGGCCCCAATTGAAATGTGGAATTTGTGCTATATCTCTAACAGCTTCTATATAGCTCCAATGGATGGTGGGCCCTGTGTTTGATGCTAGGAGGACACCAATCGTGAACAAGACGAAAGCTCTTATAAAGTCTCCGTCCGCAGGTCGTTCTTTATGAAGCATGTTTTCCAGTCCTTGTAGCTCGAGCTTGTGGTTATCACTGGCAAACCTTTTGAAGAATTCACTGCGCACAGTTTCATCTTCACTCTTCATTTTTTCATTAATATATTGCATTACATCATTGCCTGAAATCTCGAGTCCCAATATATTATGGACATCTTCAAGAGGAAACCTAACAATTTGACCACATAACTTGAAACCTCTGTTGCTGATGTCGTATACTTCTGCAATGTCCTTTAGCATGTTTTTCCTCAAACTGATACTAGGCATTTGAAGCAGTCCCCCAAATCCAATAGACTTAATAGCGTCTACGTGTGGTTGAGATTCCTTAATTTTTTTACGACATTACAAAATCTCACTGGAGAGTGGAAAACACGCATCTTAGGATTCTGCAGCAACAAGTTGGTCATGATAAGTTGGTCAAAATGTAGAGGTAACGTAAAGGAAAATAAAACTTCATATGGAGATTACCGTGCTGCTGGACCCATCTTGGTTGTTGTTTGTACGACACTTGCTACGATTGGTACCTGCATAAATTAATTTTTGCAAACAAGAAATGTCTTAGTACAAGACTTGGAGGACACCTTTTAGTGAAGATTCTATTTACAACAACCACTCCTAACTTCGTCATGTTGAAACCGAAACCCCACCAATCCAATCCGGACTTAGAGAAGCCGACGAGTAGCAGCTGCCAGCTGACCGGCGCACGAGCCAGCATTGTCGGGCGCCGGCAGCAGATCGAAGAGAGACGAGACGAGGGTGTGGCGGCGGCCACGCGTAGGCTTGCGGCATACAAGGCTGCCCTAGCTTGCTCCGCACCAAGTTATAAACCGAGGGGACAATCAGCCGCCCCCGAACTCACTTGATACCTGACGGCTGACTACTTGCTGTTGCCTCATCTTGTAACTGTGCGGGCCGGCCTATTCCGCACCCACCTCGGCCCGTGGAGAGGGTCTTGGGCTTGCTCGCAGTGCCGGTGACGAACCTCCGTTCCATTCCGCAGCCTGAGCCTGGTTCCTGGGCCTGTGGTTGGCTGTGCTTGGTGGTGGCCGGACCGCACCACAAATTTTTTTGATTTTTTCGTCTCGTGCTCTTTCACTGAAACGCGGGACCGGCCCCGTCTCCGAGTCCACATGTCAGTCAAACAAGGGAGAAATTAACCAACATGATTCACATTCACACCAACTTTCGTCCCCAACTTCAACTACATTCGTCAGAAATTTCGTTCAAAAAATCAAACCTGAAGAAATCAAAACCTGCTAGTAATATTCATATGCTAATGACACTGAACAAAGTACTGCTCTGTTTTACTAGTCCAAATCATCAAAATTCAAAATTAGAATTTCAAATCAGATTTCTTCAGCCTAATGTCCTCCCACTCGTCGTCGTCGCCGGAGTTGGTGCTCGCCAGCCGGTCTGGGCGTGGCCGCCTCCTCTGCACCTGCACCTCCGCCGCTCGCGCGCCTATCTCCTTGCGTAGCTCCTCACGACGGCGCTTGCGGTGCCGTCTCCGCTCGACCGTGGGCAAGAGGAAGAAGTGGAGGGAGAGGTCGCAACTGCTCCGGTCAGGCGATGGTGGAGGCGCTCGGAGACTCTGGCCGGAGCTGCGGACTGCGGCCATCCCCGCGCGCGCGGTGCCCTCCGTCTGGAGATTTGGAGTCCAGGCAGCCCCGCAGGCGAACGAAGATGGCGGTCGTCAGCGGCGACGGCTTCGGCGGGCGGCGGCTGCTGGGGCTGCTGGCGAACGCGAGGAAGCGGAAGGAGGGGTTCGTGCAGCTGTTCCTGATGGCGGGCGTCTTCATGATGAGCCTGCGGTCCCGGGGCCAGAAGCACCGCCTCCGCGACCTCGAGGAGGTCGCCGCCGACCTCCGCCGCGAGCGCGATAGCCTCTCTCACCGCATGCGGGACCTCCAGGACGTGCTCCGCCGCGAGGCCGACGCCGACCCCGCCTTCGCCGCATCTTCGCCGCCCACCCCGCACCAGCCACCGCCGTCGCCGCGGAGGGCGGCAACCCTGCTAGCGACGAACCCTAGCCGCCCTCGTCTTTAAAAAAAAGGAAAAACTAAAATGCAATTTTTGCTACGAGCAAAAATTTCCTATATTACTCGAAACATTATTTTCACATTTATGAAGTTAGCGTTCTACCCTTGTCAAAAAATAAGAACTACGAAAATGCAATTTTTGCCATGTCCTAATCCCCACATTTGTGTGGAGGAAAGTGGAGGAAATTTTTTCCTCCAAGGCCCACTCGTCATAGAGATAGATGGAGGAAATTTTTTCCTCCATCTGATTTCCTCCACCTTCCTCCTACCTTTGTAGCCCTCCGATCGGCCGCTCTCAGTCAACGTGAGCCACTTAATTTTTCCCCAAGTATATTAAAAAATTTCTTAAATTAATTGTTGACGTTGGTTAGTTCAAAAACCGGATCGGAGGGAGTACGACGGAGTAACCTAACATCAATTAAATCACCACATCCAGAGAATTCGTTGATTGGAACTACATATATGCTTTACTTTTTGGTAATCATTATGACACCCTCCCTTTCGGGACAAAAAGAAAGATGATTTCCTGCAGCATTTAAAAGATGTTTTACTTTTTTTTTGCAAGATCGGAATTTCTTCCCTGGCTGTTGTTCATTCTGCGTCGTTACTTCGTCCAATGCTAGGCATGTCAGGAACAAGAAACATCTTTTTGTCAGAGTGTTGATCATCTGTCCATTCACCCTGCCGCCAACAGCCCACGACAGGAGCCGCCGCCACCAGGGAAATCTGACCCGCCGCTCGCGCCGGAGGCCTTGAGGGCGCCATTCCTCGCCAGACGGCAAGGGGAAGGCTGCCTCTCGGGTCGGGCGTGGGCGGCTGGGTGGTGATTGTCAGGTTTGAGGTCTAGTTTTTCTAGTTAGGGTTAGGTTTTGGTGCTTCCATGGTGAGTTTGGAGAAGAAGACGACAACGGCGGCGTCGAAGACGGCGGCGGTGGCGGCAACTTCCACAGCACGAACATGGTGGGCTCAGTGTTCAGGCGGTGATGCCAAGACAAAGGTGTCATCGTCGATCATGAATAAGGTACTTCGGCCCTTTCTTTGTCTAGCTGTGGTTCTTTCTGTCCATGGCTACGGGCTAGTAAGAGTTTGGTTTCCGGCGATATTCTTCTGGATGTTGCTCGGATTTTTGTTTTCCCATTGCGAATATGATGAAGGAGGTGACAATGGGCTCGGCTACGGGCTCGATGGCGGCGAGTTCTTCGTATTTGCATGTGGAATATTGGTCTACCCCTCTTTTGCGAAAGGGTTGGGTTTCAGTTTTCCCCCGTCGGAGATGAGGATGGCGGTGGTGGATGGTGAGTTGGCCGTGTTCTTTCAGATCGGAGTTTTCGTCCGTGGCATATCTGTCTGGGATGGTGATCCTAGATGGTGGAATTTATGGCTCTTTCAAGGTTTCTTGTCTCCCATCAATGGAATTGGTGTTGATTGGGATGCTTTTGTAATCAGGGGATGTAATGTGCTTCAATATTAATGAAATTCTCTTTTCGCAAAAAAAAAAAGATCATCTGTCCATTCATATTGTCCAGCAACTTCACCAACCTGACCCTGTGTGGTGTTGGCTGTGTCAAACGTGGTGGATGCGCCTCACCTACACCTGCAGAAAAAGAGAGGCAACTGGATGCACACGTCGCCGTCCCTGTTGAAATCAGAATGTTCTCTTGTGTCTGGATAGTATGAGGTCAAGTACCCAGATTCAGCACTCTAGTACCAATTACCATACTTTCAGTTTGGAATCAGCTCTGGCTTCTCCATCTCCTACTGCCTCCGTCCATGTCCACATGTTGCATCGGTCGATCTTATGAGAGATCGATGCCTCATGAATGATCAGCTGCATGCATGCATGCAATTTTTACATCTATATATCTCGGCGGCCACGGCCAGGATCCTATAACATCCAACTGAAGATTTGGTTAGTTTCCATCTCGTCAATTAAAACCGATTAATTGCATCTAATCTGCAGAAAGTTAATTAAGAGGATCAATAGCCGCGCCGCGGAAAGAGCACACAGCAAACACATCCATCATTCTGCAGCCCGGGCGATCGATCCATGCTGGATCTGCTACTTGACTATTTGCAATGTATCTATCTCTAGTGAAAACCGATTGCATCAATGCCTATTTGAGTATTTATACCTCAAAAAAAAAATCTTTCTGGAAGCACTGCATAATATACATTTTGGCATTTCAGCATCTATACTAGCCATTCCTCCTATTTCTAAGGAAACAGGAGTCCCAGCAGCACATAATACAATGTAGCTTGGCTACAATTTCCATTCCCCAACAGCGATGGTTTTTTGACAGATTTTGTACAACATTGGAACTGGAGCATCCCTACCACTTTTGCTTTCTTTTTAACTTTGATGCCTTATGAGTGGCAACATTAAATACATGTCAGGACAAATAACTAATCTCTTAACAATTTGCAAGGCCATTCCTTGAAGACCGAGATTAGCTATATGAGCTCTTCTAAAAAAAAAAAGAAATCAGAATGAGTACAACTATTCATCTTGCCGAGAATATTAGGGGGACGTGAAGTTAAATTGTATGCCTGTCTTTCCCTTGTCATGATCAAACTGTTTCAGGATGTGGCAGTAATTCATCTGGACAAGAAAAGAAACACCCTTTTAGTAAAACAATGACATAATGTAACTTCATTTATAGTTTTGGTGGCACAACTGAAAAAAAGGGTCAGTGAACACACCTCTATGCGAAACAATCTGGTTGGCACGACTACACCAAATCCTGCAGAACTCCTGAATGTTTGTATGAAGTCAGTAAGGGAAAATTTCCGGAGATCACACTCAGTTAATCTAGCAAGATTTCCAGCAGAGACGAATGCATGGCCATGAATTCCTAGATCCCTGAGCGGCTTAAGTGGTATATCAAAAGACAGGTCAGCAAAAGCTGTCACTGCTATATCACCACCCAGTCCATTTTTGGAAGCGGAAGCATCATTTTTAGAATTATCAGAGCCAGAGGTTCCCAAGTCTGTTGCTCCCAGCCCTCTAGATTTGAAACCTGAGAGTGACGATGGCCCACCCAAGCGGCAAACAAGGGACCTGTTACCACCCAAGTAAAACCTTTCTGGAAGTGGTGAGATCGATTCCATGGGTTCCCTTGCCAACTGATGCATTACTCCAGCAGCCACTCCAGTATTGAGAGCAGCATTCATCACACCAAGCGGCAAAGCCACTCGAAGATCAAATTCCTGATAGACAATCAAGGAAATGAATGATGCTAAGTATAAATAAATCAATCAAAACATTCATTTTTAATCGGTTCAGTTGTTTGATAAAAAAATTCTTGATGTGCAGTACATTAAATTGTATAAAATGGTGAAATTCATTTAGTTGAATTTTAAAATTGCCTGTTTGAGCTAAAAGCAAGACCTTAAGACACTTTTACTGAGCATATAACTTGGAAATTATTAGTCATTTGCACACTAATCCTACAAACAAGCAAATCAATTTTTGAAGGTCAAATGTGGACTGTGACCATAGTCTGCATTGTTAGTATTAATCACAGCAAAGAAAGCGGTATTGATACAATAGAGAATATATGTATGTCCAAATATTACTAATGCTATTGAAGAAAAAGGAAAGAAAATAAGGGTTTCCTTTTCAGATACCATCAAAACATGTGTACTGTAGTATTCACGGAAAGCAAAGGATGGAGTACAAAGGAAATCAAGATATACCTGTCTAAGAAACCGTGAGTATTTGCTTCCTGGTGCAAGTCCTCCAACTTGAGAGGAAGAAAGAAAAGCAAATCCGCGTGTAGGTCTTATGCTTGAGTCCCTCTGGTCAACCTTGTAGGTATACTTAATGGAGGACAAAAGGCTATGTCCAAAGTGCTCTTGTATTGGATGGGATGAGATGCGTTCTGGATCAGTTAAAGTTCGCCATGTCAGATTATAAGCAAGGTTGTGGTTCGTGGTGGAGAGCAAGCCAACAGAAACGCTCATCAGGTGTTCTTTGAGTGAGGACTTCAACCAATCGTCAGATAAAAATGATATCCGGGTAATCAGCGGAGTTGGCATTGCTCCAATTCTAGGTATCACAAGTCCAGCACTTAGTTCTGTTGTCTGATCTAATTGAAGAGCACCTGATGCGTCCCAAGTCTCACAGTATCCAAATAGGTTCTTCAACTTCAGAGAACCTTCCAGTGAACATGATCTAGTCTGCAAAAGAGAAAACTGGTGAGAATTGAGGCATTCCGGAACCAAGTGAGGCAATGTACAAAATACTGATTATTCGAGGTATAACAGCATGTGCAACACAAAATATTTTAGTGCGCATGTGAAGTGACTATGGCTAAAGCAATATTAACAGGAAACAGTAGAAGTACGATGATGCAGAATACTTGGAGTAATATTGAACCACAAACTGCAGGAAACAAGTTGATTTTGCCCAGGAATTAGAGCTGAGGGAATCTGTAAACAGCAGCCACATACCATCCCTCGGTTGACCAGGAGAGAGCCATTTCACTGGCAGCTAAATACAAGAACTATAAGTTGCAGTTTCTTTTTTGGGAAACAAATCGCACTTGGCAGCTACATTCAAGAAGTACAAGTTCCATTTTTCTTTGGAACAATTCACACTTGGATAAAGGGTGCTGGTACCGGCATAACACATGCTAAAATCAAATTATGCAACAAGGCCCCTTTTAAAGCAATCACATAGTAGTGAACAGTATAAGACTGCAATGCCCAAAGAAAGCACCCTACTTTAGTAGTATCGAATTAGCTTCGATTCTTGCCTAAGGTCTATGAATGAAAGCAAGAGTTATACCCCGTGCATCACAATCTGAATTGCAAAGCTGCTCCTATTATTACAATAGATCATGAAATGCAAATCAGTTCTCTAGAAACAGCAGGACATTTTCAGTTGGAGGATGCGCACCTGGGTGTTGGCGAAGACGCCGAATTCGCCAGCAGCGCGGCCGCGGGCCTCGGAGACGTCGACGAGGACGACGACGGCGCCGCCGCTGCCGGGAATCCCTGGCGGCGCCGCGTCGAGGGTGATGGAGACGGAGTCGAAGGCGCCGAGGTGACGGAGCTGGTCGCGGGCCGCGGCGGCACCGCGCAAGAGGTCCCGCACGGTGGCGGCGCGCGCGAGGTCCGGGCCCACGGCCGCCTCCACCGCGGCGCGGCGCGTGCGGGAGCATCCCCGGATCGCGACCTCGTGCACGCGGATCCGGACATCCTCCGCCGTGAGTCGCCGGAGCAGGGCCTCGAGGCGAGCCTCGTCGTATGGCGACGAGGAGGGTTCGCCGTCGTCGTCATAGTCGTCCTCCTCCTCGTCATCTTCACCAAAGTCTTCATCGAATTCGTCGTCGTCGTCGTCGTCGTGGGTGACAGAGGACGGGGGATGAGGGCTGGATGCAGTTGCCATGGGAGACTTGGGAGTGGAGCCTGGCAGTGGCAGCAGTTGCTGAAGCGTGACAGGAGGTTGCTTGTTTGTCATCAAGGATGAAATGGCACAACGCTTTCATCAGGAAACGAACAATTGGATCGTGCTATGCTGAGCAATCGACAAATAAACAAATAGACAAATAAGATCACACACACAAATAAACAAATAAATAAGATCACAGGTTACTGAGATCTGTTAACTTTCACTTTGCACTGTACTTTTCTGAACTCCAATCTTGAGCGAGGGAAAGCATGCTATGCCCAGCAGCAATCTCTGAAGAAACATGGATTCAGCAGACAAACCATGTCTTGCAGAACACTTTCAGTGACTTGTACAACAACACAATATAGTACATTTTAATTACGCTGGTATTGCTTTTCTCACTCCACATTTGAAAAATAAAAAAAACTTCTAGATTCACAGTGATGCACAGCCAAAAACACAGAGAGTGATCCGATGCAGCACACCGCAAGCTCCTTTGGTTCTGAATTTCACCCGGTCTCTGACGAGGCAATCTCGAGCTCGGCCCACCACAAGAGGTTCTCCCTCGGGGTCGCTTGCTCCGGCGACAACGCAGTGACGCCTCTCATCATCCTTGCAACCTCCGCCATGGCCGGCCTCTTCTCCTTCTCCCGGTTTATGCACACTCTAACGACGTCGCACAACGCAGCGATATCTTTGCCAGGCACGGACGACCTCAGCGTCGGGTCAGCCATTGCAGCCAGCGGCCTCTTGCCGTCCAGGTAGCTGGAAGCCCACAGGACGAGCAGGCCGTGGTCTTCGGAGAACGGCAGCCGGCCGGAGATCACCTCCAGCAGCAGGATGCCGAACTTGTACACGATGCTTTGCTGATCGGTGCTGCTGTTTCGCGTTGCTGCATCTTTGTCATCCTTAAAGAACTGGATGTCCGAGATCTTGGCCGCGTAGTCCTCGGTGAGGTAGATGGATGAGGAGCTTAGGTTTGTTGGCATGACAGGAGGGTCTAGCTGGCTCATGTGCTCTAAGCAGTATGCTACTCCCATGATGATGCGCAGCCGTGTAGGCCAGTCCAAATCTTCTGCTTCTCTAACTGCAAATAGGGAGAAGAAATTCATTGGGTTAACTTGTTCTTTAGAATAACCAAGACCATCAGAATCAAACTTGCATTATTGTTTGTGGATAAAAGAAAGCTGTTAACAAAAAGCAAGACCATCAGTTGGAAGCAATCAACATACTGAGGTGGAGCCAAGAGACTCACTGTGTAAATGCTCAAAGAGGGAACCACATGGGGCATACTCGAACACCATCATCCTGGTGAATGGCTCATCGCACACGCAGTAACCGAGTAGGTTCATGAAGTTCTTTTGATTCACTCTGGACAATACAGAGATCTGAAAGCAGAGAGCTCCAGTTAGCTAACACAGCACGAAACATGCAGATACACCTGACTACTTGTTTGTTTTTCGTACGCATATTACTAAATTTCAGTAGTACCTTGTTCCTAAATTGATCCTCCGACCGATCCGACCAATCTTCGGTAGACTTGACTGAAGTTGAGACGACTGCTATTTCAACTCCACTGGACAGAGTTCCCTTGTACCATTTGCCGTCGGATGAAGTGCCAATCACATTGATGAAGTCCTCGCACGCTGTCTCAAGCTCTGCCCTCCCTAGAGAAGGCACACCTGTCCATCAAGTACAGCAACTTCAACATCTCTCAAGTTCTGTTTAATTGTAAACTGAAACTGAAACTGTTCTGTTTTAGTTTGAATTTGCTGTTCACAAATAAGATTCAAACTGATAAGTATCTTACCTGTCACGAAGGCTTTTCTGAGGGGCCCACTCAGTCCAGTAGACAATGGCATGACGGTATGATCTTTCTTCCGACGAGTGAAGAGTAGGTACAACGAAGTAGTTACAATGACCACAAGGAGAACCGCTCCACTGATTGCCAGTGTGTAGATTGCCCAGTGAGGTAGCTTGAAGGACTTGCTAGCTTCATGCTCAAGACCAGAATGCTTGGATGACGTATCAGATTGTGTATTTCCTCCTGATTTAACTACTGAAGATGATGCGTCGTGCTGGTCCCTATGTTGTAGGAATCGCCTCTGCGTGGCACCCTCAATTGTTCTGCATAAAAAATGAACATTAAAACAACGAGTATACTTAGTGAAGTTGTAATGTATAGCAAAACTTCGATGCCATATAGAACATCTGGTTATGTACAAAGAAAAAACTTCTGGAAATATCAGGATTTACTTTTTTCGTTGCAATAGCTTTTATAAAGACAGTAGACCTAAAGGAATAACACCACCTACAGCTACAAATTAGTTTCAGCACCTCCAGATTGTGCATGTTACCCAGCCTGATCCAAAATTAACTATCCAGGCTATATTGTTTTCTCTTGGTTGGAGAATTTCTAGGATGATTTTTTTCTACTTAAATTTATGTGTTAAGGATCCTGCGGTGCCTTTAAGTCCCAACAACCCCTATAGATGTATTTATGGATTGTCAATGTGAAAAAATAGAGTAATCAAGAACTGCTGAAATGGTCAAAAGTTCTCTTCTACAAGCATATCTTCTTCTAGAGATATTTGACTAATCCCTGGTGTTATAAACTGAACGCTGAAATGTGTTGGAGGTAGCAAAACATCTCTTGAACTCAAACAAGGACCTGTTCTTTTTTGCAGTGGAAACAAGGACCTGTTCCATGGCTAACCAGACATACTAGGTTTAAAAAGAAAAGACATACTAGGTTAGATAGATTGTGGCAATGGAGATATAGTTTGAATTATTATTTGGCCGTGTAAAGGAGCTATGTATCAGATGTAGCAACTTTTACCATGAAATTCATAATCTACTAAGGATCAGAATACAGAAGAAAAACTGAAGACTGAACAAAAATAGCACTTACAAGGCTACCACCTTGCCATCATCCTGTATGCCCTTTCTGAATCTAGAATGAACTCTCCCTGAAGCACAAATAAATATGTTTAGGCACAAATCCATTTCAAGGAACAAATTTGCGATCTCTTTACAAATCATTTTCCCCGTCAGAATTCTTCTCACCTCCTCTATGAGTCGATGCACAAGACCCAAGACTCTGAAAAACAATCAGGGAAAATACAAGGAAGTAGGCTCCTCTGATCGTCATTTCTGATGAAAGAGCAAGACCCTCTTCTTCTTTCTCCTGCTGGATGTAAACGTAAGTTAGGGTGGGCAGAACAGCTAACAAAGGCGACGCAGAAGATTCGATTCTTTTACCTGTGAAGAGTGGCGATGGACTAGACGTCGTGATAAAGCTTAGATCTTTTACACAGTAAAAGCACACAAGGTTCCATACCACCCTAAGAACAGAATCGAGCAACTCGATTAGCTGACTTAGTATTCAAGTACAGAATGACCAACTTCACAAGCAAAGGAATCCAGAGTCACAACAGATGAGTACTTGAAGAGACAAAAGGAGAACAGACGGAGGAAATTACAACCGAAGAACGCGTATAATTCAAATATAATCTGTAAAGAGAGAGGAATCCACTTACTGCGATTTGGCCTCTTGTATGTCGATCCTCCTCCCGTGCTGGTAAATGACAGCTCTTCTGCCTGCTTCAAGTACCTGTAAAGCTTAGATATGGCAGCTCAGATGCCTGTCTGTTTGTTTGTATGTAGGCAGCCAGGTACTCCATCCAATGTCATGCAGACATGGCAGGTAGGTGTCAAGGACTAAACCGTATATTCCTTTCTGAAGAGTGTTGCTTGGTCCCATTTTTACCTACAGCACTATACTTCATTCAAATTAGTAACTTTTTCAGGTGTTATTTGGAAATTCGTTATCCACTGGGAATCTTAAAACCCATTTGGCTGTGACTTTGTGAGATCTGCTACTCTTTTCAATTTTAAGTGGACCGGAACGTATGAGAGAAATTCTTTTACTAATTAGGACTGGAGCAACTAAATGAGTTTTGTACGCTAAATTCGTGTGACAGGTGAGCTCTCGTTGGTGGATGAATTTAATAACGGCCGCGCAACAGTTCTCGTGTCAAGTAACGAGATACCACCTACTCGCGTGCGTGTTGGAATACTTAGATCAAATGTTCGGCAATTACCAGCCAATTTCTTGATTTGGCGGCTTCTCGTTGTCCTGCAGCAGTACCAACTCTCAACTTCCATGCTGATGCGTAGAAACGTAGATTTATTCTTCCTGGCTTGCTAGGCTGGATTTGAAGTTTCAACTAATATTCATGAAAGAGATCTTCGCAAAAAGAAATCGTGAAAGAGAGTAAAATGGGAGCAGGTTTGAAGAGGGTCAAACAATTTTATATGATGATTTCAGCTAGTTACTTGTAAGAATTTTGTTTCACCCAGGTGCCATGGCACCACCTGGCATTGCCACCGGGTTTGAATTCTAATAAATTTTTTCAAGTAATAGAAGTAGACACTAATAAACATGCGTGAGAACTTACCCCTATGAATACACACAGTCATACCCTACCTTTATCATCTTCAAAAGATTGGTCTGGCTTGATTTTGAGATTCATCAAGTCATCGGGTTCGCTGTCGACGGGATGTTGCCTCCTAGCCTCAAGTGTAACCAACACTTGCCTAGTCTGGGACTTGAACTCGGATGAACTGGTTCTACCACAACGAGTCTAAAGTTTGCCATCTTAATAATTTCTGCCTCTAAATTTAAATTCTTGACGTCTGGACAGCTCGATTGAACTACTTGAACTGAATGACAACAAAAGAAAATACCGAGGCCTCCTTTGGAACGCATGATTATCAAAATGTAGGAATAGGAAAATCGTAGGATTGGAATTGGCTATCAAGTGCAATCCAGGGCCTCTTTGGAACGCAGGATTGAAAAACGCAGGAATAGAAAAAAAACACAGGAATAGGATAGGAATGCATATGCAAAACATAGGATTGGAAAACATAGGAATCTTGTAGTGTTTGTTGTTTGGATGGTCGTAGGAAAGACCATAGGAATTTGAAATATTTGATTAGCTTAATTATGTCTTTCTCTTATGGTCACCAAGCTATATGCTCACATAATCTCTTTTTTTTCGATTAAGTGATCTCTTTTGTTTATTAATATTGTGTGCTTGTTTTACTCTTGTCACTGGCACGAGATGGATTGGGGCATCAGATTAATGGTTAATCTATCTCTCACATTTATTAATAGTTTTTTTTGCAGGTATTAATAGTTTATTAATTGTTCACGCATCAGACCAGGCTAATGGTCTCTTAGGCCAATCTCAATGGGATTTCATAGTGAGTTTCATTAGCATTAAAAACTATGCCTCAGCAATTTTATGAGGAGAGAGAAGGTGAAGTTTCATAAGAATAGAGAGAAGTTTCATCTCAATGAAACCTAACTGGCTCGTTTACAAAATAGTGCAATAAAACTTGCATTGAGGATGGCCTTACTTCATCCTACTGTGGCGAATGACCAGCCGTTGTGATTGCTTTGCCGCGGCGGCAAGGTGTTTGCTTGCTACACACACGACTCTAACGGTGTCGTATTCAGTCTCGGCTTTGTGTTTTCCTTCCTGCTTTGTGCCTAATGACAAAGGACAAGGGATGATTTGCCTCGGTCTTTAGCGAAGGGAAGGAAAAAAAGAGGTCAGAGTGGATAGAAAATTTCCTATGTTTTTCCTATGGAATGGACAGCATAGGAAAGTTTCCTTTGTTTTCCTATGAGCAATTCCTTTGTTCCAAAGGAGTGAGCAGTACTCAAATCCGTAGGAATTAGATTCCTACATTTTTCCTTCAAAAATCCTTCAATCATAGGGGTTGGGTTTGCGTACGTGTGTTCATAGGGGTGAGTGTGCGTGCGTTGTGAGTGTCTGAGTTGTACTGTGTAATCTCAAAAAAAAAAAGAAAATGCAGGAAAGCTTTCTACAGGGTGTTTGGATGCAACACAGGAAAGACACAAGAATTGAAAGAGAGAGATAGACTCAAGGGAAACTATCAAGAGGTTGGACCTCTTGCTAGAATTCCTCCAAAATTGGTATGAAGGAAAGCATTCCATAGAAATTACATAGGATTTGTAATAGCACAATCCTTTGTTCCAAAAGGTGTCATAGGAAACTTTTCTATAAGATTTGAATCCTACAAAATTCCTTCACTTTTCCTTTGTTCCAAAAGCGGCCTGAGTATGCAGAATCCTATAACAAAGTGGTCTTGCCAACCTTGTATAATCATCATTAAGAAAAGGAGACAAGCCAATGACGAAACACTAAGTTGTTAACAAATTCGTAAAAGAAAATAGTTATCTTTCACTCGTTTACAAAATTCGCTAGTCACACAGCAAGACAACAACCACTTCTAGACATAAAAAAATTCTGCTCCTCAGATCCTTGAGGACAATGCTCAAGATAAAAAAAGAAGAGTTAGCCACTCATCTTGAACAAGTTTAAATCATTAGAATGTGTCCAAAACATGATACAATTAAGTGGAGCTAGCTTAAATTTTCGAGAAAATTCGGGACAGATAGTAGAAGAGAGTCCCAATCAGATGAAGGATGGATGCAGACAGACAGGAATCGGGATGCATGCATGTGAAGAAATTGATGGACAGAAACAGAGTCTTGGCATATGCATGTGGGTGGGCACCAAACCATATTTTTTTTTTGCGGAAAGGGGAATTATATTTATAAGATAAACAGTACATCCATGGAATTTACAACAAACACCCTGGACATACTGAAAAGTACACATAACCCCCTACATCGAGAGAAACGTCGAACCATCTGGATGCCGGCGGCGACGACCACCGGAATCCCCATCGATCCATCTTTCTCCTCTGTCGGCGACTCCAGACATTGGAAGAGCCGCAAGATCCAGCGCCGGAACACTTCCAGCACGCATTAGCCATAGCTGAACGCGAATCGGCCATCACCAACCAAAGAGAGAAGAGGAAGAACATCTCACAGCCATCGAAGTCATCGACGACCGGAGCAACAAGATCCGGCGAGACCGCAGTTGAAACTCAACAGCGACCACCCGGAAGTAGCATCTCACACCACCAGCACCGCCGGCGGGGAGAACAAAGATCCCACAAAAGGGGGCACCAAAATCTTCCGCCCTTCCGCAAAAGAGAAGAAGAAAACGAACCTCCACAGAGCTTCACCAAGGACTTCACCGCCGTCACCGACGCCTCCGCCTTTGGCTCCGCCAAGGGAGAACCCAGATCCGGCGAGCATCAACTCGGACGCCACCGAACCCTAACCCTACCCTACTAAGCTTAAGCAAAGAAAGGGAGGAATATGTACAGCACGCGACGAGAACCCGCTTCCCCGCCCTCTCCGACGCCGACGAGGACGCCGGAGAGGAGGGGGAAGCAGGCCGAGACGCCGGGCCGAAGAGGACTCCTTTTCGCCTGCTCTCGACTGTAGCGAGGAGAAGGGGAAGAGGAGAAAGCCGAAAGGTTCAACTATCGGTGGCACCAAACCATATTGATTGGTCACTTGCATGAATTTGGAATGATGGGTCACTTGCTTTGGCCGGCCTCATCTATCTTCCTGTCCTCATAAGGAGAATTTTGATGTTGCTTTCAAAGTAGTTTGGACCTTTTTTTTCTAATTACAAGTATGCAGATTTTCACCAAACTAACAGATTGGGTGTTTGGTCTAGTGGTATGATTCTCGCTTCGGGTGCGAGAGGTCCCGAGTTCGATTCTCGGAACACCCCTTATTTTTGTTATTTTACATGCCGATCCTCTTGTACAGCCTGAATATGCAACGAGCTATTTTATTTGCCTCCATTTTTTTTCTTTTTGTCCCCCAAGAAACCTTCATAGGATTTCATGCATTTCATCGATCAAACGATTGCTTTCCTCTAGCTTTTTGCAAAGAACTATAGCTGGAACTGCAAGTCGATACAAATTTGTTCTAGCAACTTGTACCATCAGGGAAAGAAAATAAAAGCGCATGTGCATATAATGGCAACTCGTAGCATGAGACACGGTCACGTTGATGGGGTCGAGCGCATGTGCCTTCAGACGCAATACGAAGCCACCGTCGCGTTAACAATTAACGTCGTCCACGCGCTATAAGCGCTAGTTTATAAAACAAAATGCACAAACATGCTGTGAACACAGATGAGACTGACGCAAACAAAACCATCATCGTTTACATCACAGCTTACCCAACATGCATGATAAATAGACAATATTTGGTGACAACAGCATCATGCATCAGTTACCATAACTCTATGCTTAAAGATTCCATAAAGTTGACCACAAGTCTCAGCAAGGACTCTGAACAATCAGATGGTGATAAGGGAAATCACTATGTGGCTTAAAAATCCCACCTAGCTCGCAGTTGCTAGTGCAAATTATACACGGTTTCTTTTGGCAAAGATCAACAGGACAATGTAAACGGGCGATTCACCGGAAGTAAACGGACACAAGTGGGATGTCAACGTCATTATCATCGTCATCCTCACAGGCCACCACAACATCCAGATGGCGCCGGTATGAAGGCACCTCCACCTTGGCCACCTCCCTGGCTACATCTACCACCTTCTTGTCCAGCCGCTCCTTGTGCCTGGGGAACATGGAATTGTACAGCAGCGAGGTGCCGCAGGATATGCTGTACGCATTCAGGCCCTTCTCCTTGAGCCAGTCCAGAAGCTCCCTCAGCGTGATGTTGCCAGTTATGGTCCAGCGGTCCCAGACCGTCCAGGACATGTCTTGGTGCTTTATGGTCTTGGGTGGAACAGGCTCTGCCATAGAGAAGAGGGGGATTGCAAGGTTTGCAAATGTATTCCTATAGTCTTCGACCTTGTGCCCACCAGCAAGGACCTTGTACAGCTCAAGGCAGACGAGGCCAGTAGCCATTGCAGTTGAGGTGGCGATAGCAGGGATGATCCTTCCAGCTATAAACTTGGCCTTCAGCTTGTCAACTTCAGGGATGCTGTAGTTCCTAGCCCGCATATTAGCAAAGCCAGCTATCAAGTCCATATGGAAATTGGTGTCATCATCCTGCATATTGAATATTTTAAAAATGTGATTACGATCTTAAGAACATTCTTCCTCCAAACACAAATGGATACCCAAGGAACAGCTAAAGTTAGGGACATTGAAAGCTATATTAGATGAGTGCAAGACGCTTCAGAGTAAAACAATGATGTTTTAAAAGTGATTAAAACTGGCCATACTGACCTTCTCAAACTGTATTGGGTTCATATGGAATCCTGGTTGCAATGTTTTAGAAATTGCTTCCAGCTTTGCAATTAGCTCTTCAATGACAGCAGCGTCATCAACTGAAGCAGATGACAGGCTAGTTGCCTTCTCATCTGTCTCTATCTTAACCCCCTGTTTCGGCTGGAAATCAGGTACGATGACCTTATCAACAGCTTCAGCAAGTTTCTTCTGGTCTTTCACCCAATCAGGTATCGGTATTCCAAATGTCTCCGCCCTTAATATCGAGGCAGCCAGCAAGAAGTTGAGATGACTTGGGTCAGAGGATGAGAACTCCAGAGGTCGTGGGAACCGCTTGGGAGCAGACCAGAAAGGAGCGCCAGAGCTAGTCATTGCGTCTTCAGGGAAAGTGTATGTCAGTTGCTTTACACGGTTGGAGAAATAGTCTTCAAACCTGATACAAACCATCAGCAGAAACAGAAGAGGATGGAACATTAGATATATATAGTTCATCAGAAGTGCTATGAGGGCAAAGGCTTTAGCTGTACTATTTTCTTGTCAGTACACACACACACATTGCATCACATGTGAAATGAATTTAAACTAAACAGATGTATGCAGCTGGTAGATCAACTGACCAATAAATTAAGAAAAAAAAATTGTGCTGGGGGATAGAGAAGGGGTTCACAACTTACTTCAGCCGGGCCCAGGTAATACAGTCTTGGAATGTCTCACACTTCTCTCTATCAAGGCATTCAATAACTCGCTCGAGTTGATCCCTAGCCTGTGCATCACCAGCGGTTCTTGCTGCAGTGGCATATCCACTAGGATTCGACAAGAAAGCATTTACTTCAGTGGGAGTCTTCTCAAGTAGACCCTCAAATTCAGACCTTGCCCATGTTAGGCAGTGATCAATATTGTGAGGAAATGAATGAACAGTGCACATAGGTGCCTGCTTTTCAGGTGGATCTCTGGATGCCCCATAGTTTTCCGTTAGATGAGGTATGACCATCTGTGTGTTGCATTTAGCACCCAAAGTTCCTGATTCAAGAAGTGGCTTCTGGAAATATACACATCTGGAGTCAATGTACATTCTTGCAGTCACATTGTCCAAGGCATTGACAACAGCATCCAAGCTCTCCCAAAAGGCATCATTAAACACATTTTCAGTCTCAGGACTTGCTCTATTCTGAAGCGCCTCAACATGAAGCTTGGGATTGATAGCCATAGCGGCTGTAGCAGCAACCGTGGACTTGGGCTGCCCAATGTTCCAGTCACGAAAGAGAAACTGGCGACTGAGATTGCTCTTTTCTATTACATCATCATCTGTCACAGTCAGCTTGCCACTAGGACCGCACGAAATGCCCATTAATGCAAAGTTCTTCAAGAATTCACATCCAAGAGCCCCAGAACCGACCATGAAAAGTTTTGCCTGCTCCAGTTTGTTTTGAAGCTTAGCCCCAAATACACTAATCTGGGCATCGTATCTACTGTTCTCTGGCTTCAAATCACTGGGCTCCAAGGGTTCAACCGGGAGAGATTCAACAGAATCAAAGTAGAAGAACTGCAAAATCAAGATGGCACATTAATTAATATTACAATTTTTCTGCAAACAAATAGAATATTGAATTCAATAAAGGGACAACAGGTCCTAACCTGGTAAAGTGGATGGAATTTCCCTGAGCATGCTTTAACAACCTCCTGACCTACAATACCACCGAACATTGCAGCCATAGGATTCAGAACGGCCTTGGAACCACTTGCAAAATGGTGCAGCAACTTTTTGTCGACTTCTTCAATCTTGCTATCACCAAGACTTTCATTAATAGTAACAGCAAAATCAATCAGCTTTTGCGCATCATCAGCCGATCCAGCGACAGGAAATCGCGACAAATCATTCCTAAACTTGTCCAGAGCTTGGAAGGCCAAATGCAACAGAGGTGGGCGGTCAAACTTGGAGAAATCACTCATTAGAAATTCTCCTGGTTCCTTAATAGCCTCTTTCAAGGGTTTGAATTTAAGAATCTTTGGTGGTTTCACCTGTGTGACAATTCCACCTCTAATATAAGTGCCATATGATGAGGTGTCTTCTTCTAGAGTAAAGGAATAAGGTCTGGCATTTCTAATCTTTCTCGGTCTTCCATCATTTAGCTCAGGCATTCCCACGACTTCAGAGAATGATACTAGATCACCATCCTGAAACTCTAGGCGCTCATCATCCACGCAAGAAACAAGTGCCGGGTTGTCATTGCTGATCGATGCTACGATTCCTGTATGTGGTTCCTCTCCATCAACATCCAAAACAGTAAACTCAGGGCCAAAGTCACAAAAGACACTGCCGAAAAGACCACGGACTTCAGACTTGATGAAAGCAATCGGTGGCTGATGGTTATGGCAATAATCATCGAACTCCACTGCTTTGTCTAAGCTGATGTCAGTAAAGACCACAGCCTGCAAGTTATTAAGGAAATAATTATCATTGCAATTTTTTTATCAAGTGTCTAAATCAAGATGAACTCTTAATGGTCTCGTAATGTAAAACAGGAAAAACCATTTAGTCGTCTTGACAAGCAAAATTCTTGCAAATTAACTGTACAATGCAAAAAAAAAAAAAAACCTCTTAACAGGATATTCAAAATTTCAATTATCCATAGATAGAGTAAACATCTTTGTAGGACATGCCGCAGCATATCGATAATGAGTAAAGTATATGTGCTGAGAAAGCATTTTGAATTAATATCTCTTCTCAGCAGCACAACAGAACCTGGTGACCTGGGCAAGAAAGTACTAAGGCCAGCATTCATTCGGTTTACAGTAATACAAAACCAGTCAAATAATGATAATAAATGCTGCTGCTGTCTTGCAGATAAAGAGGCAAGGTATTGAGTCTTATGAATGCAATTGAGCAATTCTTTAAGCTATTTCAAATAGTCATGCAGATGAAGCACCCTTCAAATCTAGCAGCGATCAACATGCACTACCCAACTAATTTGGACACAATTTGACAGGATGTGGATCTGTAATACACAATTTATGTAGTTGCAGATCCTAACAGAAAATTGATTCCATTTATGTTCATTATCAAATAACAAATGCGAACATTGGATTGTCTCATTCTAATCATCTATCAAAACTTGTTGAAATATCTTCCAAAACCAACTAACATGATGGGCCACCTGTTACTACAATTCACATGAGGAGAAAATGCACCAATTTCAAACAGAATTTGCCGAAGAAAAAAGAAAGGCAGGTCAAGGTGATTACATATCTATTTCATGTTCATGTACCTGAAAGTTAGAAAGCTGCTCTTTGGTCAAATCACCAGTTAAGGTAGAGATAATGACAGCATTGTTAAGCTCTTGCAGCTTTGGAACACAAGCTTGAGCACGATTTTGCCCAACATCCTTCTCAGATAGCAAAAAATTGCTTGACAAGTCCCATAACTCCACTTTGCCATCATCATGCAAGGTTACGGACTTGATACCAGCGAGAACAAGGTTTTTTGCTGCAGGAACACATACATATTAAGTAGAGGGTATTCGAAAAGAAACTAAGAAAAGATATAGCACAACCCTTCAAAAAAATTGAACAATCTCAAAACCTTTTGAAGATTCACAAGTTAAACATGATGGACTGAACACCATGCATGGATGTAGTAAAAGAACTGATAGACTAAAGCAACCATAATTTTAAGTTTACGTTTCAAGAGGATTGCATGTACTTCCAAAGGGGAAAAAGAAAAAAAGCACTTCACTGCACAATAATTCCACCAGTTTTATATGTATGGCGTTGATTAGTTCGTACTAAAAGAAGAGAATCGCTAGGAAAAGGAGAATAGGAGAACTAAATTACAATGTGATGGTTCAAATGCAGCTATAGGAATGCATGTAGGAGAATTGGTAATTCTAAGGCAAAAGCACCCTTCCTTACATATTGAGTTCTATAAGTTGAGACGCATGGTTGAAGCATTTCAAACAAACATGAGAAAAAAAATCGATGCGATGTCTTAAGATCCTGCCTGTTGGAGATGAACTAGGGCAGCTGAAAATTGAGGCAGTACTTCATCATACGAAATCCTAGAGCATGGAGAAGGTGGTAACAATTAACCGGGTAAATAGAGGATCAACTTTTTGCAAGGAGACACACAGTTAATAGTGTGCCTTGACCAGATCACAGATCAAATCGAGCAAGGAACATAAAGAGCATAATTAAGGTAGTACTAAGCTGCCCCTGTTTGAAAGATTAGCAGTCCAATTTTTCTGTGACCTAAACTAGATGGGGGTTGATGCAGACAACGTACCGATCTCAGCGCCGAGTCCCTGGAGGCCGGAGACGAGGACGTTGGAGCCGAAGAGGCGCTTCATGGTCTCGCGGCCGTAGACGGCGAGCTGGCGGCTGTGGAGGTCCTCATCGATCTCGGGCGCCCTACCGGCCATCTCGGCGAGCTTCTCCTGCTGCGTCTGCTGCTTCTCCTGCTCCGGCTCCTCCTGGCTGGTGGCGGCGGCGCGGGGGACCTTGTTGTGCAAGTCCTGGACCTCGCCGGCGTCGAACCCCCGCTTCCGGGGAATCATAAAGTGGAGGCCGCCGCCGAGGAGGACGAGAACGGCGGCCGCCGCGAGGAGAAGATGGTGGGAGGAGGAGAACTCCGGCGAGAGGAGGCGCGTCAGATCCAGCGCGTGCGGTGGCCGGGAACCTGGACGGATCGAAGAGTCGTGGTGAGTAAAGTGGGAGAGATGATGATGATGATGAGCCAAGAAGGATTTCTTCGGGAGGAACTCACCTTCCTTGTTGGATTGGAATCGATTCGAGCCTCTCCTCTGTTCGTCTCCTCAGCAATGCTCTGGTCTAGGGTTTTGTTGGACTCGGAAGTGACAGAGATGGAGGCCTAAACTGCAAAACTCCCTCTTGGCTTCAACTCAACTGATCCCTTCTGCGGCTATGACAGGTGGGCTGTTCTGGGCCCACCTGGCGGTGAGAGCGCCTCTGTTGTGCTTTCCTTGCAGGCGAAAGCAGAATCTGGTTCTACACCGACCCAGCGCTGTCCCCTCCCCAAAGAAAAGAAAAGCGGAGGCTGCATGACACGTAGGCCCAATTATTCTTGGCGGGTCCGGTTTGGTGTATGCAAAGCGGCCGATCGAAAATACGTTTTGCGTGCACTTAAAACACATTACGCGTTCTGTAGTATACGTGTAAATCGAGGTAAAATGGAAGCTGCACTTCGGCTTGGAGTGCTATGATAACAAGCAAAAGCATTTCAACTCGAGAGAGCGCTGCCAGTTTTCAATCTCGACGATTCAACCCGGCATTGCCAAGAACGTCACCAGAGCTCTATTGATTGCTCCTCGGCTACTTGCAAAGAATATAAAAGCTCTATTGAGAACTCTTCAGAATCTCAGCGGCAGCGGCCGATGTGACCTCAACTGCCCCTAAAACATTATATGCACCAGAACCAGAATATCTCACCATCGTTTTATTTCGAATTAATAACCCCCAAAGGGCAGTAACATTCGAACAAGACGCACCTCACAGCCATATCAGACAGACGTTCTGCAACTTTCAGTGTCTCATGGAGCCCTTAGTCCAAAATACACCCTACTGCTACAAACAACTACCCAAAACAGATTGAAACATCCACACGCAGTGCTTCATTGATGTCGGCCCATTATTTCCCAGTTTGATAATTCACACATCCCTTCTCCTTCCTTGAGTTGCGTCTGCTACTCAACCATTCTTCCTTCCTTCCTTCAGGCTTCTTCTTCAAGCAGCATCTGATCAAAGTGCCACACCCCTGCGTGCAGATCATGGCAAAAATAAGAACCCACAGTAACAGCACATAAACAAAAGAAGCAGCAGGGCGACAGAGACTAACCATGCCCCTTGCCCACTCTTCTCAGCTGAGCGACATACTCGGAGATCTTCTTGATAGAATCAACCTTACACAAGGAAACTAAAAATTTCAGCCAAAAGCGCCCTCAAGGCCTAGGATAGAAAAGACGGAGCATAGTTCTTGCTCTGTGAACAAATGTTTGGTTGATTTACCTGCTCCTGAAGAAATTCACTCTCGACGAAGTCAGTCAGCTGAGGATCATTGCACCTTGTCGCCACCTGTTATTATGGATGAAAAATCGTTACAATCTGTATGTAGGAGGGCAGCTGTTTTTGGTTCTGGTAAATTGATCAACTTTTACAAGTTTATCTCTCTGCATGTAATACAGTAAGAGCAACTTACACTCTGCAGGTTGTGCAGCTTCTCATTCACCAACTTTTCAAGAGCCAGAGCCAGTTCCATAGCTAAATATCAGATGAAAGGCATATATGTTGAGACATAGCTATCACGTAGTTAAGAGAAACAGCGCTATCACATATTTCAGATTTAAACAAGCTATCAAATCAGTCTGTCCCTAGCAATAATTTCCAAAATACACCACACATGAACAAGGACGATACAAGTTCCTATCAACAGGTGGAGTCCAAAATAGCTAACACCTTACTCAAAGTAGCAGACTTTCAATTCTGTGGGTCATGTTAGTCACTATCGCATTCTGAATCTATCATGTACCTATCGAAACAGCACTCAGTTGTAGAATAAACCCCCTATGACAGCAACAGCAAACTCTTGTTAGTTGTTGCTTTCTATGCTCTACCTCAACATACAGCCTTCTATGAGATACTCAATATTCAGAGACCCTCTCATATTAAAGCCAGAATTATATGATAAGAAGCACATCCAAGGAAACTCACCAATCGATGGAGACCTGCTACATAATTATGTACTGATTCACTAAAAGTGGAGCACAAGGCATGCTGCTCGCTATCAGCCTATCTACTGAAAATTCGAACTGATCCAGCTAGGCACATAGACAGATAAACAGACTTCCACATCAACAAAGCATTAGTTGCTTCCAACTGATCTACCGCAGCATGCAGGATCCCACAAGGCACTTTACTTTCAGACGCCCCACCAAATCACACAAGGAGCGCAAGCACATATAAGGATGGTGTGATTCACACACATTGTGAAATGTGAAAACATACAAAACTAGAAAGTAACTCACCGTACAATGCATCGCCTTTTTCAGGGTGATCAAACTCTGTCAATGGTGTCACGATAGACTGGAGCCTCACCCTCCCTCCACGTTTGTTCTGATTGCACAAGAATACACAGACCATTTCAGTAATTTTGCATCTGCTGCAGTACAATGGCACGAAACAAACAATCAGGTGGGCAGATAAGGTAATACCTGGTACTTCATGAGCTTTTCAGCGTGCTCCCTTTCCTCATCACTTGATTCTTTAAAGAACCTGGCGGAAAGGAAACAAACGCGCACAAGGACATAATCAGCTCGTTACAAAGAAGATCTTGAATTATTGATGCCATGATGTACCATACACGCTCTTGAACGGTGACTTACTTGGCAAAGCCCTTGAGAGCCACGTTGTCACGATCAAAGTAGGCGAAAAGGGAGTGGTATGCATATGAGGCATTGTATTCCACACTGCAAGGTTAAGGTTTAAGCAGAGTAAGTCAAAACGATACAGCATCTGTTTCAAAAGTAGGCTTCACATCCAAAACCTATTTCTTGAAATGATCTAACAAAAAAAATGCGATATACTTCTACCAATTTGCGTCCATTTGAATGAAATTCTATATCCTAAACTTGGGCAATCTCCTGGTGAGCAATCTAGCAGACGTCCACGCACCACGGTTAAAAAAAAAAAAAAGTGAATCCCATGAGTCAGTGCACATGAGTAACCACGCATCCCATAATGAGCAGACACTTGCTGAATCCAAACGGATTGAACAGGCAGAAACAATTGATAAGGCAAAGGGAGCAGAGGACTGACTTGATCTGCTCGTTGATGGCGGCCTCGCATTCGTCGACGAACTTGTGGCGCGCGAGCGACTGGTTGGGGCTCTGGGGCACGAGGGAGAGCTCCCCCTTGAGCTCCTCGAAGGGCTGGAAGACCACCCCGCTGAGCACCTCCTTCCCCTTGGCCGCCGCCTTGCACGCCATCCCAGCGGCCGGCGAGGCGCGCGGCGCCGCCACCCTGACGGACGCGGGGGTCGCGGAAGCAACACCAGCGACCTGGTTGGCCGCGGCGGCGGCGACGGCCGGAGAGGGAGAAACCCTAAGCATCATCGCGGATTTAGCGGAGGAAAATGCGTGGGCGCTTCGGGTGGCTTCGATGGATGATTGTGCGGTGAGAGTGGAGGAGAAAGGGGTGTAGATAGATAAAGGCGCGTGCCCCTCACGGATTGGTGCCACGTGTGCGGCTCAAATTGGGAGGAAGCCGCGAGGCGCGTGGAGGGCGCGTGCACGGACGCAGGATATTTTCTTGTGTGTGGCTCTGCATGCGGGCCAACCAGCGAAATGGCTTAGCCAGGCTTTTTTGGCCATATTTCTTGTTGGCAATTTTTGAGCTCGGTATAGACAACGATCATTAGATTATTAATAATGCAATGATACTACACCATGCTCATTTTGACAGCTCGATTTTCTCAACGTCACGAGACTTTGGTCCTGTTTAGTTCCAAAAAACTATTTTAATTATTTGTTGACTAAATTTAATTTATAATCCAAACATGAGGGACTAACTGTGACTGATTTTAACATGTCAATCGTTAGTTGACAAATTAGTCCAGCCTCCAGACAAGCGCATGACTAATAGTTACCTGACTAACAATTAGTCAGTTAATTCTTGCTCGAAAATCAATTAGCAAGCTAATCATTGTTAGAAAAAAAATCATGAGTTAATTGTTAGCTCGTGGATTCTCAATAGACAGCTACCATAACAACCTTTGATAGGTACTCCTCTGGTCACAATTTTTCTGTCGAAACGATGTTCCTGCTTGGATGATATTGCTGTAGCTGCTGCCGACAGGCACTATCGTAGACATACAACACACAACAAGCTATTGCAGATATAATTTGGAGAAGGATGGGAGTATATGACAAGGCGTGATTACACAATCTATAATTGTATGGTACAGCTTGCCATGAAAAATCTTCATCGAGCGTCGTGTGGCGAGCACACGCCTGATCATGACCATCAGTCTTCCGACCATTTTATGATGCCAAAAGAGGAGATATAGTAGATTGTACTGGAGTAGTACTAAAATAAGAGTACTCACCTTCTAAAAAAAAAAGTACTCAAGTTTACTATATTGCAAACCCGTACCATCCAACAGATGTGGCAAAGGGAGATGCAAACATATTTTGCCTCTCCAACTGGTGTTGCATGCCCTCCAACAAAAGATGCAAAAGGAGAGGCAGTTTGCAATAGAGGAGAGAGGTGATGTAAAAATGCAATCCCTCTCTCCTCCAATGCATTCGCTCCTCCATGCGTGGCGTGCTGACGAGGTGGAGGAGCGAGCGAGCAGCGGCACCAGACGCAGAGCCGCGCGACGCGCAGGAAGGACCCAGCGCCGAGCGACGCGCCGTGGGACCTCCGCCGAGCGACCACCGTCGCCGCGGCGCGGCGCCGGGCGAGTGGCGCGCAGGACGACGGCAGGCAGAGGAGGCGCTTAACGAGGCCCTCGGCGAGCAGCGTGTCGACGACCTCCTTGTGGCCGTAGTACCCGAGGCGGAGCGCGAACTCGAGCGCGCGGACGCGTGGGTTATCAGGAGGAGCTCGTCTTGGAGGTTGGTCGGCGCGGTGGATGGCGGCGGAGAAGCAGCAGGTTTCGGCGAGCTCGTCTACGGAACGACGACGAGGTCAGGTCAGGGAGGTGCGTGTCAGAGTTGAGCATCACCCTGCGCGAGGAATTGAAGAATGGGTCACCGGCCTTGGAGTATTCGACGGCGAGATCGACGGCGGGCACCCAGCAGCCATGATTGAAATCCGTCTTCGATCTCGCAGCTCGTCGTGGGAAGGGAGAAGTGGAGTTGGGGGTGAGCTATAGGAGTTCCTCGCGGATCTTTTTGGGATTCGGAAGTCGACCGGGATGGCTCGACGGCGATGCTCGGCGAGGCTTAGGTCTAGGCAGCCATGGCGGCTTAGCCGGTTTGGTGCAGGGGGCGCGTGGCCGATGCGGGGCGGGCGGGCGGCGCAGGCGCGTGCCGATGCAACGCGGGCGCGCGGGGCATCGGGCGTGGCGCGCGGCGCGGCCGATGCGGGGAGGGGGTGGTGGCACGCGGCGCGGGCGCGGCGGCGGTGGCACGCGGCACGGCCGACGCGGGGCAGCGGGGCGAGCGCCTCGCGGCCGATTTTTTCTGGCGGCGGCGGCACGCGGGGCGAGCGCAGTGCAGCCGATGCGGGGCGGTGGCAAGCGCGAGACGCGAGGGATCCGTTCGGTTGACTCTCAATAATTGCGGTGGCTGTTGGAGTCACTTGAAACTACCTCTTCAACAGAAAAAGCAATTGTCTATTTGCATCTGAAAATTGCATCTCCTTGTTGGAGTCAGTCTAAACAGTCACACGAGTCTTCTTCATACAAGTCTTTTGGCGGTTTACATGGCATTGCGTGTGGAAGCCTCACGCGAGCCCCGCCGCGCCGGACGAGATGATGGGCGCACGTCTGCGATACGCCCGTGATTGTCCTCCACCGCACGTATATCGCTGTGCTCATTTTTGTTTTCATTTTTTTTTTTCTGGAATGAAGAGTGACACGCCTCTCTTCTCTTCGGCATGTTTCTCGAACCTCCTTCATGAATGAATGATTCTCCCAGATCCAATGCTCGCTTATTGGTTACTGCTGACTGTGAGTTTCACAATCCAACGCTGATTAGTTTTTTTTTTTTTTTGAGAGGGTACAACATCGAACGCACACGACTACGCACACCACACTCACGCACACACACGCGTGCGCGTTCGAGGCACACGCCTAATCTAGAGATTGAAAGGCCTGAGACCTTTCAGTGTGCGAGGTACGCACAGTCCCACTGAACGCGCACGCGTGTGCGTACCCTATTCTAACCAGGACTAGGCCTGGAGAATATGGGGAAAAACCCCGGTGAGGCGCCTGCGTCGAGCAGCGCTCGAACGCAGGCGGGCGTGCTGGGAACGCCCAGCGTTACCAACCCAGCTACGCTCTGTCCTCTCTCCAACGCTGATTAGTCAAAAGCAAGATTCCATTCCCATTGCTCAATGGCCAAAGCCCATAAATGATGGCCCATCATCACTTGTTTTGATTCAAAACGATGGATTCAAATTCCAATCCCACGATTTCGTTTCAAATCCCCCAACCAAATCAAGGCAGTGTTTGGTTGCTTGAACCAATTTCATCCTGCATGGGACGTTTCACTGAATGAGATGATCCCCCAATCAAAATACTCAGTTTAATATATATGATAAACTACTCATTACATAAGCAATTCATATAGTATAATGGCATGTGTTCATGCATCCACTCATCACATGATTAAATAAACTGAAAACTGATATGTGAAATTAAGTTCATGCGGCGTGGATGGAACAGGGCAATAAATCAATCACGATGGAGGCAGCTCAGCTATAGTTGGATATAGAATTACGGTAATCACTAGCATGCCAAAATCACGGTGACTATTTTCAGGCGAGTCTATTATTTCCACATGAAGTAGTTAGGCTTGCTGCTTGGAGTAATAGAAATGTTCAATGGTGACTGCTGTATATGGTATTTTCAACAAAATTTTTTGAGGTAATACGATATACCTTCTTTTCAATCGAAAAAATCTTTCTATTATTTCCATTTTCATTTACATATAGATTTTCCGTTTTCATTTTCGTTTCCGTATTTTCCATAATCGTTTTTCCCATTTCTTGTTTTTTCAAAAACGATATTCGGTGAGTCAAGAATTTCTGTCACCATTTTTATCCCTATACTTAACGGTACACGAAAGACATTCCTACATGCATGCTGACTAGGAGGACAATATTTTTTTCTTTTTGAGCTATCAACGGGGGGAAAGTATATATATATCCCACCTGTAAAACACCAGCCATCAACATATGCTAAGCGTTTTGTTACATCACCAGATTACATTGGAATTGAATATAGAAAAGGGAGCACCATGCATCGACTAGACAGTTGTTGGTTGTTTCTTCTGTAGGCAGTCTGCAGACTCTGCACCTCCAGAGGACCGTGTCCGCTCGGAGTTTTGGAACATTGCTTTCCCGGGGAAGTTCCAGTAGGCTAGGAAGAGACGTGGCGTTTTTCATTTTTTTTTTCCTTCTTTTCTAGACGTTTAGGCTTAAACACATGTATATTTGATAAATGTATTCTATGTACTTCCTCCGTCCCGATTTAATTGTCATTTAGCTCTTGGTACGGAGAAGAAAAGTTGGTAGAAGTAGGTGTGAAGAAAATGAGAAGGAGAGCGGTAAAGATATATGTGTGTTAGAAATAGAGAAATGTGCATTGAGAAGTGAGAATAACAATTATTTTGGTAAAACTGGAAGAAGTTAAAGTGACAATTAAACTGAGAGAGTATGTAATATACTCATTCTGTTTTTATTTATATGACGCAGTTGACTTTTTTTTACTTTGACCATTCGTCTTATCTACAAATATTTGTGCAAATAGCTAAATATATAGATTAACCTTAAAGTGCTTTTGATAATAGATCTAATGATATCGATTTAACATTAAATAATTAATTACATAATTATATAAATTATTATTAGTCAAAGTTCAACGAAAAGGCCAACTGCATCATATAAATAAAAATAGAGAGAGTAGGATATTGTATATTTGCATAAAGGTTTGTAAAATAATTGAAAGGGACGCTGTCCCATGCAAAATCCGACTCAGGAGAGGTGGGTTAAGCTGAATGTCGATAGCGTTTTTTGGAGCAGACTTTAGGCCTCCTTTCAAATGAGGATTGCTTCTTCATTTCTGCAGGAATTAAACTGTTTTTTATAAAAAAATTTAAAATTCTTGTGAATTTCTGTAGAGCGTAAAGTCTGAACCCTGTCAAATTCCATGTTCTCATTGCATTTCGAATCCCAAAAAAAAGATAATTTCGAAACAAAATCAAAAGTCGTGCCCGCTCGGGGATGGCGGCGGCGGAGGAGGAGCGCGGCGGCGCCCTCTCCGTATTCGCCTCTCTCCTCCGCCACCACAGGTAACTAAGGTGCTCATCACCTCTTCGTCGCAAACTTTCCACTCCCAACCAACCTCCCACCCATTTCTTCCTCCTAGATTCGGGGATGAGGACCTCCGGGTGCTGGAGGCCGCGCTCTCCGCCGGCGCCGACGTCCCAACGCTGCTCGCTACGCGCTCGGCGGCCCGGCATCTGCTGCGAGCGCGCGTCGCGGAGGCATTCCACCAGGCCCCACCCGGTGGGGTGGAGGACGATGGGAGGAGGAGGCTCTCCGTCACCGACTTCTTCGCCCGTGCCTTCGCCCTCGTCGGCGATGTCGAGGTGAGCACCGTTGATCACAACAATCACAATGCAGTGGGGATTACCGGCCCTTTTTGCCGTGCCACATCCATTATTGCTGGTCCCTCCCCTTAGGATCTCTGCTCTAGTATACTCTATCTAGTTAATTTGGGCACAGTTTTAGTTCTTCAGTATACTACATGTAGTAGAATAAGCGTTCTATATTTCAGAATGTTTGAATAAAACTTGCAGCACACCTGTATTCACCCATCATGGTGCTTTTCTCATTTATTCTCTTGAAACTTGAAAGCACCCACAGACAGAGCTGTTGTGGCTTAATAATGGGATACTTCACTAATTCTCTTATGTACCCTGATAGAGCTGCCTTGCAATGAGGTATGAAGCCCTGGTTCTCCGAGATACTAAATACTCCAACCACCCACAGCTGCAAGTCTCTCCTGAAGAGTGGTCGACTTTTGCAAAGGATTCTCTTGATAATGGTTTTTACACCATTGCTTCCAAGGTAATTCGACTCGGTTGCACGCGTTGCGCCCCCTTTTTTTTTTATTGATTGTCATGCTGCCAGTGTCCCGGCTTCAATAGTGCACAATCCTGTAGTATTTGGATGTTTGAAGCAGAGACATACTATAGCCTGTGTTACCTACCTGTTCATTGAAGATTTTCCAGACGCGCCTAAGCCTTCATCTCTACATTGCTATCTGCACTTAAGTACCGCTGTAGCTATTCCGTAAGTTGGAAGTATGATGCTGCACAAGTTTTCTTTTTCAGGGCATTACATATATGTTTTTCCTACTCTGAGAGCTGATAGCATGCTATAAATGACAAAAAGAAAATCGCCAGCGGTATGTCAGAACTCCCTATATCAGGAGACAGTAATTCCACATTCCTCGCTCACTTCAATTTGCAAATTATACAATCGATAGAACATAGTTTCAAACCCTAAACTGAAACTGATTGACGTATTCAAATGGTGAAGTATCATCTCTTATCGCGTACTCTGTCTGAAGCTGAAACTAGGGATGATAATTGCTTGATGACTGTATGCTATATTGCTCTTTATTATTTGTAGTTGTACAACTCAGCACAACTGCACAAGTAAATAGGGTACCTGTACCCTCGAGTCTGATACTAACATGCATTGTAAACTTTTAGGCTTTTGCAAATGCTCTTGCACACATTTCTCCCGGTCACCCAGGGCACTTGGAATCAACAAATTCCGTTGTGGAAAAGGACAAGATCAATGATATAACAGGACTCCAAAACTTGGCCAAGTCGTTATCTTCACAGCATTCTGGTAAGTTTCGCTATCTAGAGTAGCATAAAGCTTGTTTTATCATACATCTGTTAACAGGACAGTTTGAGGCTATTAGTACTAAAACTGGACTCTGGAGCATTTTGTATTCTGACTAGACTGAAAATAACATTCTTGAACAACTCACAACTCAGGACACTGTATTTTTTAAATCTTTGAAATGTTTGAATTTGAACATATCGTCTCCAAATATATTTTCATGACTATTGCTTCGTCTCTGACAGTTCACACACAGTCGGCTGAATACATGAAAAGGAGAGCTTCAGATGTTTATACGAAGTACAGTTTGCAATCAGGAAGACCAAATTTACCAGCAAGTTCAATATTTAGGTTAGGGATCAAAACAAGGAACATAAAGAAACTTCTTCACAGTCAAGAAAGGAATTTGGGTGAGATTTGAAGCAATCTTAGTCTGGCATCTTCCACCGGAAGGAGAATGAATATGATCTTCGGTGCATACTATCTTTGTGCTATATAAGAGGTCACTTTTCTGCCTTAAATACTTCATTTATTTATCATTTGAAGAAAACTGTTTACTTCCTAATGGTAAATTTGTATGTCAATCTTTTTGTGCCTACTGCTGCTCATAGAAAGAATGAATTCAGTTTCGTATTAATTGTTTGTTTTACTGATTACCTCCATGATAGCTCGAGATGTTACCTTTCCATTACTAATCTTTCTCTTCATTGAATGCATCCACACCTTTGTATGTGGCTCTATAAGATAGCAATTATTGATACGTTCATTGATCAAAACATCAGGCCATTTAAAATGCTTGTCTTAAAATTACTGTGTCATTACATTCATTTGTTTATCGGAAGCGGATACATGCCGGTTGCATTGGTAGCATGTGCATTCCAGCCGTCCTTATTTTCTTTAGTAATCCACACCATGCATGTTCTATGTGGAGTCTCTGTTCATCCATCTTCCAAAATATTAAACTAAAGTATTTTTTTCCCCTTACTTTCATGGCATCGGATTCCTGAAATATAAAACTGTGACTAGAGCATCATCACTTTGTAATGCTCAGAAGTTTAATAACAAGTTAATTGCATCAAGGTAGGAGGCTTGTGTGACATCATACTATCGACACATGCACTGTATAAGGTTTGCTGCTTGCATTATTACAATATTTAACTGCATATCGTGCCATCATTTTTTTTGTTGATTGGCTACTGCTCAATATGATCAGATGAAGTATTGCAACTTGTACGACTTTTTCCAAATATATATTAAAATCTGGAATTTTTCATCGTTACCTGTCATTTAATCAGGTGCGACCATTTCTTTGGCCTGGGAGACATGATGTGCAGTTGAATGAGTCTGGCTCAATTTTAAGGGGAATATGTTGAAGAATGCCTCCTTTGCTATTGTATTAACACTCTGAAAGTAAGTTAATATCTTCCATGTCCATTGAACATTGTTCATGCGTATAACAGTAATAATAGTAATTTCATCATGCTTTACATATTGCATTTCGTTGACTATTGATTGTTGGCGAACAATGAGTCTGAAGCACCTTCCTTTTATTTGAGACTATCACTTCGGAAATGTTCCACCGTTTTCATTTTTTTTTTCTTTATCAAGAATGGGCAGGACCTCTATTTCTTCGTGGACAGGTGACATTAAGCACGAATGCACAATAGAAAAATTGGCACAACACTAAGCCTAAGCATTAGCCACAGCTCATTGAGCAAGAAATTGGGCGTTTTCTTTTTCTATTTAGCTATTGCCTGATTATAGAAGATTGTCAGCTGGAAGGCATAGGCACGTGCTTTACCAGTTTACCTTGGATCAGATACCATGTGCCATGATATGTGAATAAGTTGTTAACAAAGCCAAGTTTGTTAGTGATCGAGGTCCATCCTTGTAGAATTATTAGTCGAACGTGGAGCCTCTATCCAACTGGAAGTGTTTAAGATGGGAAAAAAATGGACAATGTTAATTAAGTTAGAAAACCCCCAAGGACATGTCTGTTGCATACTTGCACGTTCCAGTCCTGTCCAAGGAAACTTGTATTGGGGGTGTCAAGTAAAATAGAAAAGAACTGTCATAGGTGAGAGGTCGGTCGGTCGTGACTCATGTGGGCATGCATGTGGGCGAGCTCTCAGTGATGGATCCATTTTGACTTTGAATAGTATTTGAAGAATATTTGCCATAGTTTTACGGAGTTCCTGGTGAAACAAGCACTGTCGGCAGCTTATTTGACGGGGGGGCCTGGAGCAGACGCACGCGATTGTACTGGCGGCCTTCAAAGTTCAAACCTTGGAAGGCCTGTCCTTTTGGTAGCAACCGCATGTGCACCGCAGCAACCTTCATCAGAAGTCCTGCCCCCTCCTGTTTGTGTGCAACCCTTTTCCATCTCATGCTGTGAGAAATTCATCCATAAGAGAGTGGGAAACATCTTGTCCGAAGATCAATTGTCATCAGTGCTTTTCCCACACATCGAAACCTGATCCAGTACACAGGGGAAACGGTGTCTTGTACTAACTTTCTGGTCACACTAGATTATTGATGCACGAGGCAAAGGCTCTATGCTGAAATATAACACTGCGCTCCTGATATGGTTTTTGTAGTGTTGCTCAAACCCGAATTTGTGCTGTCATCCAAACTGGAAACAAAATCTGGGTAAAATATGTAGTGGGACGTCGTTGTAGAGTCTGCATCACAGTTGCTGTGGGTGCGCGCCAGACCATAATGCACATATGTCAATCTCTCGCTTGTAGATGCCACAACAAGTGGAGACCCACTCTCCTTCGATGCACGACGGATGTGTAGCATACTTGTCTCTAGCTACAACTAAATTATTAAGACATGCTTAAAGCTAAAAATATCATATATTCCTCTTGTTGTAGTGCACGACAAATCCCTAATCTTGCTGTCGTCGTGGCCTTGTGAATGGTAGACACTCCCGACCCACTGCATACATACGTGTCACGTTTTCTGTCTTTGCCATGACAAAAATATGCATGGGATTAACAAATACTGCTATTCTCTGTCGTGTTCTGTTGCTTGTAGTCTGTACATGATTAGCGATCAGCTTAGCAGTCTTTCACCCATAAGGTCAACTCCGAACGTGCATGGCCCTGGGCTAACAGTTTGAATACAAAAAGGTCAAATACCCTTTGCCTGTGGGTCGTCAAATCATTTCCGAAGAGATTTGCCACCATAAATAAAGAGCTGTTAAAAGTGTAATCGATTGTAGCTTGGTTAATTTGTCAACGTAGACAGCATGCATATTCGTTGTTTGGCCGGCATGTGTTGAAGTTTGAAGTGATGCTTACTTGCAATTCACATTTCTGGCTAACTGGAAGTAGACACAACCAGGATAGCTTAGGTGTGGTAGTGCCGCGTCAAGTGAAAGGAAGGTAGAAATGACAGGCCAAGCACCGATTGATTGGAAGACGCTACGGTATATTTATCCTATGGACACGAAGACCAGCTGCTCAAACCATGTTTAGCTTGGAGTTTCTTAGTTAGTAAACGCGTTAATACTTTGTCAGTTGTATGTGTTGCAACCAGCCAATCATCTCACAGCTGCTAAATACAGACAAGGAAGCCATCAAACCATTTACACACTGAAGTATGTAGCTGGCAGTACAGTTCAGGCCATACGACGATGATGCGATCCAGTAGGAACAAAGGTCCTCGGCATGACAATAGGATAGTACTGCACAAACCAAAAATCTATCATGTTTGTCGTTATCGGCTGGTGTTAGCTTAAAAATCTCCCCAGAGGCTCTACCTCCTCATTCCTCTGGCTCTATAAAAGAGGAAGTTGTAAACCCAGCAGTCACCCCCCTTCGCTTTGCAACCAGCCCCTTTGAGGAAGCAGAGGTTGCAAGCACTCAGGCAAGATATGGCTGGAAGCGGGAGCAGCACCGGCGGCACCTCACCGCCGTGCGCGTCGTGCAAGCTGCTCCGGCGGCGGTGCACGCAGGAGTGCGTGTTCGCGCCATACTTCCCGCCCGAGGACCCCCACAAGTTCGCCATTGTTCACAAGGTCTTCGGCGCCAGCAATGTCAGCAAGATGCTGCAGGTTCAATTCTCTGCTTGCTAGCTTCGTCTCCATGCCGCAATCATCATCATCATCTTTCATCCATGCCATGCATATGGCTCGTTCAGCTTTCTCATCAAGTTACCTATCCTCCATGGGCCATTGTTTCCAGGAGCTGCCAGCTCAGCAGAGAGCCGACGCGGTGAGCAGCCTGGTGTACGAGGCCAACGCGCGCATGAGGGACCCCGTCTACGGCTGCGTCGGCGCCATCTCCTACCTCCAGCAGCAGGTCTCCCAGCTCCAGATGCAGCTCGCCCTCGCCAAGGCTGAGATCCTCTGCGTCCAGATGCAGCAGAACAACGGACATCCAACTGAGGCACCGGCATCGGCAAGGCAACAACTTCAGCACCTGGAGATGGATGGCGAGGCTTATGGTAGCATTGTCATGCAAAATGGCCTGATGATGAACACATTGAACAGCTCTGCCCCTCATCCTCAGCAGCACCTGTTGGGCAGCTTCAGTTCATCTGGGAGCACTACAATGATGCTGCAGGAGGCATGCCTCAAGAAGGAGTCCCTATGGGCATGAATTATGTACTTCCATTTGTCGATAAGGAACTCTCTGCCTGTAATTTTCCGAAAATATGGGAAATGAAGAGTTCATTGGTCTCATGAGAACTTTATAGTCATCCCTCCATTTCTACTTAACGATTGAGAGCTAACAAATACCTGATGGATCTTCCGAAGGATGTGGAGTTCATATCATGCTTGAATGCAAATTCTAGATGCGTGTTTCCCTGATATTATTCGGAATTCTGGAGCCAGCAATGTGAACGCCTTTGGTTTCATTCACATGGCATGGACAGTAGGATTCCGATATTACGTTGGAGCTGACTGGACACGGACACCCCCAAAAAAATGTTGATGAAGAGGAACTGACTGAGCACGAAGCATCACACAGCCCTTTTTCAAATCCCACCAAAATTTAGAACTAGTACGACCAAATGGAAGACCTGACCTAATAGATTGCTAAGCTTTCGGCATGCGACAAGTGTCCTCGTGGTGGGTGTCGCACGATGGCTTACCTGGCTTCACTAATATTTGACCTGTATAATGTTATTCGATAAATGACAAGGCACCAGAATAACTGGATTGCCAAATACTTGAGTGCCTAGTGTCATCAAGAAGCCAGCCAAACTAGCATCTCGGTTTAACAAAGAATGATGCCAAAGAACTGATTGGATGACTTGTATGAAAACATGATTTGTTACTAGTTATACATATTTATCAATGATTTGCTTGGTTTTGGTATTATATCAACAAAGGTGCATGCATGAGTGGGTGAATCTAGGACAAACAAAGTATCGTTAGGCCCCACACAGGTGATCATGAATACAGCTTGAGTTGAGAGTAGAGTTGTGCTAGCGTTTTGCGTGACCAAAAGCTTTTAAATTGTGGTGTTGACCACATATAGCGTTGGTTAGCTAGAAACCACTATTTCGAGAGGTATATATGGTGAAAGGTAGGGCCGATATTGCTAGGAGCATATGGTGTTCATTTTGAGATGGACGTGTCTCATTCTGCTGGAATGCAAAAGATAAATAGAGCACTTGCTCCAACAAGCCGGTTCCAGTAAGTAATACTAACCGAGAGCAATCATTGATCAGTAAACTCAATCCCTAAACTTACACTCTTGTCTTTTCCAGTATGATGCGCTTGTGCACATGGCTGAGAGATACTTTAATTTGGAACACATGGTAATCCAGTGCGCATGTCCTTGTGGGCATTGCTATTGTACAAGTCTTGATGGACCCAAATCACACATTCTCATTATTGGGCCGAGAATGAATGACGAATTCTGTTCACAACTTCTGTTCTTCTGAGGCGGTGACAAAAGTCCAAGGCAAGGCACCACAATTGCACCTATCTGCCATTTCTTACGTTGCAGAGAAAAAGTCCAACTGATAAAATAATACCGGTACTGTCTACTTTTTTTTCAGCATTCTCGACTTGCCGTCGGTGGCACTAAGAAGAAAGGCTGAATGCCACCATACATGTTGTTGTGGCTTAACATTAGTGGAAAACATACAATCATAATACAATTGGACTTTGAAGCCATGCCACCAAAATCTAGTACGGCAGTTAAGACCTTGTGGTCGTGGATTAGCTCCAATTCTCATTCGTTCCTGGCAAATTGGCGTCCCCGGAATGGTATAGCCCAGGATTATGAGAGATTTGCATCATTGTCGGTCCGGTCATAATAATCAAGAACGTGGTTTGGTGAGGTAGTTGAGGCAGCCAGAAAGGCCAGGGCAACGCATGATCGATGATGCCTCCTTTTGCTTGTCCTTGACTCTTTGTAGCCTTGTTATGTAGGTCCCTTCACTAGTCGTCTTAATTCACTCTTTAGACTTTCAGAGTGGTTCTGCTTCTGCAGCGTGTTCACCGCAGGTGGATGCTGCTCTTCCAGCTGAGCTGAGCTGCGGAAGAAATCCTATAGTTATTAGGATCTCTAAAACTCAGGCTCAGCCAATCCTAGTGAATCACAAGTCAGTCACTGGTGGAATGAAAACAGTGTGCATGTTTTTGACTTCAAGTAGCACCAAGCCGACATGCTGCCCTGATCGAAAATCTTTCCATGCCATGTCAATTGCAGTCAATGTTCATCAGTAGTCAGATCAAGTCTAATAACTGTACAAATTCCTCGCCTCTCACCGTCTTCTGCGTCATCATTTGCACATCCATGTCACTGACCAAAGCAAGCATGAGCATTCTTGTTATAGTAACAGCAACCTTGTTCCACCATCGATTTTACCGACGCCAGCACGAGCATTCATCCAGCAAGATAATATCAGTCCATATCACTAGCATGACAGTTCAGTGACACCCGGTGTTCAATTTATTCAGCTAATTGATGCATGCTTGAATTAAACGTAGACATTCGCACGGCTCTCTATCCAGGACAAGATCGTACCTGGAAGGATGTACTGCCTCTTCTTGGACTTGTGCTTGAAGCATGCATCTCTGCTCTCTGAGGATGAGGAAACCATGTGGACCTGCAAGCATTATGCAACAAGAATCCCGTGTTACCTACTGCTACCTCCTAGTACTGTACACACATGCAGATCTTACTAGCCTTCCAAGGCTCACTAATAGTTGTACCATTCTCCAGTTTTTCTTCCAGACAGTTCGATGAATGCCGCTGCTCATCATTTATGCTTTTCACATCTACTGTACCTGCCAGAAGGAATTTTTCCAGGAAATAGCAATACGGAATCAGATTGACACCAATATATATCATGCAAAGCTCAACATCAGAGCATTCGCACTAGACCCTACTGATCGGGATAGGGTACCAAATAAAGCAAATATCACCACAGGATTTCACCTAACGCTTTTGGATGCACTCATTTAATTCTTCGCTGAAACAGGAGAGGGCAAAAGAGGCTATTATTTTGCACAGAGCAGGGTCATATCAAAATTCAGCACTAAACCTTTGATGATAGAATGTGAAGATTTATGATGTGTCATACACTTCAAGTACCTGCATCATATTAAACAATCTTATTGCCACCACCATTTCATAATTGCCAATCTGGATGTACCTTTTTTTGTCGAAGAAAGATTGTAAAGAAAGTAAAAAGAAGACATAGCCAATAATTATGGTCAGTTTCAAAAGAGAGTACAGAGCGTGCTGGTGACACCACTGATTATCTGATGTATCAGTATCTAATTCAGAATTTCATGTTTCTACAAATATGCAAATCATAACTTATGATCCAAACTCTACAACATTCACATATTTTTTAAAAAAAAAATTCAGAAAAATTGCATTAAAAAGAAATCGTTTATCAAAGGACTAGGATGACGGCACACGTTTAGCTTGTACACTTATCAAAGCAAGAAACATGTGACCTAGAAAAAAATAAAGTAAAATGTGGAATAGGGCTGACTGACTCCAGTTGATTCGTTGATTGATCCAAACTGCCCATTGCAACAATAGATTATTTTACTAGAGCAGCACTATAGAGCAGAGCAATTTCTTCTTATATTAATCTTGAAGGAAGGGTACAAATCTTTTGAGCTCTCTGATAAAAGAAAGTACATATATTTGCGCAATAAACTATAACCAATGGTGATACAGATCACTATTACTAATTTGAACTGCGACTCTGTAACATTAGTGGGCTTTGCTTTTGCATTAGCAGCTGAATGACTAATTCAAGGATTGCCACGGAAAATATGAAAGAAATATATTTACGTGCTGGTTGTCAGCTTTTTGTTGCTTAATTGCACTTCATAGTGATAAACTCAGCCATTTTTTTATTTGCCTCCTCTGTATCATGTTTGGTGTGATAGTGTGGTGGAATGACCTTTGACAAAACTGTCGGCACCAGAAACAAGCACTTCTGTCTACTCTCTCGCGTCTTTCTCCATTTGCTTTTGCTAAACAAACTGGGGAGATAGGTCATGTTAAATAAGCATGTGATCGATCTGTAAGTGATTTTGCACATTCAGATCACCTTTTGTTTCGAGGCAACACATTCGGATCAAAATAAACTATACACTGATGTTTAGAAAATTCAAGTTATTTCAGTTTTTTTATCACTGAAAAGGCTAACCTAACCTTCTCATTCTTTGCTACGTAGCGTTCTGTTCGAGGACTCTTAGTTAGTACTGACCCGGGTCACTTAGCCATGTGCTAGTGCAGTGCTCCCATCGTTATTGCAGGGAGGTGCACAATAAAAGAGGGGAGCTATAAGCAGTAAGCACCACAGATTTGTGAACAAAGAAAGAATGAAGCTCGAGGCCACTCCCAAGGCGACAGCAGGAGGCAAGATGACAGTGCTCCCGTCTCCATTTGGGCTGAGCATCCTGACCTCCCTAGTGGCCTTCTTCATCGTCGTCAGCTCCGTCTCCCTCTTGTTCGAACGAGGCCAGGAAGCTCAAGTGCAGTTGGCGGTGGAGCACAGAAATCAAGAAATGGAGGTGAAGGTGGCGGCTAAGCAGCATGATCAACAACCGAAAGGCCAGGAAGCCCAAGTGCAAATCGGGGTGGAGCACAGAAATCAAGAAATGGAGGTGAAGGTGGCTGCTAATAAGCAGCACGATCAACAGCTGAAAGGTCCGGAAGCTCAATCGCATATCGTGGTGGAGCACAGAAATCAAGAAACGGAGGTGAATAAGCAGCATGATCAACAGCTATTGAGAGGCAAAGAAGCAGAGCTGCAGTGGAGAGTTGAGGTGCAGGAGGATCACTCAGGGAGAGACTCCGGTGCAGAGGATGAGGAGTGCAGCTGGTCGAGAGGGCGATGGGTCTACGACAACGTGTCCCGGCCATTGTACTCCGGGCTCAAGTGCTCCTTCATCTTCCCCGAGGTGGCCTGTGACAAATATGGCAGGAAGGATGTCATGTACCAGCACTGGAGATGGCAGCCTCACGGATGCGACCTTCCCAGGTACGTACTAGCGATTTTTCCCTTGTCCAGTCGGAGTATTTCTAGCTCAAGTTCGTTCTTACGATCCCAAATCTGAAGCTGCTGCGATAGTATAACAAGCTTGTCAGTGTCACTTTATGGGAGGGTTAAGAATATTCTGAAGAGTGGTGAATTTCCTTCCTTTTCTTCTTTTTTTTTCTATAGAAGAAGGAACAATTAACTCATCTGTAACTGAAAAAAAAAATCAACCTGATTGCGAAATGGATCTGACGGTGACGGTTTGATAAAGGTCAACAGGAAATCAAACATGCTAGTAGAAAATTTATTGACTTTGAAAGACCAGCAGCAAGGAAAAAAAACAATTATCTACCTCTGTTTTGCTATCTGAGCAATTTCATAATCATGTGAGCTAAAAATGAGATCATACCTGGCATAAAAAAAATCTTTTATACCATAACACATAGATAACGACACGATGTCTGTGTTTGGCCATGTGGACAGATTCAACGCTACCAAGCTGCTTGAAAAGCTGAGGAACAAGAGAATGGTATTTGTTGGCGACTCAGTCAACAGAAACCAATGGGTTTCGCTGGTATGCATGGTGGAGGCCTCTATACCTGATGACAAGCTCAAGATGCTTATCTACAATGGCTCGCTCTATTCCTTCAAGGCAATGGTATGTTTTCGTCTGTAAATTATGTATAGATAATCAGGTACAAAACCAACATTCCAGTTAGCTGATTTAGAACACGTCATAATTTCAGGAATACAATGCGACAATAGACTTCTACTGGTCGCCGCTGCTGCTGGAGTCCAACAGCGACAACCCTATAATACACCGCGTGGAGTATCGGATCATAAGAGCGGACAGAATCGAGAAGCATGCCAGTGCCTGGCGGGATGCTGACATTATTGTCTTCAATTCCTACCTTTGGTGGAGGAAGCAGAGGGATGACATGAGGATGAAGGTCATGTAAGTAGATTAATTTCCACGTATCTTGAGACATAGTCAGAACTGACAAAAAAAAAAAATACAACTATAAAGCTTAACATCTTTTGTATGTGCAGGTATGGTTCATTTGAAGATGGTGATGCAAGGTTAGACGAAGTGGAAATGATTGATGGTTTTGAGATAGCTCTTAAGAAACTAACTCAATGGCTCGGCGAGAATATTGACAAGAACAAGACAAGAATCTTTTTCGCGGGATCATCACCTACACACTCCTGGTAAGATAGATACCCTATCATCATTTTTTTTTTAACACCATGCCACCAGGTAGTATTCATGTGAAAGTGATGTGGTATTTGAATTTTTTCAGGGCTAGTAACTGGGGCGGAGAAGACAGCAACAAATGTCTCAATGAAACGGAGCCGATCTACAAAATCGGATACAAAGCCGCAACTACAGATTACAGCTTGATGGACATGGCTAAGTCGAATTTTAGAACATTGGAGGCGAAAGGTATACATGTTCAGATACTGAACATCACGGAGTTGTCCGACTACCGCAAGGACGGACATCCAACGGTGTTCAGGAAACAGTATGCTCCTCTGACCAAAGAGCAGATTGCGAACCCAGCCAGCTATGCGGATTGCACGCACTGGTGCCTCCCCGGAGTTCCTGATGTCTGGAACGAGTTTCTGTATGGTTACCTAATGCATAAATAATATATCACGTCACATATTATGTACAAATTACATATTCTGTCTAGGTTAGGCTGCTTTACGGCAGAGAATGACTTGCCTGTTACTGCATATAGAGATAAAGGATAAGAGCAAAGAATCTGTATCACCTAAAGGGATCGCTACAGACTATTTCAGCTGCTGGAGAACTCGCAAGTGCTGTTTGTTATCAGAGTACCAGTCCTGTGCATAATACAGAACAGCAGAATACCAAACAAGCTCATAACAAGGAAAATTCTAAGAGCTGGTAAATAACAGCTTGTGACACAGAGCTTTTAACGACCAGGAATGATTAAACCTTTACTGTTCTTGCTCAGGGCTTGAAGAGCTATACAGACTCCAAAAAACTAAATTCATCATTAATGACTGCTTGAAGAGCTTTTCCCAACAATTTTTTAATGACTGCTCTAGGGTGGTGTAAACTACGATTGTGGCTAGTCCAAATTCATCAATATAATACAAATCATCAATGGTGATGAGTACAGAGTATCAAGGTTAATAATTTTAATTTCAAATGATGGGAAATTAAGGTAATTAAATGCATGAGGATCTTGTTCGTTGTGTTCCTCTGCTTGCAGCACTTAACGTCCAAACAACATTCATCATGCCTTCTTGGCCTTGGGCTTAGTTGTGGGCGATAGGAAGAAAGCCCTGAAGGTCCATGCAGCAAGAATGGCACCAATGAAGGGGCATATCCAGTAGACATAGAACTGTTCCCACGTGTTGTGGCGATTGTTAACATATGCCCAGCCAAATGCCTGTAGATGATATTTGATCGTAAGTAATTCTGGGGATACAAATTAACCAGCGGGAGAATGCTTACTTTCTATTAAAAAAAATTAAAAACTGAAAACTGACAGGAACAGAAGAACGTTTTTTATGTTATTTAAATGGAACAGTAACATGAAATCAGTTCACATTAGATCTTCAACTCAGTGGTGCTACACAGCATCTTCAACTCTGTGAATATCAGGTGTTGCATCAAACTTGTGTAGTACAATAATCTTCCGTAAGCACCATTACATAGTGTCGGTGATGTAAATACCAGGGTATGCAAAGATATACTCAAGCCACAGAAGATCCTAAGGAGATGTACATATGACAAGACAAGACACAATAAAGAGGCTTTTCCTCTCCCTTGGATTCTCCCTCATGCGTGCATCGCGGAGGAGGCAGGACAACCAAGGTCAACAAGGACGCATGCATACATGCAGGCATGCATGGCTGGGGCCCATGGCTAGTACTTTTCCCCTCTCCCTCTTGCATGTTTCAAGGGAAAGCGACATCATGATGGAATCTTTGACTTGCGTGTGAGCATGGTGCAGCACAGAGAGGCAGCAGCGTGTTTACCTCCGGGCGTTGCGGCGTGCTCCGCGCCAGTAAAAGCAGGCGTCCCATCTACTGTATAGCCCATACCTCTCTTTATTTCTCCTGTACGGCCCGATGTGGGATTCCCCTCTTGGTAGATAAAAGAGGAGGCCCGGGGCAGGCAGGAGGGGGACTTCTTCTCCTCCCTGACTCGCTTCTTCTTGGAGAAGTTTCTTCCCTCTCTTCTTCTTCCTCCGGCTGGAGGTTCTCTAGCTCAAGAACATGAGCTCTTCCCCACTGTAATATTCTACCAAAAATACCCAAATAATCCAGACAAGCAGGATGTAGGGCTATTAGCCTCAGGGCGGCCCGAACCTGGGTAAAATGCTTTGTGTGCTATTTATTTTGCACTAATCCTCTACGAGATTTGCAGCGTGTTCATCCCCTAACCGAATCTCAAGGGGCGGTTCTTGCTAACCCCCCATATGTTAATCCTCATACATCGACATTTGGCGCGCCAGGTAGGGGGATGAGGCGCTGCTCTCTCCACTCTCGATGTTTTCTTGTTCTCGATCTTGCAGTTTTAGCACAAGCGACGGGCGTGCAAATCCATCCGGCCGCCTCTAGTCGTAGAGGTGTCTTCTTCTCGCCGCACTCCAACTTGTCCTGCGCCACCGGCAAACAGCGTGCTTGTGAACCTGCTCCGCGTGCGCCTTTGGCCCCGGACGGGTGCCTCCGGCCCCGGAGCACGGTTTCGCAGCCTGCCGCGGCCACCGCGCTGAGGACATGCCTGTTACGGGCGAAGCGTTGGCACACCCTGGCCCGGGCGCGGCTCCCACGGCTACACGCTGCGTTTCTCCAGCACGCGGTAGGGGTCCCAAGGCGCGGCCCTCCGGGAGTCCTGCTAACTGTGCTACTAATCTCTTTTCCTTATTTAATCCTTGGCTTTGATGTCCATGGACCGAGGCGCATGCGGTTGCAAGCCCCTTTGGAATAAACTAATCTCTCTCTCTCTTTCTTATCACTGTTGCTTTCCTTTGGGCCGCTACTCCTGAGCATGCTGGGCATGGAGGGAACATGCCTACACGTGTGTAGCTTACCCCCATGGCAGCTCGGGAGAACACTTTAAATCGGTCAGGGGCAACGCACGAGCTGGCGGCATCTCGAGATCTCCCGCGACGAGCTCTCTCTGCTGCTCGTGGTTACATCCTCAGTCTGGCGAACGACGATGGCAACTTGCGTCTACCCCAGCCTCAACTCACAAGAAAACGACGCCGCGAGGCCCGGCGGCGGCCTAACCCGGCGACGGCAATCAAAGCCGGCGACGCCAAGCACCTTGGCTGCGAAAAAGCGGAACGGCGGCTCGCGCCGCGGACTGCAACATCTTTGCGGCTCGCCGGCGAGGCGCGGTCGGAGTTGCAGCACCCGGACGGTGAGGACCGTACCGCGCGGGCGGCACGCCCGACCGACTTGCGGCCGGAGTTGCAGCGCGGCGAAGACTCGCCCGTCGGCTCGCGGCGGTGCGACGTTGGCTACGGCCTGGTGCGGCCGACAGACGATGCCACAAACAACGCGACGACAACGACGGCGAGGGCCCTGTGCGGCTGGCGGACGCCGCCGCACAGCGCAGCGACGTCTTCGTGTGGCGCCGGCAAGGCCGGGGACTCCGCGCCGAGCGACGGCGGCTCTGGCTGGCGCCGCCGAGCGTCGCGACGACGATGACACACGATGGCTTCTCCGGGCACCGCGGCTCCTACCCGGGGGTTCATCCGGAACTCAGGGGCTTGCGACGCAAGCCACGGCTCCGTTCCGGGCTTGCCGGTCTATCCCCGACGTCAACCGGGCACGCCGGCCAGCTCCCGGGCGTCGCCGAGTTCAACGCCCTGACGCCGTGGCTTCGGCCCGGGCACGCCGGCCAGCTCCCGGGCGTCACCACCTTCAACGCCCTGACGCCGTGGCTTCAGCCCGGGCTCGTTGGCCAGCTCCCGGGCGTCGCCGAGTTCAACGCCCTGACGCCGTGGCTTCGGCCCGGGCACGTCGGCCAGCTCCCGGGCATCGCCGAGTTCAACGCCCTGACGCCATGGCTTCAGCCCGGGCTCGCCGGCCGACTCCGGGGCGTCGCCGACTTCAACGCCCGGACGTTGTGGCTTCGGCCCGGGCACGCCGGCCAGCTCCCGGGCGTCGCTGAGTTCAACGCCCTGACGCCGTGGCTTCGGCCCGGGCACGCCGGCCAGGTCCCGGGCGTCGCCGAGTTCAACGCCCTGACGCTGTGGCTTCGGCCCGGGCACGCCGGCCAGCTCCCGGGCGTCGCCACCTTCAACGCCCTGACGCCGTGGCTTCAGCCTGGGCTCGTCGGCCAGCTCCCGGGCGTTGCCGAGTTCAACGCCCTGACGCCGTGGCTTCAGCCCGAGCTCGCCGGCCGACTCCGGGGCGTCGCCGACTCCAACGCCCGGACGGTGCGGCTTCGGCCCACGCTCGCCGACCAACTCCCGGGCGTCGCCGACTCCAACCCGCGACACCATCGGCTCTGACCCGGGGGCTTGTCTCGAACTCGCCCCCGGCTTGGGGGCTTACACCGGGCTCTCACCTCGGGTCGGGGTAGACGCTGGTGCGACACGTGGCCACGCGCGCGCAGCCCCACGAAGCTCGCGGCCGCGAGCGAATCCCGCTGGGGTCCCACCGGACAACAGGAGGGGCGCGCGCGCACGCCCGAGCAGGCGGACTTCAATGCGCATATGAGCTATGCGGCCTCTAGTCAGACGACGCTACTGGACCAGTCACGGCAATGTGACCCCCGGCCAAGCGTTCGTTAACTAATCACTACTCCTTTCATCTTTCTTTATTCTATTTGTGGGCAGCCTCTCAAGGTGCAGGCACATGGATGCACCGCCGTATCCTGGCAATCGGGCACGGTGCTGCGCGGCTTGCTGGACGTGGCAACGCGCGCGGGGTGGCCCCGTGTTGTGACAACGCCGAAAGGGCAACTTGGAGGCCTACTCCCCCACAGCAAACTCTCATCTGGAGACACTGCATGGTTGCGCCGGCGGCTATACTAAAGCCGGCTGTCTCATGCACTCACACCAAAGCCGACACCAGTCGCACTAAGCCGACCACGGTCGCACAAAGCCGACTGATTTGCAAAAGGTCGCACCAAGCCGACTGTCTCGTACAGTCGCACATAAGCCGGCCGTTCCGCTGCAGTCGCACCAAAGCCGATCGTCCCGTCACGATCGCACAAAAGTCCACTCCGGTGGCCCGCTCCGGCGGAGACCGCTGGCCGCGGTCGCCCAAGTCCACTCCGGTGGCCCGCTCCGGCGGAGACCGTTGGCCGCGGTCGCCAAAGTCCACTCCGGTGGCCCGCTCCGGCGGAGACCACTCGCCATGGTCGCACTAAAGTCCACTCCGGTGGCCCGCTCCGGCGGAGATCCGACTCCGGTCATAGTGTCCTCGGCGAAAGGCAACCCCGTTTCCCGCCGAGCAAGACCACTTCTTGCGCAACGTTCGATCATCGATATGGCTAGGCTCGTGGTGCCGCCATACGCGAAGGATCGCAGCGCCGCTACATAGCAAGACTACTTTTTGCGCAACGTTCGATCATCGATATGGCTAGGCTCGTGGTGCCGCCATACGCGAAGGATTGCAGCGCCGCTACATAGCAAGACTACTTTTTGCGCAACGTTCGATCATCGATATGGATAGGCTCGTGGTGCCGCCATATGCGAAGGATCGCAGCGCCGCTACATAGCAAGATCACTTTTTGCGCAACATCCGATCATCGATATGGATAGGCTCGTGGTGCCGCCATATGCGAAGGATCGCAACGCCGCAACATGGGAGCCTAAAAGAGTTAGAGTTGCTGCCTGTGCCCTGGTTGTCATGCTTGGTCCTGCACCCGTGACACCTGCTTGGCTTAAGGTCGCTCTGACTCCGCTGGTTCCCGTAAATTCACCTAAGAGCAAGATCATTTGGCACGGTGCCGGCCCATAGGAGGGAAGCCTCACGGGGTCGCAATGCGAGCTGCTGAAAGAGTTTGGACTGTCGTCTGCGTACTGGTCGCCTAGCCTGTGGATACCCGTGGCATCAACCTGGCCCGAGGTCGCCCCGTGGTCGTCACCTAAGCCCTGTTCGCCTAGCTTGGTCCTACACACGTGGCACCAGTTCGCCCGACGTTGCCTCGACTCTTGAAGCACTCGTGTTTGCACCCGCCGGTATTTACTCCAGTGATAACAGGTTAGGCCTCATCGTCGGTCTCGCTAGAATCCTACGTCCAGCGATGAGGCCGGGGGCTCCTGTCGGTGATGTAAATACCAGGGTATGCAAAGATATACTCAAGCCACATAAGATCCTAAGGAGATGTACATATGACAAGACAAGACACAATAAAGAGGCCACTTTTCCTCTCCCTTGGATTCTCCCTCATGCGTGCATCGCGGAGGAGGCAGGACAACCAAGGTCAACAAGGACGCATGCATACATGCAGGCATGCATGGCTGGGGCCCATGGCTAGTACTTTTCCCCTCTCCCTCTTGCATGTTTCAAGGGAAAGCGACATCATGATGGAATCTTTGACTTGCGTGTGAGCATGGTGCAGCACAGAGAGGCAGCAGCGTGTTTACCTCCGGGCGTTGCGGCGTGCTCCGCGCCAGTAAAAGCAGGCGTCCCATCTACTGTATAGCCCATACCTCTCTTTATTTCTCCTGTACGGCCCGATGTGGGATTCCCCTCTTGGTAGATAAAAGAGGAGGCCCGGGGCAGGCAGGAGGGGGACTTCTTCTCCTCCCTGACTCGCTTCTTCTTGGAGAAGTTTCTTCCCTCTCTTCTTCTTCCTCCGGCTGGAGGTTCTCTAGCTCAAGAACATGAGCTCTTCCCCACTGTAATATTCTACCAAAAATACCCAAATAATCCAGACAAGCAGGATGTAGGGCTATTAGCCTCCGGGCGGCCCGAACCTGGGTAAAATGCTTTGTGTGCTATTTATTTTGCACTAATCCTCTACGAGATTTGCAGCGTGTTCATCCCCTAACCGAATCTCAAGGGGCGGTTCTTGCTAACCCCCCATATGTTGGTCCTCATACATCGACACATAGCAAAGCTTGAAGTGAGAATCTATTAGTTTTATCCATTCTATGAAAGCTCTACCTGAGATTCCAAAACCATACGATTGCTGTGCTCTAGTTATCAATAGCATTGCTGTGCTCGATTTTAGCAACAGTAATGGTGTATCACACATTATGAGAGTATCATGTGCCTGTACTGCATCTGTATGATAATGTTCTTCACTTTGGCAAATCGAAGGAAAAGGATTTTAGCTTGGCAATATGTTGCATAAGCAAAAGTCAACAGTCCAAGGCTATAACTGTGAAAAAAAAAAAGACTTAAATGAGGCCTACAATTTATCTAAAGTTGTTATTTTGACAACTAAATTGACAATAAGGGCATCGATTCTTCTCACTGTAGTGATGGTAATGGACTAAAGGATGCTAGCAGTGGTGCGAAAAGAGAAAGAAAAGGGACTGACATTGGCTGGGTTCATAGAAGGGCCGGTGTAGGCTGCGCCTGAGAGGACGAGGCTGACAGTGGAGATGGAGAGCATCCAGGTCTTGAGGATGGGGTTGCGAGGGCCTTTGACGATGATCCAGAGCACGGCCATGGTGATCACGAAGGTGAGCACCCCTTCGGCAACGGCGCCGGTGTGGGGATCCACCTTGAGAGAGGGGCCCCCGAGCATGTGCTTGTACTGCGCCGGCATCAGCTCCGAGATGGCCAGAGCGCCGCCCACAGCGCCGGCGGCCTAATCAGTTGCAGTCAGTAGTCTGATTGTCTCGGAATGAAAAGAACAACTGAATTCAACTAAAATGAAGTACCTGCGCCGGGAAGCGGAGCGCGACGGCGAAGAGGGATGGGCTGGTGAGGCCGGCGGCGTAGAAGGCGGCGACGCCGGTGGGGTTGAAGCTGGCGCCGCCGAGGGCGGCGCAGAGGAGGTTGAAGGCGAAGAGGAGGATGGAGAGGAGGGAGACGGTGATGAGGAGCGCGTAGTGGAAGCCCTGCACCCTCAGGTACGACGTCACCGTCGCCGTCGATGCGCCCAGAGTGGAGACGCACAGCACCCACAGGAAAGTCACCACCGCGTCCGCAGCCGCCGCCCGCACCGCCGCTGCCATCGCCATCTCCGTCCGTCCGAAGCGGATGGGATTGGAAACTGCCGCAACTGGAATGGAACCGAACCGGCGGAGAAGGAGGAGGTAGGTGAACAATCTCTCAAGAGCACGCTCCTCCCGTGCGACTCCTAGTCAGTCCCACAACCTCACAATTGGAGCAAACCAATTGAAAAATCAAGAAGCAGTGCCTCGTGTCAATTATATTAGTACATGAAAAATGCAAGAAATGGATGGAAAAAAATTACTATACAAGAAGGTGCTCATCTTCTGCGAAGAAAGAAAACAATCAAGAAATCCCTATTTTTTTAGCACATTAGAAATCCCATATATATGTGTGGGGGCGGATGAAGATGGATTTATCTGTGGACTTTGATGGGCCTGCAACTTATCGGCCCTGCTACTTATCGGGCCTCTACTGCTTTGGGCTAGATTTCGGAAGGCCGATCGGAAAGGCCCTACTAGTATTGCATACGGAATGTAATCGAACTTTTCCTCGAAAAAAAAAGTAATCGAACTGTCTACCTGACACTGACAGTTGTTAGCTAAAAAAAAAACTTGAGGAGAGAGTGAAAAGCTGCAGGCAAGAAGATGTTGAATGCAATAGAGGACGAAGGGTTCCCTCAAAAAAAAAAAAAAAAAAAAAAGAGGACGAAGGGGGATGAAGATCGGATCAGCAAGAGAAGGAATTGCTTTGCATACTTGCTCTGTTAAAAAAAAAACCTATTGCAGTCAGCGAACAAAATGGCCCCGACATTTTGTCTACCTGTGGTGCAGCGTTTAGGTGAGTTAGTACGTAGCAAAGTAGCTGGATATCGATGCAACTGTCAACGAAAACAACTCCAATTTCTCCAAAGAATTGAACCACTTGAAAAAGACTTTGTATCATAAACTCCAAAGTTGCATTATACAGTTGAGTTCACAATAAATTCGACATGAAATTGGTAAATGGCAACATTGATCTGCATACCTGCCACCAGACACCAATGATGAGCAATGGATGCCCACCTCTAAAATTGTAGAAAACCGTTGGAACTTGATAAAAGCAACATCAGGGTGCAATGAAAACGGGAGGGCAGTAAAGTATATGGTGGTCAGACAAATACAGAATAATAAACCTATAATTTCGATGTAATGGTTATGAGACTAACTGAAGAGAGGGGTTGGAACATATATACATGCAGGTTGACGTAAATTATGCAGGTAGTATGACAAAAGCAGTCGGCAGTGTGTTATGTCAACAAGAGTTATCGATGCAGAGATAAGCAAATTGAAACCTTTATATGATCATACTAAAAAAATAAGTGTGCCAAATTTCGCAAAATATAAGGATACTATTATGCAAGTAAAGGGATGCAACTCTTTCTATGGAATTGTTCAGCACAGTGGACTTTGAAGTCATGCAAGCTAAGGTACACTGGAATTAACACTCCTAGTGTTGTTGATTGGTTGGGATCCATGGCAGAATTGTCATCTTTGGAATTGACTCATCTATGGAATCTAAGGCTGCCTTTTGTAATACTGTGCGTAGTACGCTAATATCCTTCTGATGTGGTCCTTTCATGACACCATCTGAAAAGGGATACATTCAAGCAAACAGTGAATATGCCAATTCAATGGTCCCTTCTTGCATGCAAGCACGTACACAAACTATTTGACGAAAAATGTATATTTGTAGACGGAGTGGTCAAATGAGTTGGTTGAAAGTCAACAAATCCTAGATGAAGTTGACACCAAACAGTCGTGTCTGCAGCACCCGCCAATTGGAAGTGTTTCCATCCTTGTGCTTTTGCGCCCCTCTAGAATGCATGGTGTTGATGTGATCTGATGCATGTGCTCCGTCAGCCATGCAGAGCTCCCGATAGGCTGATTCTGAAAGTATATTATGTGCATCTAGTTATGAACCTATCAGTAAGCTAGCTACATTTTTCAAAATAATATTAAAAACAAAGAGATATACCCGGGTTACCACTATGCTGTGCAAAACAAGTTTCTCTGCTAACACTAAGTGCATTTCTCGGTACACGGCAACTACAACACAAACCTTCCAACTAATACGTGCCTTAAACTGCTAGATCAGCCATGATTCAATCTTACACTTTTACATTACCTGTCATTCAGGACAAGAACATACCTGCAGACAGATACCTATTGTAAGGCTTCTTCCTGACTTCTGCAGGAAGCAAGTCTGCTCCGGGGAATCCTGTGGACTAGCCTCCAAGACTCAATCAGCTGTTGCACAAAGCAGTAATAGTTGCACCCACTCTCCACTACAGCAAGTATATGTTTGTACCACTCTCCAGTCAAGTAAGTATGCTTTTCCCCAATTTTTTGCTGAATGCCGCTGCTCAGTATTATGTTTCTCACACCTATACCTGACAGAATGAATTTCTGAGGGAAATGGGAAAAGCAAATTAGATTGGCACCAAATATTATCATACCACACAACGGCCATGATCACCCCACCAGGTTAGGACAGGATACCCAATAAAGCAAATGCACCTCAGTGTCTCACCTAACCCTTCATTTGGTATTTGGATACACTCGTTTTATTCTGACAAAAGGAGATAATGCAAACGATGCAATTATTACTTAGCACCCAGTAGGGTCATTTCAAGATTCAGCAACAGACGAAATTGATGATACAAGGTGTTGATTTTTCATGTGTCCTTTTTTTAGTGCAAGAGTTGAAATAAGCATAAAGCCATTACCAATTTCATTATTGATCTGACTGTACTTTTGTCAAGAAAGATAGAAAGGACGGCAAAGAAAACAGGTTTCTAGTATTTGGCAATTAAACTCACAACTTCATGAATCAAGCACCACCTTGTTGAAACGAGATGAATGCTAACATCGTTTGTTCAAGGAGACAGTGCCATGCATGTCCACACATTTGGCCAAAAATAAATGATGGTCCGTTTTTAAGACAAAAATATGATTATTGGCTGAAACTAAGTTAAAGTAGATGCTGGTATAACTCAAATATATCTGATAAATTGACCCATCGATAGTTCATATTGTCTTCCAGCTTTGACGGAATGGGCCTTCTGAATTCTGATTTATAAATAGTAATGTGAGCGGTGGAAATGCTATTTTAAATTTTCAGACAAAAGTAGTACCAACAACAAGAGTGCAGGTTGACATTTTACATACGGTGCATCAGTATGGTTTTCGTTCAGGAGCTCAATGGCTTTAGATTAGCTTCTTGTTTATGCCCGCTAAGCAGCAATGCAAAAGGTTTCTTTGCTGGCCATCTCCTTTTGTTGCTTGAGTTGCACATGTTGTCTTTTGAAAGTGATATGCTGAATGCTTTAGTTATTTTCTTATTCTATATAAGGTGTGAGGTGGTTCCGTGGTGGATTGGCAGTGCTGTCGGTACCAGAAATCAGCACTTCCGCATTCTCTCACATTGTATCTATACTTGCTTTTGTGAAACGAACTAACAACCAGATGACATACGGAACGAGCATGAAACTCGTGTAGATGATTTGCAAAATCAGACGGCAGTACAGCTGTGGAACAAACCATACTGCACCTATACATCAATAATACTCGTACCAGAAGGCCAATCCTCCAATATAATTCTGGGTTACAGAACTTTTAAGTTTCACAACCATGTACCCAACACTCGAGACACTGCATTCCTTTTTGTGGTTAGGCTGAAGGTCGGTGTTCAGGTTGTTCTCCTATCGTCAGAGCAGAGAGGTGCACACTAAAAGAGGGGAGGGGCGCCAAGCAGCAAGCACCACAGTTTTGTGAAGGAAGAATGAAGCCAGAGGCCACTCCCAAGGTTCCAGCAGGTACCAAGATGATGGCGCTCCAGTCGTCGTTGCCAGCTCCATCACCTTCTTGTTCAACAGGGGCCAGGAAGCTCAGGTGCGAATGGTGGTAGAGCATGGGCACCAGGAAGCGCAGGTGAAGGTGGAGGCGGCCGAGCATCATCAACAACAGTGGGGAGCTGACCTTCAAGAATCCAGCGAGGAGTGCAACTGGTCGACGGGAAGATGGGTCTACGACAATGTGTCCCGGCCATTGTACTCCGGGCTCGAGTGTGCCTTCATCTTCCCAGAAGTGGCTTGTGACAAATATGGCAGGAAGGATGTCATGTACCAGCACTGGAAATGGCAGCCTCATGGATGCGACCTTCCAAGGTATGACTGTTACAGATTTCCCTGGTACAGTTACAACGCTTTGTAGCTCAACTCTATTCTTGTCAACCAAATATCAGCAAAACTGGGTGTGCAGTAATAGAACAACAATTTCTGTGTTAGTATCAAGGATTTAAGATTCCTGTCAAGTATAGCTTTCATTTTGTCTAATGAAAGAGCGAAACATTCGCTTAATATGTAACAGTAAAGACAAACCACAGGGTAGTAATACAGAAAAATAATGCATTTTGTTACTGGTTAAATTGATCTAACTGCGGGTCAACCCTGACAACAAGGCACAAAACATGCAAGAGAATAAACTGACATTGACAGGCTGGCAGCGAGGGCCATAACTTCTTATTCAATATCCATGCCATTTCTCTCTCTATTTTTTTGAAACATCTATATTCATGACGGTCTATCATAAGCCTGGAAGGCTAGAAAGGGGACAGTACCTGGCGTAACATTCATTCATTCATTCATTCACACCAAAGCTGAGTATAGCATGGTATTGATGTCATGATGTCTGGATTTTTCCATGTCGACAGATTCAACGCCACCAATCTGCTTGAAAAGCTGAGGAACAAGAGATTGGTGTTTGTGGGGGACTCACTGAACAGGAATCAATGGGTTTCCTTAGTGTGCATGGTGGAGGCCTCTATACCTGATGCCAGGCTCAAAGCGCGCATTTTCAACGACTCTCTCATTTCCTTCAAGGCATTTGTATGTTTCCTTCACAAACCTACAGGCTGCAAAACCAACAAATTCTGTTAGCTATTTGAAATTGTGATTATTTTAGGAATACAACGCGACGATAGACTTCTACTGGTCACCGCTGTTGCTGGAATCCAATAGCGACAATCCTATTATCCATCGGGTGGCTTACCGGATCATAAGGGCAGACAGAATTGAGAAGCATGCCAGTGTCTGGAGGGATGCTGACATCATTGTCTTTAATTCTTATCTGTGGTGGAGGAAGCAGAAGGATGAGACAATGAAGGTCATGTAAGTAAAATTCTTTTCTTCATATGCAATAGGGTCCACAATTTTCCTATCTGATAGAAAACGCTATCTGAATTGATAATTGATACAAGCAAAACAAAGTTTCCAAATGCAGTGAATCGGGTAACATCTTTTGTATGTGCAGGTATGGTTCATTTGAAGATGGTGATGCAAGGTTAGACGAAGTGGAAATGATGGATGGTTTTGAGATAGCTCTTAAGAAACTAACTGAATGGCTTGGAGAGAATATTGACAAGAACAAGACTAGAATCTTCTTTGCAGGATCATCACCTACACATTCCTGGTAAGTGGGATACTAATGCACCATTTGTCAACAAAAATAATATAAGACCTTGAATATGTTCATGCCATCAAGTGCTAATAGATATGAAAGTGATACAGGGTATATAATTTTTCAGGGCTAGCAACTGGGGTGGAGAGGACAGAAACAAATGTCTAAATGAAACAGAACCGATCTACAAGGTCGGATACAAAGCCCCAACTACAGATTACAGTATGATGGCCAAGGCAAAGTCGCACTTTGCGACACTGGAGAAGAAGGGTATACATGTTCAGATACTGAACATAACAGAGTTGTCCGACTACCGCAAGGACGGCCATCCTACAGTGTATAGGAGACAGTTTGTTCCTCTGACGAAAGAGCAGATTGCCAACCCAGCCAGTTATGCGGATTGCACGCATTGGTGCCTCCCTGGCGTTCCTGATGTCTGGAATGAATTTTTGTATGGCTACCTTATGTACAGATGATGTATCATGTCAAATACTGTGTGTACGTTACATGTTCTGTTTAGATTAGGCTGCTTTTGTGCAGAAAATGGCTGGCCTGTAACATTGGCATGTAGAGAGAAAGGAGGATAGCAATACTCAAGAGTCTGAGTATCGGCTAATGGGATCACTAACGAAGGCAGGCAATATTAGCTGCCGGAGAGTTCGCATTTATTATTTTAATCACTATACCAGTTCCTTGCATAATACAGAGAAGCACAAATCCTAAAAAAATCAAAGAAATTTGCCATAACTAGGTAGAATCTAAAGAAATAATAATGGATGTCCTGGGTTACCTGAAATTCAATTCACCCGGGGAGGCAAGCAAGCAAGAAAAAAAAAATACCAGATTTCAGCATGAGAAGAACAATCTGAGCAACGAAGTCTGGGATCAGAGAGCCGCCAGAAGCGCAACGTCGTCGCTGGCTCGCCGCGAGCCGCACATACACCACCGCAGTGGGAGGTCGACGCATCCGCCCCGCAGCTCTGGGAGCGACCGGCCTCCGCCGCCGTTGAGAGAAGCAGAACAACAAACGGGGAAGAGAAGAGAAGATGAAGAGGCAGGCCATGGCCCATTTCATCATACCAGGCCCAATTCAGCCCGAAGTTTAAGGCCTATCTATGCAAACAAGGTAATAGTGGCACGTTGGACCCCCATCTCCACATTTATCAGTCCAAGTACACACAATACAGACATCACCACGGATAATTGCTCAACGTCCCCATACTTTTAGTGGAAATATTTAACAGGCTTATTCGGAAGATAAACAGTTGAATATGTAGGTAGACACAAAAATAAGTAGTCTCTCCATTCCTGGATGCGTCTGTCAGAGTTCGTGTGTGTTTCATTCTGTCCCAGTGTTTGTTCGAGTCCTTGTTAGTCGTGTGTGGAGTTCCTTGGGTTAGGTGTCCAAGTTTGTAACAGCACTACTTAAGTTTCAATAAAGCTATCTACTTGGAATGAAAAAAAGTTCTTGTGATACATGCATGCTATCTAACACATATATAGTGGCACCTGATAAAATTTTGAAGCCAAGGGTTTGAATACACGCATGTAATACATACTGCATTTCTAGTGGCAGATCATGAAAACTAGCAGCAAGAATCGATAGACGGAAGCATCAGTTGTTTCCAAACACCTAATTTAGTAGTGCTGGTAAACGTTTAGCTTGAACTGTCAAAATTAATAAAGTGTATATATATGTATAAGATCAGATAATTGTTTCTCCGTCTGATATGATGCTTTGCGACATGTGGGCAGTCTGTTTTTTTGCTAGCTTTTCGAATCGATGGGGCGGCATGTTGTCGTTTGCTTGCAGAGTATTGCTGGTAGTATTAGCCACTAGCAATTCCTTTTGCATGTGATGGATGCATTCGCACGACTGACAAGCTGGTTAAGTAGGGATCAGCTGGGAGATGCATGCCAGGTATGTAGCATGCACCATACACACAGCAGTGTTGTGGTCACGTACGGTGTACCAAAATATATATGAGTTTGGTTTCTTGGCTGATTGATAGTATGAGCGCATATAGTACGTACGAACCCATTCGTTTCATGTTAGCCTAGCTAGCTTGTTCAGAATTATTCCCTGTCCGTCGTCTAATAGGTGCCGACATACATCATCAGGGCATGCATTAATTAGACTAAACAGAAACTATATATACCCGATCGAGGCATTCCCACCCGTCAATCTCCTCGTCCAGTACTACATCGGCGCTTCGTGAACCGGTGGCGGCATATGCAGAGGCAGCTGACGATTCGACGACGGTAGAATCGATCATGCACGCATGGTCATATTGACAGCGACATCGTCTAAAGAAGGGGCTGCTAGCAACAACAGTCAACGGACGCAGCAGCTATGAATTTTCAGACAACGTTTTAGTTTGAAACCCGGAAATTATTGTGGCTCCATCCATAATTAATTAAAACTAAAACGTTGTCTGAATGGGATCTAGCGACATCGTCTAAAGTATGTTGTTTCAAAGCGCAGGGAGAGAGAATTCCTCGATCGATCTTGTTTCAAAAAGAGGAAAAATAAATATTAGAATGGAGGTCGTGGAGATGGCAGCCGGGGCTGCGGCGGGCGCAAGTTCCTCGCGCGCGCGTATGCACGATCGGTCTAGTGTGTGTGTTTTGTTGATTGATGATTGAATGTTTGCGTGGCGGCTTTATTAATTTGGCACGATTTGTCCTGTCCATGTCTGGCTATACAATCATAATACACCCACTGAATTTTACAAGCTCTGTCTCTGTTTTCGATCAAAGGCCCATTGGTTTTATTGATGATGATGAAGACTTTGGCTGATAATTAAGTATGAACCTTCGATCCCAATACATACTAGGAGAATTCCCCGCGCGTTGCTGCGGCACCACAATACAATAGTGAAGCAAAAGGTTTTTTGACACGAAACTATATTATTTGATTTGAAGACATGACAAATGCAGCAATCTATACAATAGAATTTGTTAACAGAGAAAAGTAAAATTATAATAACTAAATGAAAATAATGTTTTTGTGCTTAGACTCCTATTCTTCTATGAAAATTGCGTGGAGGAATGGCTCTACCTTCTTCATATATCCTATAGTGATCATCTTGTGAGATGGCAGTTGCTTAGTTATGTCTTCGCCTTTAGATTTGCTAGTGATAGTCGTTAGACAAACTTTTCGGTTTCTAGAATCCTTAAGGGCATTCGTTGCGTCCATGTAAATTAAAATGAACAGATGTAAATTAACTGAATATCTTCTTGTGAGAACTGATGGAAGGCCTTTTTCTTCTTGTTCTTTGCCATAACGCCCATTTAGTTAATTAAAATGAACAGAGTAACCAACAGATGAAAAAAAAGAACCTGAAAATGTGTATATTGAAAAGGAGTGGACAAAACTATATGTAAAGATGATGAATCTGAGCAAAGATTTAAACAATTTAATGTAAGAGGGGAAAATGACGCTTCTGCATCAAGTGGTGGGGCAAAACAAATGCTAAGGAATTCAACAAATATATACTGAAATCTAGAAACTGCAATCTTTACTGAAATGATGAAACGGCAGCAAACTAATAAACTGAACTCTAAGATTGCATACCTTGGAACAAATTTAAATTGCTGCTTGTATTAGAATCTAATTCAAGAATTTTACTGGGCAGATGAGAAAGAAATCTGCATGACCAAAAGAATTCAGTAGATTACTGGGAACTGAGTAGCCAACGGCAAGAACAAAAAGGCATGAACATGCTTGAACTAAGACGGAGGAACAATCGGCAGCAATTAAAATGACATGAAAATACCTGTATTGTAACAGAGAGCATGTAATATATGTAAACATGATGAATCTGACTAAAGAAATTAAAATGTCAATGTAAGAGGAAAAAAAATGATGCTCCGGTGGATGGATGGAAGGAGAGTAGACAGAGCCGTGGGTCAGCAGGAAGAGGTCCCTGAACGGACACAAATACTGCTGAGTGTGCAATCAATTGAAGGTTGCAAATGCAATATTGAAGAGGAAATTATGAAGACTTGGAGCGTGCAATCAATATTGGAGGTAATTGAAATGCAAAATTGAAGAGGAAAACTTAATGCGTGGTAGGGGATGATGAAATTTGAAGGTGGCGGAGGACGTGGTGCAGGCAGTTTCATCTCTTTTTTTAATGCATGAGGAATGCTGACAGACTGCTCGGGCTACCATCTGTTGCGAATTCATTAGTTGCAGGGATGTGAAAATGTGCAAAAAGCTGAGGAACCCATAATCAAACGCATTTACGAATGGGAAAGTCATGTGGAGAAGCATTTGTCTGTTCCTTTCCACACTGGGTGATGGACGGTGGTGATGACCAAACAAAATTAAATTGATGGACCAGATTATTTTGATGATGTGGCGCAATGAGGATTGAGCTTTAGAAAGTTAGTGGGTATGACTTATATAGGAATTATTATAGATTACTCTTGTGCCGAGTATATAAAAACACAACTTTTAGACTTGCCAATATATAGACATGCAGGTTGGTTAATTAATTAGCGTGGTGCACGTTTGAAGTAGAAATGCAGTTTGCAAGTGGTGCATGTTGATGAGCAAAATAAAGGACATGAACATACTCGATTCGTATTTTGCATCATCGATTCGATGGAACTCGTATTGTTTTTTTTTTTCCTGAAAGGTATACATACTATTGACTAGCACTTTGGTATATACATAAATTTGTGGGGTTGCACACTTACAGAGAGGCTGTGAGCTGTGAGCGTGTATATATAGGCTAGGTTCGTTGCCTCGATTAACTCGTGGTTCGGTTCGAACAGGGGAAGGCAGCCGAGAAATTTATAGCCACAGCCTCTGAGCCTCCCGCCTTCCTTTAGTCAATTGACAGTCGGAGGCGATGATGGAGCGGCGGCGTTGGGCGGTGCTGGTGGCGACGGTGTGGATCCAGGCGCTGACGGGGACCAACTTCGACTTCTCGGCGTACTCGTCGGCGATGAAGTCGTCGCTGGGCGTGTCGCAGGAGGCGCTCAACTACCTGGCCACCGCCTCCGACCTCGGCAAGGCCTTCGGGTGGTCGTCGGGGCTGGCGCTGCTGCACATGCCGCTGGAGGCGGTGCTGGTCCTCTCCGCCGCCATGGGCATCGCCGCCTACGCCGCGCAGTACCTCTTCCTCAACGCTGCTGCTGCTGTCCCATCATACCCTCTGGTAAATTACTAGTATTTCTTTTTTTTAGAACGACCAAAGTTACTAGTATTTCTCTTCGCCCCCCTGCTTAGTTAATTAATTAGACTACCTTTTAATTTAATTTCCATAGTGATTTAGCCATGACCGGCCACCGGTTGTGGACAGTGTTTCATAGTCCCCGTATGGTACGTCAGGCAGCAATCACCAAAAGTAAATGTGACTGTGACTGATGATGCTAGAGAAGGGACAGCAGCACTCTAGAACAATCAACAGCCGGAAGATCGATCTTCTTCCTGGTAGAGAGGCAGGCACCACGTACCAGCCGCTCCTGTTCGTCCGTCCGTTCCTGGCATTCCATTCCATTTGGTTGTCTTTCTTCTTTAATTTTTAGCAGCTCATCGGTAGTGAAAACTGTTGCTTTGGCGTGGCGACCAGCACGCGGTAACGAGAGCTACTGTCACGTTGCTTTCGCTGGACTTACTCTGGGTTAGTGAATGTCCTCTCCTTTTCTGGCACCCAAACCACTCGAATCCATGGCTCACATTCCTCTTCCATTTACCGTCCAAGCCTCATCACCTACTTGCAACCTGCCCTGCTCTGCATCTCTGCAAAATATAGGTTACGGTGCTTTCACTAATATAATAGCCTCCTCGATCGGTCAACTGCCTGCGATTATTTGTTTCATTTCAAAGGTCACCCGCTCGGGGCTTCCCATCACAAATGCTTCTTTTCTTTGTTAATCCTTTCACCTCAACCTTCACACTTGCGTTTGCATGTGCGGCATACTCCTGTCCTCTACCATCATCAACACGGCACGTGCGAGCAAGATACTTCTAAGTACTGTAGTACTATTCCAGAATGATATTTCCATCACCCACACCTCTTTATTAGTAACAATCCTGCTATCTCCTCTCATCTGATCGGATCAGATCTGATTCCATCAAAACAATCAGTGGAGTACTAGATACTGTACACCCATCCATGTCAGCCCTCAGTCCTTTGTTATTTGCAACCAAATCTACTAGTCCTACCTATCAGTCCTTCGCCCCTGCTTTGCTTTGACCGGCAGATGAGCCAGCTTCTACTTCCTAACTGATTGGTACCAAACACCTAAACTTCTCTATCAAACATTAACGACACCTTGCTAACAGTGACCTCACCATGGTTTCAAAAGGAACCCCCTTTTTTTTTTTACGAAAAACTGTAGGGGAGTTCCCCACAGTGCATCTTATTTTTGATTAATCAGAGTATTTGTACAAGAAGCAAGAAGAGAAAAAGGTAAGGGGAAGTAAATCTACAAAACTGACATCTAACTTACCAACTAACCTAAGGAGATACAACAAGGATATTACAACAGAAATACATACAAGACTAGATAAGAACTAGCCATTATAACAGCATTACACACTAGTCTTCCCCACAACTGAAGGGGAACCAACAGTTTACACACGGGAACGGCACGGCTCTCGTCCATTGCCAAACAATAATAAACTGTTTGAGGTAGGAGTACTCGTCTTCACAAGGAAGCTGGCTATAAGCCTATAATAGACTACATAAGGGCTGGCTGGCAAACCCCAACATCAAGCGTATCATCCATATATACCAAAAAAGATCACAACAGCATCACCCACGCCTCTTGCATTGCATTCTAAAAACAGAATCATCCACCGGCTTCCTTCAACAGATCATTCAACACCAGCATGAAAAATGACATCAGACGATACGAACCAGTATGATAACAGAATTTCAAGTCACAGTCTGTGCCATTACATATTCATATCCAAAACAAAATTAGCAACAGATTTTGTTTACTCCTGAACCAATTCCTAGCACTACCCACAGTCTGATAGTCCTCCCAAAATGTAATATTTAGATATCCTCATCCAGAAACATTTTCAACTACAAGAACATATTTTCTTCCACTTCGGTGTGCAATGCACTACATATAACATCCAAGGACAGTGGCGAAGCCACGTTAGTCGACCCTGGTGCACTGGCACCGGGCTAGGGAGAAGATTTAGCATTACAGAGTGTATTTTGACCAGCCATTTGCTTGAAAAGTTTGCATAAAATGCATGCTGGCACCACCATAAATCCTGATCTAGCTTCACCCCTGTCTAAGGATGAACACTAATCACACAGTCTTGCATAGATAATAAATAAAAGTATTCACAAATTAATCATTGGTGCGTAAAGTATCTGAAGGGGAAACTGTGCGCATGCACTTCCATCAAATATAAGAAAAACAACATGCATGAATAACTGGTGTTACATAGTTATTGCGTTCAAGAAAAAAAATGTTAAATAGTGAATATTCTATCATACTGATTGTGCGATTGAAATAATAGATTAACTGAGCTAGACTGATTCATGTTTTGCATTGCAGGTGTTTTTTATTTGCCTGATAGCAGGGTGCAGCATCTGCTGGTTCAACACAGTCTGCTTTGTGCTCTGTATACGCAGTTTCTCTGCAAGCAATCGCTCCCTGGCGCTCTCCCTATCAATAAGCTTCAATGGGTTGAGTGCTGCCTTCTACACTCTCTTTGCAAACGCCCTCTCCCCTTTCTCCCCATCCATTTATCTCCTCTTGAATGCTATCCTCCCTCTTGCTGCCTCTATCCTTGCACTCCCAGCGATCCTCCTCTGCAAACCAAATGGCAGCCACCTCCACAGCATGCCCAGGCATGACAGGCGTGTCTTCCTCGGCCTCTACATCCTCGCATTCATCACCGGCATATACCTAATGATCTTTGGATCTTACACTACAACCAGCTCTACTGCATGGGTCATTCTCACAGGTGCGATGGTCCTCCTCGCCCTTCCTCTCCTAGTCCCAGCCTTCTCCGGTTGCTCACATGGTGGCACTCATGGTCCTGACCTTGCGTCTCCACTAAACCATGATGATGATGCACAGAAGCCACTCCTACTTAGTACTGATCATCAGGTGGAGTCCGATGATATAGTGCAAAAGACAGTGGAACACCAACTGCAGGACTGTTGCTGTGAAACACTATTGGGTAAGGGTCATATAGTGGTGCTTGGTGAGGAGCATAGTGCCAAGAAGCTCATTCGTAGTGTGGACTTCTGGCTCTACTACACAGCCTACTTCTGTGGTGCCACTGTTGGCCTTGTATACAGTAACAACTTGGGGCAGATTGCGCAGTCATTGCACCAGCAATCACGACTCACCATGCTTCTTGCCGTCTACTCCTCTTGCTCCTTCTTCGGTCGCCTTCTCTCTGCACTCCCTGACTTTCTTCACAGGTCTTTGCCTTACTTCATATACATACATGTATCATAATAATCCTCAAATGGCTTCCTAACTAATTAGATATGCAAATTGTACACAGGAAGGTGTCATTCGCTCGGACAGGGTGGCTTACAGCTGCATTGGTGCCCATGCCACTGGCCTTTTTCTTAATGTGGAAATTGCAAGATGGAGCTACTCTGGTAGCAGGAACAGCAATAATTGGCCTAAGCTCAGGGTTCATCTTCGCCGCAGCAGTTTCAGTGACCTCTGAGCTCTTTGGACCCAATAGCATTGGTGTGAACCACAACATCCTCATCACCAATATACCTCTGGGGTCACTCCTATATGGCCAGATTGCCGCCCTGGTTTACGACGCAAATGGCCAAAGGATGACGATAACGGATAACCGCACGGGAATAATTGATACAATGGTTGTGTGCATGGGGGCTAAGTGCTATTCCAACACATTCTTGGTGTGGGGTTGCATCACATTTCTGGGGTTGATATCGAGCATAGCTCTTTTCTTGCGAACAAGACCAGCTTACGCTATTGCTGCTGGTCGTCTAATTGTAAGCACATGAACCAAGTTTTGAGCTGACAGAGTAACTTCTTGACCAGTTCCATATTTCTTCGAATCCGTTCAACTTGTAAATATTTGATTTAGTTCTAGTAGTACTGGATTAGGCACACTACATGAGATGAATACGACCACAAGAGTCGCCAAAAGGATAGGAAATTATCAGCTTAGCAGTTGGTATGTAAAACGGAATCAGTATTCCATTTGCAGGGCACTAATGCTAACACGTCAGCCCAAAGATTGCATGGAATAAGTTAGTGTCTATCAAACATCGAATGGAGTTGCATTCAAAATCCTACATATTTACCGTTGTTATGTACAACCTAACAATATATGCTGGCTTGCACACTGAAATCTGAGTAACATGTTAACTTTATGCTTACAATCAAAATGACATAACTTGTATTTGAACCTTTGTTCTAGGTGATATTAATACAAGATAAGTGGGCTATGAACTCTCCCAACATCACAAAATGGCACACTCAAAAATAAAAAACAGAGAGCATTTTTAGAAGAACGCCTAGATGGACTACTAGAGCGATCTGTTATCCCAAGAAGTGTACCTTAGTGAGCAACCCATGGAGGAATCAATTATCACACAAGGAAATATACCTTTCACCACTATAAATTTATAATTTCGCTGCCATATTGTTAAAGCATCATGTAGCAAGTAAAATCCATTCTGGAAGTGTACAGTTCAGTACGGTTGCCTATTGAGTTTAAACATTCCTAGAAGGCGATTTCAGAAAAGCAGGACAACTTATTGAAGAGCTGAAAAAATTCACATTCGTATTACCTCATTCAAGGGACTACAACTGGAGTATGTGAATGCAAATACTTGACAAGAGTCATGAGCCTATAACTATTTCTCCTGCTGGTCGTCATGCTTGCGCCACGGATTCAACGCTTCTCTCATAGCTTGGGCCTCCGGGCTGCTTTCCCAAGCTCGCTTTTCCGACTCCAAAACAGTCACCTTGTCATCTGCAGCATTGAGCCATAGAGAAAATATAAGATCCATTCGTATGCAGCAATGAACAACAGAAAACATATAAGATCATCAATTCCTATGCTGCCAATCGAACCAAGCCCATTGGTTGGTTTCACGGTGAACCATTCAGCCATAGAAGGAGAGTAGAAATGCTGCACTTGAAATATTTACAATACAATCAGACGGAGCGGTTTCTAAAGCTACCAACATATGAATTGGGGATTTTTCCCAAGCAAAAGGGAATGCGCGAGCAGCGAAGCCAGTAAAGATGATTCATTAAGCCTGCTTATCATAAATCTGAAAACAATTTACAAAGGGGTGGGTGGGTTGGATGATTGGATCGATACGGAGCAGGTAGCGAGAGAGGGACGTACAGAAGCCGGTGTGGATCATGAAGAGCTCCATGGCGGCGCCTATCGAGGCCCCGACCGCCGCGATCTTGAGGTACCAACCAGCGAACTTCATATTATGACTCTCTGCAAGTGAGCCGCCTTAGGCGGTCGCCGGAGCCAACGGAGGCGAGGCGGCGGCGGCTTTGAGGTCGGGGGCGGTGCGGCGAGCTGGAGGAGAGGGAACAGTGGAATCACACATCCTGGCCGTTGAAGCATCACCGACGCACCAGATTTGTTTCTCGTTGCCGTTCCCCAACATGGGGCCCACTCAGCCCGAAGAGGCCACGCATCACTCAATCGTCTCTGTGCATCACTCAATCGTCTCTGCTCCGCTCCCACACACCACGGTGACCACTGACCACACGCACGCTCGCATGGCGGCGACCTCGCCGCCGACGAGGCCTCCTGTAGTAGCCACCGGTTTCATCCGTAACCCGTCTCCAGGTCCCAGCCGCGTATACCTGACCTTCGGTCGTCGCCGCCGCGCCTCTCCTCGGTGGCGGCCCCCGCGATGCAGTGGCGGTGGGAAGCCGGCCGTCAAGGACGAGACCCCGCGGGAGCCGATGCTGGAGACGAACAATGAATCCGAGGCAGAGTTGCAGAAGGGCGATGTGACGCTGGGATGGTTTAGGATTGACAGTATTGCAGCGGATATCATAAGCATCGCCGCGCCCGCCGTGCTGGCACTCGCCGCCGACCCCATCACGGCGCTCGTCGACACCGCATTCGTTGGCCATATTGGTAAGTCGATGTCCCGTGCTGAAAATGGTCGCATTTTCTAGCATCCAGCAGCTAAATTGTGCCTCAAGCCAAATGGTTTGTGCAAAACTCTGCACGTCTTCGATGCAACGACCAGAGTTCAGGCTCTATAGGTTGTTCAAGTTTCAGTTTAAGAGTTCAGGAAATTTATTACATTTAGGCTGAGGTACCTTTCATATTCTTTCTGATGAGCTAATTCTTAATTTGTTTCAGGCTCAGCCGAACTTGCCGCAATTGGTGCGTCTATTGCTGTCTTCAATTTGGTTTCCAAGCTCTTCAACGTACCATTGCTTACTGTCACCACATCCTTTGTTGCTGAGCAAAAGGCAGTGGATGCTGATTACAATAGCACCGGAGAAAGTAAGATAACTATAAGTTTTATTTTCTTTCTGAAAAGGAGCCCGATTATTTGTGTTACACTGATAAGTATCTAGCTCTAATCTAGAAGATGAATTCTCGACGTCCCAAGAGAAGTCAACTGAACAAAGGAAGATTCTTCCGGCGGTATCAACATCCTTGGCTCTGGCTGCTGGAATTGGCTTGCTGGAAATGGTGGCTCTGATTGTCGGATCTGGGACATTGGTGAACATCATCGGTATACCCATTGTACGTAAGATTAATTTATCGCAATACCCATATTTCCCTCTCTCTCCCTTAGAATTCAATGTCAGCGCTGTGTATTCTTTACGGTTTTTCATGTATGTTTTGTTGGCCGTTGGTCTGTTACTGTACCGCCTGATGTATATGTGGCTTTGATTTTCATAGGTCGTTTAGGTGCCACTTTTGGCATTTCATCGTGTCTTCACTTATTATGCCTCCTGCATACATCCCACCATCCTGGCAATAGGAAAAGGATATAATTTAAGTAAATGCCACTTGCACATACAATACGGCGTCAAAACTTTTAGTTATATCACTATCTCCTCAACATTCAGGTATGGCACACCATTGTATCCTAAACTTAACTGCCTTTACTTTATGAATATAATGATCGACAGTGGATCTTTTTGCTACCATACCTCCTATGACTAAGGCATTGCAAAGATCATATAGCCCCTCACTTCACAAATTCTGAATGCAAAACACTAATCTTGTAAATGCCAATCGCTCAGGTCTCCTAGAACTAAATAGCAAAGCACCCTGTTTTCCCAAAAAACAAAAAAAAAAAACAAAAAAAAAACTTCTAGGCAGGGGTCTTGAATTTAGCTTATGAAACCAACTTTCCTGAAGTCTTACTTTAAGTTCCTGAAATGTCGAAACTGCTGTAAAATATACCAAGCCTTTTTTATCCCAAGCAAGTTGGGGTAGGCTTTTAAAAATTTAAAATGATAGCTGTTGTAACTAATTCGCAATACTCTTGCTGTTTGGTATGCAAATACTCTTGCTGGCCATAAATCGTTCTGTTTATTGTAAATACAGGATTCACCAATGCGAATTCCGGCAGAACAGTTTCTTACTTTGAGGGCATATGGTGCTCCGCCAATCATAGTGGCACTTGCAGCTCAGGGTGCATTTCGTGGATTCTTGGATACAAAGACACCTTTGTATGCTGTAGGTAGGGTGTGCCAGCTCATTTTTCAACGTAATTATGGTACTCAACACTTTTTTTTTAATCTCCATTTCAAATTGCTTTAAACTTTTTGTTTAAGCACATGTGACTAAATTTGTTTTCTTATGTAAGATGCTGTATTTTATAAAATGATTAATTAACTAATGAAAAGATGCATACAGGTGCTGGCAACTTATTAAATGCAGTACTTGATGCTGTACTTATTTTTCCACTTGGTCTAGGAGTAAGCGGCGCTGCATTGGCCACGGTGACTTCTGAGTATGTTGATATAGTCATGATATTTTTAGCAATAAAATTTTGTTGCTTCTAAAATGTATTTGCTTCCTCTCACTGCAATGTATCCATACATATAGTCATAAACCCCTAAACTTGCATTATTTACCTACATGTACTTCAGGTACTTGGCAGCATTCATCCTCCTTTGGAAGCTGAATGATGAAGTGGAGCTGTTCTCATGGAATATCATTGGTGATGGAATCATGCGCTACCTTAAATCTGGTTGGCAAATATCCCTTGTGCAGTTGTGCTCATATCCATGAACTCTACTCCATTTAATTGCCTTCTTATTAAACACTGCAAGTTACATCTTGGTGTTATGACAACCACTTGAACCTGGATGATTTTCAGGTGGACTGCTGATTTGCAGAACAATTGCAGTATTCTTGACTCTTACGTTGTCAACATCCCTGGCTACAAGGGAAGGGCCTGTTCCAATGGCTGGTTATGAGATATGCTTGCAAGTGTGGTTAACAATTTCTCTGCTAAATGATGCTCTAGCACTCGCTGGTCAGGTCTGCAAAATTACTGGAATGGACCTGTTTCTCACTTGTGTATTTGTTTGTAAACTATACTTAATTGTCACAGGCTCTACTTGCTGGCGAATATGCTAAAGGGAATTACAAGCAAGCCCGCAAGGTTTTGAACAGAGTCATGCAGGTTAAGAAGTCATTTCATGGGGGAAAAAAATATAAATACTACGGAATTTTTTTCCTTAACTTTAGTTAGGTGCTGATGCTATTCCTTTTTTTATGTAGGTTGGAGGTGTGACTGGTGTTGCACTTGCTGCCTCCTTATTCATTGGGTTTGGATCATTATCCTTGCTGTTTACTGATGATCCAGCTGTTTTAGACGTTGCCCGATCTGGAGTATGGGTAATGCAATTTAGTTTTGAGAAATTATGTTTTGTTTTTCAAATAATGTGCCGTGATTTCATGTTCACATCATGTATTGTTGCAGTTCGTCGCAATTTCTCAGCCGGTAAATGCTATTGCTTTTGTGGCTGATGGGCTCTACTATGGTGTTTCTGACTTTGCCTATGCGGCATACTCAACGGTTCCACTCCTACCTCTATCCCATTATGATGCTATTGGCTATCGATATACTCAGTGTAGCCTTGACATGCTAATAATATTGGCTTGCTTGTTGTTTCAGTTATTTGCTGGCGCTATATCGTCAATATTCCTACTTGTTGCTGCCCCAAACTTTGGTCTTGGTGGCATCTGGGCTGGTCTAACACTATTCATGAGTTTGCGAGCAATTGCTGGGTTCTGGAGGTAGTAATGGATGATTTGTGTATTCTTTTCTCGATGGAAATTTCTTTTTTTAAAAAAAATAAAAAAGAGGAAGAAGAGCAAAGCCATTTTTACAGCTTTGTTATTACTAAATTCTTTTTTTTTTTGCGAAAGTTATTACTAAATTCTACACTTTACCAGAGGGTTCTTTCATGAATAGTGTCTGCACCAGTAAATGGCTTAATTGACTTATATGTGTTTTAGGATATGGAGCAAAGATGGGCCTTGGGAAATAATCTGGTCAGAGACTGAGTGAAGAAATGACAGGCCATGTATATGCAGTTACTGAGCTGACAGTTACTACGCAAGGGCAATTGCAGAGAGGTATGAGTAAGTGTATATAGCTTCAGCCCTTTCCTGTTAATTATATAGGTCAATATGCAGGTCCTATCGCTGAGCAACACACCCCTTTCTGATTGCAAGGTACCTAACTGATGCTAGTTTTGTGGAAGTATGGATATGTGCATTGGTGTTAGCTAACCGAGCTAATTTGTTGCAGGTACATGAAAGAAGTTATATGAAGAAGTAGGAATTATATCATCTTTGACAAAGCTCCTAAGAAAACATATCTGCACTGCAATGGCTTAAGTTTTGGGCGCAACTAAAAAAGTGTGATGAAGACACCGACATGATGGTCTGATGGAGGCATGCCTTACTTTGGAGACTATGGTTGTGCAAGTTTTCGCCAACCATAGATGGAGATTTCGAGATAGGATTGCTTCTCGATAGTACCATTCAAACTTGTATGAGTGATGGCAGACGGATGTGCTGCAAACCAGTAGGTGGGTTGTAACCTTCTAGGAGGAAGTTAGAATGTCTTTTCCGATTGTAAGAAAAAAAGAAAACTGACCTGATTTGTTATACACTTTGTAGGAGATCTTGCATCTTTTCAGCTGTTTTGCACGTACTGTACTGGAAAGCTCTCCCTGTAAAATTTTGATGAGGAATTCCTCATTGTAAATGAAACTTTCTTCTGTACATCTCGGGCTTGTACCTTTCTGATGATTTGTTGGCATCAGGTCACTGAGTGGTTGTACTGGAACATGTATTTTGTATACCTCAGTTGGTTTTATGCCGCGATAGTATCGTATTCTTGTGGAGTGGTCTGTGCACAAGTGCCGTCGACTCGACTATTCGAGTGATGTTAGTTTTATGTTGCTAGAGCCTACGGTTCAAGGAGCTCCAGGAAGAAAGGGGAAGGAGGAGGAAATCCCCTGCCTCATCTCTCAATATTAGCAGCGAGCGAACCTGAAACGACTACACGTACAGAATTAACAGAACAAGTAGATTTTGAATATCACTAACTGGCCAGATCTTGCTGTTGTGTGTTTGTGATACAATCAGAAAAATTGTGAATTAGGTGGGATGTAGATGATATTCTCAGATTTGGCAGTCCACTCTTTCTGTAAGTGTAAACGAGACTGTTGATCTGTTCTCATTGAATGTATTGTTTCTGACTTCACAAAAGTCCCGTTTAGGCAAAATATTTTTTTTTGGGGTAGCTTTTTTTTTTTTTAGATAATGGAACTTGGTTCCAGCTTCTGCCCCCAAGAGTGGGAGCACACAGCCGTTCAGATTACAAAGGAGCTCTCAGGCTCAATGAGTGCCTCTAAGGCCAAAGTTCATACATAAAAAGGAATAGAAAAGAACTAAGCTTCAATTCTATTCCTGAAACGCCAACCAAATCTTGCAAAGACCTCCATAATGACCGTCTCCAATTGTCGACATGCGGAGTGAAAGATTGGACGTTGATCCTCCTTATGCAACATGGACCAACATCTTATCCAGTATGTGGCCCGGAACATCACCTGCATAAAAGAGTTAGATTTTGCACCATCAAATACCATATCATTTCTATTCAACCAAATAGCCCAACAGAGCTCCGCCGCCCCTAATAAAATTTGTGGTTTGAACTTAGGATTGAAACCATTAAGCCAAGCCCCAAACATATCCGCGACGCTAGAAGGTGGTTAAATTCCCAAGGATATATGAACGGTATTCCATAGAAATCTAGCAAAAGGACAATCAAAGAATAAATGTTGTATGGTCTCTAGAGAGCTACACGAACAACAATTAGTGCTTCCCTGCCAATTCCTCTTTGCTAAATTATCTTTGGTAAGAGTGACTCCCTTATGGAGATACCACAAAAAGATTTTAATTTTGAGTGGTATTTTCAGCCTCCACAAAGGGCATTTTTCTGGTATAACTCCATCTTGAATCATAGAGACATACATAGACTTTACCGAGAAAAAGCCATTTTTATTTAGGTTCCACACAAAGGTGTCATCACTTGTGGTCAGGTTGATGTGCATTACTTTTGCAACTAGACTATACCAACGTGTAAGATTGTCATCCACTAGAGCTCTCCGAAATGACATATTTAGCGGTGTTGTACTTAGTACACTTGCCACTGTTGCATTTTTCCTACGAGCAATGTTGTATAGTGTCGGGTAAGCATCCATTAAAGGTTTATCACCTAGCCATACGTCCTCCCAAAATCTAGTTTGGGTACCGCTATGTATATGGAACCTCCCTCTTTCTAGGAAAAAGTCTTTGACTCTCATTAAACCAGCCCAAAAGTGGGAATCCCCCGGCTGTTTTTGAACTTGAGATAGCGTTTTATTAGACAAATATTTCTTCCTTAGAAGCCTTTGCCAAATGCCATCCTCATTCATGAGTTTAAACAACCATTTACTTAGAAGGCATTTATTTTGAATATCCAGATTTTGGATACCCAAACCCCCAAAATCCTTTGGTCTACATAAAACACTCCATTTAGAGAGTCGATATTTCTTTTTATGTTCATCACATTGCCAAAAAAATCTAGATCGGTAATAATCTAGCTTCTTGAGCACCCCGCGGGGAACCTCGAAGAAGGAAAGCAAATACATGGCAAGACTTGTGAGAACCGAATTAATTAGTACCAACCTGCCACCCACAGATAGTAACTTGCCCTTCCAACTAGCAAGCTTACGTTGAAACTTCTCCTCTATTATCAACCAATCATGGTTTGAAAGTCTCCTATGATGCATAGGAATGCCAAGGTATTTGAATGGGGGGGACCCCGGGCCACAGCCAAAAAGTCTAGCATACTCCCGTTCATCATCCTTAGCTTTGCCATAGCAATACAACTCACTTTTGTGAAAATTAATTTTCAGCCCCGAGAGTTGTTCAAAAGCACCCAAGACTAGCTTGAGATCCTTTGCTTGCTCTAGATTGTGGTTTAAAAATAAAATGGTGTCGTCCGCATATTGAAGAATTGAGAGGCCTTCCTCCACTAAGTGAGACACAACACCCTCAAATTTTCCATTATCCTTGGCTCTTTGAATTAAGATGGCCAGCATGTCCGCAACTATGTTAAAGAGAATAGGGGACAAAGGATCGCCTTGTCGGAGCCCTTTTTTTGGTTGGAAATAATGACCTATGTCATCATTCACCTTAATCCCCACACTTCCCCCTCTCACAATATGATCAATCCAGTTGCACCAAAGTGGTGTGAAACCTTTCATGCGGAGGACTTGCTGCAAAAACGACCATTTGACCTTATCGTAGGCCTTTTCAAAGTCCAATTTCAGAATGACGCCATCAAGTTTCTTCCTATGCATCTCGTGTATTGTCTCATGTAGAATAACCACCCCTTCCATAATATTTCTACCGGTCATAAAGGCCGTTTGGGATGGCCTAATAATGTTGTTAGCCACTAGTGCTATGCGATTAGCTATGACCTTGGTAAAAATTTTGAAGCTTACATTAAGTAAGCAAATGGGGCGAAATTGTTGTATTTGCTTAGCCTCTTGACTTTTCGGTAATAATGTAATTATCCCAAAATTGAGGCTAAACAATGGTAATTCTCCTTTGTGAAATTCCCTAAAGAGGCTCATTAGATCCTCCTTAACGAGTTCCCAGAAAACTTGGTAGAACTCAGTAGGGAAACCGTCCGGCCCCGGGGCCTTGTTGTGTTCCATTTGAAAAATTGCTCTTTTAACTTCTTCCTCAGTAAAGTCCGATGTTAGAATTTCGTTTTCCTCCGAGGTGACCTGCGGAATGTCATCCCTCATGGATTCGAGCAGAGAAAAATTATTTTCCTGAGGTGCTCCAAAAAAGCCCTTATAATAGTTGGTGATGTACTTTTTAAGGTTATCATCACCTTCTATAAGACCTTCCTCTTGCTCAAGCTGAAAGATACGAGTTTTCCTGTGCTTTCCATTGGCTACTAGGTGGAAGTATTTAGTATTACAATCGCCATATAACAACTTAGTTGTCTTGGCTCGTTGATACCATTTTAATTCTTCCTCTCTAAGTAGTTGTGCCAGGCGTTCCTTAAGACAATGTTTTAAGTCGAGTTCACTATTAGACAGGAGCTGAGTCTCTGCCTTTTTGTCTAGTTCCCCCGCTTTTTTAATTAATTCCTCCTTCTCCTTTTTGTATTGACCACTCGTATTTTTGGCCCAGCCTCTCAAAAACTGTCTAAGCCTTTGGATTTTGGCCTGCCATTTTTGAAGTGGTGTGGTGCCCTTGTTTTCATTTTTCCAAACCTCGGAAACTTTTTCACGGAAGCCGTCCCTCAGTAGCCAACCTAACTCAAATCTAAATAAGGTTTGGTTGACGTGATGGGTCCCGCTACCCGTACATAAGAGTAAGGGTGTATGGTCTGAAATTTCACTCGTCAACGCTTGTACCGTGGACAAGGGGAATTTTTGTTCCCATTCAGTGCTTACTAAAATCCGGTCCAGTTTTTCAAAGGTAGGAACTTCCCGAGAATTTGCCCATGTAAATTGACGGTTGGAGAGCTCAAGCTCCTTAAGATCCAACCCATCAATGACGGCATTAAAAAGGAAGGGCCACCAATCGTCATACCTATCATTGTTTTTTTCAGTGGGGTTTCTAATAATATTAAAATCCCCGCCAACCATGAGAGGAAGCGATTCTTTAGAACAAGCTTGAACTAGTTCCGTCAGAAAAGCCTCTTTGAATTCGGGTTGGGCAGCCCCATAAACTGCCACGAGAACCCACTTGAAGCCGTCCGACTTATTCCGGAGAAGGAATTTTACATAGAAGTCTCCTTCATCGATGCCACCAATATCAAAGACTTCCAGATTTATTCCTAGTAAAATGCCACCGGACCTACCATGAGGTTGAGTCCAATGCCATAAAAAATTTCGACCGCCACAAATATTGTTTAGGGTTGTTTGGGAAAAATCTTTTTTCCCCGTTTCCAAAAGAGCAATAAAGTCTAGCTTATGCTCTTTCGAAGCATCCGAAAGGAACCTAAATTTAGCCAAGTCCGAAAGACCTCTGCTATTCCAAAAGATTCCTTTCATTGTACACCCTTATTTTGTTTTTTAACTACTCTAATTTTTTGGCTTTTTTTCTTCTTACGGAATGATGAATGAGACTTATTCCTTTTAGAGACCGTCTCAAAATCACAACTGAGGTGATCATATTCAACATCCATGACTTCCTCCATAATGTCACCACATAAGTGACCAAGAGTTAAGTTCTCAAAGCCCTCATCGTCCTCGTCCGAGTCTTGCAAATCAAGATCGGAGTGTGACCCAGTCTCATGCACATTACTAGAAGGTGCTGAAAGAGATCTACTATATTCAATTTCTTTTAACGAAAAAACAGATTCTGAAATTTCATGCTCATTATTTCCCATCACTACACCCATATCACTAATGCTAGAAGATATACGAACTGTAGGAAAAGAGAGGAAGGAGATGTCCGTACCTTCCAATTCCAGATTTTTCCACGCCACCCTCTTCTTAGCTTTGGCCAACACGTGCTCATTAGAGCAACCTCTCGGGCTGGAACGAGTTGGCCTAACGATCACCTCCTTGATAGCAGCCGCAGCAGCTACCTTTGCACGAAAATCCTTGGCCGGTTCCTCATCACGTAAGGCACCCACAGCACGTGTACCAGCAGGCCACGCTTTGGGAGGTGCCACCACCGTCGACTCAGACTGGCCCCGCCCTGGGTGCGCGGCACCAGCCTGAGGAGAGGCAGCGACCCCCAGCTGCATCGTTGGTGCGTGCATGGCCAAGTGCGAGGGCACTAGCCCCTTCTCCATGCAGGTTGCAGCTCGCCTCAGCTGTGCGGCAGGCCCGTCCACCGTTCCCGTTACAGGCGCACGCACGACATTCTGTAGCGTCGGCCACGCATGCAGCAGGTCGCTTTGTGTCGCGCGCAGCATGTCCGGCGCCAACGCCTAACTAGCAGGCAGTGCGGCGTCCAGGTGTTGCGCCTGCTTCTCTTCTGTCGGAGCTGCCTGCTGCAGTGGTGTAGAGTCGCCGGCCCAATTGTACTGCTCTGTTGACTGACGGCCGAGCACCGGGAATGTCTCTCGGCCAACTCGGACGTCATTCGCGACTACTCCCAAAGGGTCCAGCTCTTCCTCGTGCAGCACATCCTCCACCTCGCCACCAACGAATTCCTCATTTTCAGCGAGCACAACATCACAGCACGCATCAATGTTTTTTTGCACCGCAAAGTCGAGGATCTCATCAGCAAGTTTCTGAATTTTTGCTTCTAGAGCAGGATCTGCCCCCGACGATGTATTGTTGTGCTCCTCCGTTTCACCCTTCTCCTTGCCCGCTGCCCCATCTTTATCGGCATCAAGATTTTTGGACCGCTTAGGGTCCCTTGGCTTCTCTTGATCATCGAGCATGTCATCATCCTCCATCCAGTCCCCATCGTCGCCGCCCTTGTCATCATCCTTCTTAAAGTTCAGCTCCGTTTCAACACCGTTGTCATCAAACCCAATCTTCTCCACTTCAAACTTCAACTCAAAATAATGATCCCCGATCACCACATCAAGAGTAGGTGGAATGAAAGCCGGGTCCAACACCGCCACCAAAATCCTTCCAAAGTCATTCTTGCGTGTCATCTTCATATCAACCGTTTGAGTAGACCCGAGAATTGTCCCCACAGCCCAAAGGTTCAGAAACTCTCTCAATTTCTTCCGAATGCCATATACCCGAACCCACGCTTTGGGCAACAAGAACCCCTCTTCCTTCTCCTGCCATTCTTCGAACTCAAGGCGGACACCGGTAGCAACACCTTTTTCACGAACAGCCGCCCCTCCAAAGGCTATAGCTCGCTGCAACTCACCCTTTGACGGGAAGGCAACAACGAAAGCATTTTCTCCCTGCGCCACTGGTTCCCAATTCCATTTGCCGGGGACGATACGTTGAAGTTGCACCCCGACTTGATCCGCGGTAAGAGATCCCCCAACCACCTTGACCAAAGCGGACTTGGTCTCCTTCTTCCGAGGGAGCGGCGCGTGTGGGATGTGGTAGAAGCCGAGCCCCGACACCGCAAATCCCACAGCATGCGCCACGGGCCTCTCCTTCTTAAGGATCGGACACTTGTGATTGACATGATCGTGGCCATCACAAATGTCACAATAGACATCGGTAGTGCAGTCTGCCGCGACGTGCCCCTTTTGGGAGCAACGTGAGCAGTTCTTGGCCTTCTCCGTGCGTCCCGCCTCCTGCTCCCCTTCCGCCATCAACTGATCAGCGCCAGCCCTCTCAGGAGCAGCCTGAGACGCCGCCCCGCCACCAGCCGCCATGTTATTGGCAACCTGCGCGTAGGTCTGGCCGGCTCCTCCGCCCACCGGCGCAGCTTGGCGCTGCCCAGTCGGCCTGCTCCCTGGCCTCCTGGGCACTGGACTAGCATTAACATGTAAAATATATATGCTGCAATTCAGCAAATGTTCTGACAGTTTTAAATCCGGTGCTCTTAGTTGAATTTTCATACTACTGTACTAGCATTTAACTTTAATTCGAGTGTCAAATTGCATGGCGGAAGATTAGAAGCAAGCGCTCATCGGACGCCACCAGAGTCCACACATCTTCCAGAAGAATAAAGTGTGTGGTCAGGGCTTCTCTGTTGAGTGTTGAAGGCCCGAGCGCACACTACTCGTCCTGGTCCTGGACTGAAGAAGAGGAGACCCATCCATCCATCGACGCCGCCGGAGAAGAGGGACCGCGCCGGAATCGGAAGCGAGCGAGGATGCCTTGCCTGAACGTCTCGACGAACGTGAACCTGGATGGGGTGGACACCTCCGCCATCCTCGCCGAAGCCTCCAAGACCGTCGCCTCCGTCATCGGCAAGCCCGAGGCCGTATGCTCCCCTCCTCCATCCCCATCCCTCGCTCTGCCCCAGTCTTTAGATCTATCGTATGTCTACCGATTAACTTCCATCGGTTTGGCGATTTGCTATTTATGCCCACTTCGATTCCATCTGCAATGGGTTTAGTTCCCCCTCTCTGGTCACTGTGAGCAGTAGGTCACGTTTGCTCATGCTAGCCGCTGGAGGAGTTTCGATAGCCCCTGAAATTGCTTGGTTGGAGAGGTACTAGTACGTCCACGCGCATAAGTTTCTAATTCAGAACTGTGGCCAGGTTCACGAGATGGGAGGACACCACCATCCCTTCCAGAGGAGAGGACATTCGCGCTATTATGTCTATCAGCCATCACCTATCTAGGACATTCTCATACATCAATAGGAACATCTATCGGTAGCAAGCAGCGCTGGTTGTTCAAAGAAAAGAAAATATTTTTCAGGTCACTGTTTGCCACAAAACTTCTTAATTGTTCATGCTCTAAAACATACTCACTAAATATTGTTTGCGCATACTATAAAATCTCTCTCTTTTGGTTGTGTTCCTCTGAATCAGCAGCAGTGCAGTAAACTTTCATATATCCTATTCTCAACATGATAAACATCATAAGTGTTTCCTGACCTGTTCCCTGCTTTGTTCAAACTTGAAATGGATGGGTAAGTAATGGTGTGCAAAATGTGGGAACAGCAGTAACTCTGAAGAGACATATACCGTAATTCGTGTCATCTTCAACATCATATAGATAGCTTGGCAAAAATGGATTCCTTCAACAATAATTTTAGATAATAGATACCCTCTTACATCTCCAGTTCCTGGCTGCCCGTATGAATCTAAAGATAGGTTTGAGCTATACTCCGTAGTAAGTCTACAATTTGGAGCGATAAATTATACGAAGGCTATAGTGCTTTGGCACAGCAGTGGCCATTGTCGTCTGGGAACAGCTTGCTAGCTGTCTTGCTTTCTTACGTTTAAGCATTCGACATTACAAGCTGTAGCTGTTGTTCTCAACATTGCAAGTTGCATTTCCCTGCTGTAGCTTCCTTTTTTGAGGAATCCTGCTTTAGCTCCTCGGAAACCAGTAAATACTATTAAACTTGTGAACATATACTGAGCAAGGTTTACTCCACATGCTTCCCGATATGACACTTTACACACCTACTCTTCAATTTTCTTGGCCACCCTTGTTCATAAAGACCGCCCCGGCTTTTCATTAAGAAGCACCCTCAGCTAAACTGGCTTAGAAAAAACCCCAAACCGTGGCATCACTCTGCGCCATAACCTGGGCCGGTGACCACTGCCACTCCTCCTCCCTGGTATGGCCACACTGCTACCATGGGCCAGCACCCTGTCACTATTTTTTGGGGAGGCATGGGGAGAGTTTTTTTTTATATATATTATTTTGCGTAGCCAGGATTTGAACTCCGGCCGGCTAGCTCCACTACTTGGTGACTAACCACAACACTACTCGGGTGTTTGCAAAGTACAGTTGATTTACTGTGTCATACTTCATTGGTTCTAATTATACTGTTATTTTAGGAGTCAAGTTCTAGATTTTACATGTTTTTCAGTTCAGCGATACGGTCGTATTTAATTGACCATGTAGTCAATGTGCCCATTCTCATGTTGATACTATTACTAAGAAGTAGCTCCAATAGCTTATTTTGGTGCTAGAGGCCAGTTACTTGGGACCAAACGGTTATGATTTCTCTATGTCTAAAGACATTGACAACAAACAGTCGTTTTGTCTTTTATTGTTCTTCTGTAGATTTGGGTTCCTATGTACATGTATACGCACAAGAACTTGCTCAGTTTATGTGCCTCCCTAGTAGTTTTGTTTCCTGTTGCTGCTTCATCAGCAGTCAGGTTTGTTTCTTGTCACAGTTGAGTTTACATAATGCAAGTTGTGGAAATTTTCCCTGCATAGTTCGTCTATAAAAGTCAGACTTGAAGTATTTAAAGTTAGATGGTAAAATGAATCTAATGATCTTTAGTTACTTAGTATACTGATGTTACTGCTTATACCATTGAGATACTAACTGGAATTTTTATATGTCCACAGTATGTGATGGTTGTTCTCAAAGGTTCAGTGCCCATGGCCTTTGGAGGTACCCAGGAACCTGCAGCTTATGGTGAACTGGTTTCGATTGGAGGTCTGAACCCTGATGTCAATAAGAAGCTGAGTGCTGGCATAGCTTCTATCCTGGAGTCAAAGCTGTCCATTCCCAAGTCTCGCTTCTACCTCAAGTTCTACGATTCCAAGGCAAGGAGAAACTGACTCTTTTTTGTGACTGCTTATTAGTTTCATCTTCATTTCCGTCACCATGTTCTCATTGCAATTTTGCTATCTGTTAGGCCCATCCGGCACAAGAACATGCTCAATGCTTGCATGCTTTGCATCAAGAGTAGATCATGTAAATGACCACCTGTTGTTCATATCATCTTCTTAATTTTGCATCTGTTTCCTATCAGCTTGTTTACATAGATGGTGTAAATATCCTCATCATCCACTGTTTCATCATCATCAAGCTGAATTTACGTACTGATATATCCAATGTGTGATTATGCAGCGCTCGGACTTCGGTTGGAACGGCACGACCTTTTAGATGAGGTTCGTGGCTTCATTGAAGGAAACTTGAGTCACTTGATGTCATATTCAGTGTTCACTGCCTATGAAGGACAATATTGTGAGATACCGGTTAATTGGACAGAACTGTTATGTGAAACTGGGACATGGACATGGGGCTTGTCTGACTGAAACTTGCTTACTTGAGATCTGTGTGTTTTCTTATTCTTGGTTTTATTGGCTGGTTCTTGGCAATGCTATGCTTTGTGGTTGCTTGAGATGGTTACAGCCTTTAGCGAGGACTCTGCGTAGCTTCTTTTGTACACAGGACGCAATGGCTGGTGAGTGAACCCTTTGTGTGGCGGCTATCTGTTGCACGATTTGATGGTGTTTTGTGTGATTCTTCGGAATAGCAATAGGAATTAGGAGGAAGAAGTCATATACAATAATCAAGTGATATAATGGAGGTTGGCACCTGCTCCCTGCTCCACTTAATTGGTAATGAATTGGGAAGATGGAGTGTGGCTATTGATGTCTTACCAATTTTGCTGCCTAACCACAGGAAAGCTGTTGATATCGCGTCTCTACCTAACCATAGTTTGTGTCTAGTTGGGAGGGTCGCTTTGTTGCTTCCTTAGGCCATATGGAGAGCTGGCCTCTGTGAATTTGTATTTTGTCGATTGCAGATGAAAATTTCTTTTCTGGACTAACATCAACAAAACAAAACTGACGTGAGTAGATCCTATCCTATATACAAAATAAAATGTCCTCGATGACAAAGCACACTTAAATAGATTGAATTTCAGGCCTGGTTATATCAAGCAATTTGAGAAGCACATGCAAAAAAAGAAGATGTGGCTCATTAATTGATTTTTTTTTTTGTACAAATAATGCTACTGTAATTTCCTAGTGGAGAAAATGCGCATTCTGCCGAACGAGTTGACCATTCTTGGTGTCCCCACTCGTCGGTGGCACGCTACCCCCAACCCTCTCTCGTTGTTGACCTCCCACCGACACTTCCCCGCGCTTTTCTTTTCTTCTCTTCTCTTGCCGTTTGTTTCGCTCGCTCTCCGAGATCAGATCCACGAAACCCGCAGAGCGAGATCGCCATGGCCGCCGCCTCCCCTCCCATCCTCCCCACCTCTGTCCCCACCGCCTCGCCCGCCCCCGCTGTGCCCACCGCCGTCTCCTCCGACGACGCGGCCGCCTCCACCCCGGCAGCCGCCTTCGCCTTCTTCGGCCGCCTCATCGAGTCCGCCAAGCGCTCGCTCTCCGGCGCGCGCCCCTGGCCGGAGCTCGTCGACCGCTCCGCGCTCTCGCGCCCGGAGTCCCTCTCCGAGGCCACCTCCCGCCTCCGCAAGAACCTCGCCTACTTCCGCGTCAACTACGCCGCCGTCGTCGCCCTCTCCCTCGCCGCCGCGCTCCTCGCCCACCCCTTCTCCCTCGCCGCGCTCCTCGCCCTGCTCGCCGCCTGGTGCCTCCTCTACCTCCTCCGCCCCGCCGACGCGCCGCCGCTCGCCGCCTGCGGCCGCACCTTCTCCGACAAGGAGGTGCTCGGGGGCCTCATCGCCTCCTCCGCCTTCGTCGTCTTCCTCACCTCCGTCGGATCCCTCATCTTCTCCGCGCTCGCGCTCGGCGCCGCCGTCGTCTGCGCGCACGGCGCGTTCCGCGTGCCCGAGGACCTCTTCCTCGACGAGCCAGATCAGGCTGCCGGCGCCGGCAATCCCCTGCTGTCCTTCATCGCCGGCGCCACCGCAGGGCGCGTCTGAGCACACGCCACCAGGTGCTTAGCGGAGAGGGAACTACTCATTGTATTGATTGATTCATTACCTACTTTTTTTCAGCTGAGAATTACTACTACCCCATATATAATATATCATATTGCTGCTGCATCAAAGTATTAGATGAAGAGGATGGATACTACACAAGATAGAGACAATCAGTTATAGTTTTGTTTTGCTTTACAATTTGGTGTATCAAAAAGCTGAGAACAGAAATGTTGATCCTGATATTGATATGATATGAATATACGAGTCCTCAAATATGTGTTGTCTAATATGGCTCGTTAGTCCTCAAAATTTTCTCTTCAGTTTGTTCAGGTCATAATTCTAAATTTTGCTCCTAACATGTCTGGCTAGTGACAAACAGCCTTGTTGCTACTACTGGATCACCACAAACCTCCTTTGTGCTGTCCATTAGGATTAAGAATTTAGAATGTGCTGGACTTTGATGGGGATTACCGTGCTACGATAACAAAAGGGACATGATCCAAGTGAGGCTTCAAGGAGAGAAGCTCTGTACCTCTTCTTTCATTCATGATTGAGCACCTGAGGCTGTAGCTCCAAGGAAAGAGAGTTATGTTGTGTGCGTTCATCAGAGTAGCTGTAAAACGGGAAATATAATGGCATAACATTTTCAGAGACTCACTACGCAATATTAAGCCTTTGATGAGATACGATTGACCATTTGGTACAATAAGCTCTATCTAATAGCTAGTTAGGTGGCACAATCCAGAAAGGTTTGCGGTAGAGAAGGAGATCCTGCTGGTGCCCTCGGGTGGTCTCCTGACGGCCCGTTTTTAAGTCGAAAATACATAGGTCGGCATCGTCCTCCTTGAGATTCTTCGTGAAGTAAATCTGATTAGACTTGAGCCCTAGGGTGCTTGCCGGGCAAGAGGCTCCCATGTTGGCATCCTCCAGTAGAAACACGGCGTCTCCAATGTCGTGCACCCTTCGCCAAGCCGTCGCCGTGAAATTCAGCTTGTACACACGGATCGCGGCAATGTTGTCAGCATGGAAGTCGACGAAGCAGATGTCGACCAGAAAGAGGCGGTCTTGAGACTCGACCAGCCAGTCTCTACCTGAAGAGATTCCCGGAGGGAAATCGACTTGACGGATGTTCAAGTTGCGGAACAAGGGCGGGCCGTGCTTCGTCGCGGAGAAGTCGATGGTGCACATGTGTTTGGGAGATCTGATGAAGTAGAGCTTCCCACGGACGGCGGCAATGCCGGGGATGATCTGCTTGGTCGGAGGGCGATACGCCACCGGCAGAGCGTAGTTGCCGATGTCGTACGAGTAATGCTTCCACTTCCAGCCACGATGATCGTCGGCGACGACCCGGCAGTACCACATGTCGGGCGTGGTGTAGGGGAAGAGCACGACGACGCAGGCCGGGTGCGTGGGGTCCTTGTGCGGGAGCAGACACTTGCAGTCCTGGTGGATGTCGTGCTCGTCTCCGACGTCCGGCAAGGGAACCCTATCTCCGGTGAGAGGGCTCCACAGGGAAGCCGGCGACGAGGACGGTGGATCGACGCACTTGATGACGAGCATCCAGCCCTGCGGGGTGGTCCAGCACATGTTGTTGCCTCCTGCTAGCACGTCGTGCTCCATCCTCTCGTGCAGGCTGTGCTTTGACGCGCTGAACATGAGCATCTCGTCGTCTTTGTCGTCATCGTCATCATGCAGGGCTTGGGGCTGGTGGTGGAAGACGAGCAACGGCAAAGGGACGCCGTCGACGTTTCCGCCGCCATCTTGCTCTTCTCTGGCCGATCGATCTGGTGGTGCCGGGCCTATCTATGGAGCAAGACTTTGATCGGATCGGTGTCAGTGTCGTCTGCGTTAAGGCCGAAACTTTACAGGGAGTACTGGCTCTCCCGTCCGTTATGAACCGCAAGACACGATTAGATTCATTTTAGCATGTCAGTGCACTCATTCATGAATGCTCTAGTACTAAATAATAACCATTGTAACGAATTTTATGCAGTATGGCTTGCCTTTTATGGATATTCAGTATCTTTTGATCAATTGTATTGTATTTGTAGGATTTATAGTAACCATTCATAGCATATTGTTTAACCATAACTTATCACAGTCTCATTCACCAGTTATGAACCAACACGAAAATGCATACACACTGCCAGACCACTCGGTCGTACACGGCAGTCGTCAGGTACAGTATTCCAATGTTGAAATCATGTGTAGAGTTTGTCTCCAAAAATACTTCCATAATGGGACACGTCGCAAACCTAAGGCACACTGTACCTTTTTTCTATTAAGATAAAATGTTGAATATTCTAATGACAGTATGATGCAGTATCAGTCCAAAAAACAGATGTGTGATAATCAGAAGAAGAAGAAGAAAAAAAGAAAGAATTCTAACGTTCCCGGACGCTGTTGGGCCCATCTGAGGCCTCGATCGATACCGGTGGGGTTGTCGTTAACGTGCGGTTCCCGAGGCCTAGGTGACTTGTGGCATGGGGGCCTGCAGTTCGAGATATTCCGGACCGGGCCAGTCCAAGGAAGCGGCCCGTCAGTTGCGTCGACCTGGTCTGGTCCGTTCGGGAACTAGCCGTTGGGAAGGGAATGAATAATTAAACGCATCGCCTGGTGTACCGCCAAATCCTCGTGCACTCTGCTTCCCCTTCCCTGCAGGCGGCATCACCACCCCATTCGCCGTGCCCGCTCGCTTTCTGCTCTACTCTACTTACTAGCCGTTGCAGGAGAGCCTCGCTTCTCTAACCTCCTCCCCGCTTCCTTCTTCCACCCAGCATTCGCAACTGCTCCTCTTCTCTGTTTTCTTCCTGCTTCGATCCAGACTAGTCAACATGCTGCTGCAGCGACGGCCTCCGTCGCGCCTCCTCTTCCTCCTACACTGCTACGCTGCTGCAGCCGCAACGCTCCTCCTCCTGCCGCTGGCCATCGGACAGGCACAGCATCACCGCCACCGCCCGTCCGGGGACGGCGTGATCATCAGCCAGGCGGACTACCAGGGCCTGCAGGCCATCAAGCACGACCTCTCCGACCCCTACGGCTTTCTCCGCACCTGGAACGACTCCGGCCTCACCGCCTGCTCCGGCGCCTGGGCGGGAATCAAGTGCGTCCGCGGCGCCGTCGTTGCCATCTCGCTCCCCTGGCGGGGCCTCGCCGGCCGCCTCTCCGAGCGCGGCATCGGCCAGCTCACGGGCCTCCGCAGGCTCAGCCTCCACGACAACGCCATCTCCGGCCAGATCCCCTCCTCCCTGGGCTTCCTCCCCGACCTCCGCGGCGTCTACCTCTTCAACAACCGCTTCTCCGGCGCCGTCCCGGCCTCCATCGGCGCCTGCGTCGCGCTGCAGTCCTTCGACGCCAGCGGCAACCGCCTCACCGGCCCCGTCCCGGCCGCCGTCGCCAACTCCACCAAGCTCATCCGCCTCAACCTCAGCCATAATGCACTCTCTGGCGACATCCCCAAAGACATCGTCGCCTCGCCGTCGCTCCTCTTCCTCGACCTCTCCCACAACAACCTCTCTGGCCCCATCCCCGACGCATTCGCCGGCTCTTCCTCATCCTCATCCTCTGCACTGAAAGAGGCCATCACCGGGAGCTACCAGCTCGTCTTCCTCAGCCTCGCGCACAACGACCTCGACGGGCCCGTTCCGGAGTCGCTCGCCGGCCTGAAGAAGCTTCAGGAGGTCGACCTCGCCGGCAACAAGCTCAACGGCACCATCCCGGCGCAGCTCGGCGCGCTCACCGACCTCAAGACGCTCGACCTCTCCGGCAACACGCTCTCCGGGGAAATTCCGGCGAGCCTCGACAACCTCACCGCCGGGCTCCAGTCATTCAACGTGTCCTACAACAACCTGTCCGGCCCGGTGCCCTTCTCCCTGGCGCAGAAGTTCGGGCCCAACTCTTTCGCCGGGAACATCCAGCTCTGCGGATACTCTGCTTCCACGCCCTGCCCTGCATCGCCGTCGCCGGCGCCATCCTCGCCCGCGCAGGGGAGCACCGGGGGCCACGGCAAGTCCAAGAAGAAGCTCATACTGATCATTGTCGGGATCGTCGCCGGCGCCCTCCTCTTGCTGCTCCTCTGCTGCCTCCTGCTCTGTTTCCTCACAAGGAAGAGGAGCAGTCAAGGAGCGGGCACAAGGAGCGCGAAGCAGGCGGCCGCCAAGGAGACAGGTGGCGCTGCGGCTTCGAGCGGGCGAGGGGAGAAGCCAGCGGCGGAGGCGGAGTCGGGCGGCGAGGTGGGCGGGAAGCTGGTGCACTTCGACGGGCCGCTGGCGTTCACGGCGGATGACCTGCTGTGCGCGACGGCGGAGATAATGGGGAAGAGCACGTACGGGACGGTGTACAAGGCCACGCTGGAGGACGGCAGCCTCGTCGCCGTCAAGCGCCTCAGGGAGAAGATCACCAAGCCCCACAAGGACTTCGAGGCCGAGGCCGCGATGCTCGGCAAGATCCGCCACCCCAACCTGCTCGCGCTCAGGGCATACTACCTGGGACCCAAAGGGGAGAAGCTACTCGTCTTCGACTACATGCCCAAGGGAAGCCTCTCCGCCTTCCTCCACGGTCAGTTTTCTCGTCTCTGTTTTTTGCTTTGTTCAGTTCTGCTCCACGTGGTTAACTGTTACTCTGCTGTATAGCATGTTATGTTTCCGCACATAATTGTCTGAACTTTTACTGATTCTAGCAGGTAGAACTGAAAAATGCTGATGTTTTGATTGCTGAACTTTAGATTGAGATACAAAAATTAATTCCTCGTCAGTTAGGACATCTGAAGAGTCTTACATTAGTTCAGAGCATCTCAAGTTCAGTAGTAAGTCTGAACTTGTCTTGTTTGTGAGTCACTGAAAGAGAAACTACTACTAGCAATTTGTGCAATTTTGGGCTTCACAACTGGCGAATTAAACATTCAAATTAAGTATACTTGTTTATCACCGTTCTTCAAACTTACTAAAATCTGTGTTGATAAATATGTGCCCTGCAATTAAGCACGGAAGCAGCAACTCAGGTTGAAACACTTCTGTATCAATCGGGCGGAACAAATGCTGATTTTAGACAGTTGCTACCCAAATAAAGGCGAATTGCTGTTTGAGAAGTCGTCCTTAACTGATTTTTACTTCAAATGTCTTGCTAACTGATTTGTTCCTGACTGAACTTTCAATGTATATATTTCAGAATGTTTCTGAACTGTTTACTCTGACAAACTGAAACTCTCAAGCTGTTTTGGTAAACTTGTACTGACGCTTGCATTCTTGCCATTCAGCTCGCGCCCCGAACACGCCCGTGAACTGGGCGACACGGATGATCATCGCCAAGGGCACGGCTCGTGGTCTGGCGTACCTGCACGACGACATGAGCATCATCCACGGCAACCTGACGGCCAGCAACGTGCTCCTGGACGAGCAGAACAGCCCCAAGATCTCTGACTTCGGGCTGTCGCGCCTGATGACGGCCGCGGCCAACTCCAACGTGCTTGCGGCGGCGGGCGCCCTGGGGTACCGCGCGCCGGAGCTGTCGAAGCTGAAGAAGGCGAACGCCAAGACGGACGTGTACAGCCTGGGCGTCATCATCCTGGAGCTCCTGACGGGCAAGTCCCCCGCCGAGAGCACCAACGGCATGGACCTGCCGCAGTGGGTGTCCTCCATCGTCAAGGAGGAGTGGACCAGCGAGGTGTTCGACCTGGAGCTCATGCGCGACGCCGCCGCGGGCAATGTCGGCGACGAGCTCATGGACACGCTCAAGCTGGCGCTGCACTGCGTCGACCCGTCGCCGTCGGTGAGGCCCGACGCCCGGGAGGTGCTGCGGCAGCTGGAGCAGATCAGGCCGGGGACGGAGGGCGGCGCCGGGCCGAGCGAGGAAAGGCACGTGCCGCTCAGTGCAGGAGGTGATGATGAGTAGTAGGAGAAGAATTGCGACAAGGAAAGAGACGATAGTTTGGCTAGAGAATTCTTTGATTCATTTCATTCGTAGTAGTAGTGGTAGTCGGAAAACCATCCATTTCTGCAGTTTTTCGGGTAGCTTGTATAGGCAAATATTATTTGCACTAGAACCAATTGCCCTACAAATTACGAAGAATAATGTAAAAGAGAAATGCCCTTCCTAGTGATTCACAGCATGTCCATCTTGAGGATGGTGATTGGTGATCATTTTATAGTTTCTGAATGAAATTGTTAGTCAAACAAGTGGGCACTTGCTCCACACAAATTCAAACTTCCTTGCATGTATAGCTCCTTAATTATATTTCTACATGTATCTGTATCATTCAGAGATGTTGCACGCAAAGGGAAAGAAAGATGTGTTGTTGATGCTGAATTAGAGAGGCATACAGAGAACGGTCAGGTTTATGGGCCCACTCCATCCAAAGCTGGCAATCCAGATTAATTAGAGAGTCCTGGCCTCAGGAGGAGATGATCGAGCAAGAAGGACTCTTCCGCTTAATTGGGTGCCCTTCCGCCGCCGCCGCGGAGCCGAAGCCTGACGATCGACATGGACAAGGACGGAACCAACAAGGATTTGATGCTGAAGAATCCCAGCAAGGTCGACGTGGAGAATGAGAAGGCCGGATCCAACGACAAGGAGATGAGGGCGAAGAGGCCGCCGCGCATGTCCTTCCACGAGATGCAGGAGTACTGTAAGTCCTTGTCGCATCACGGGAAGAGGAGGAAGAAGGTGACGGTGAGGTTGGATAAGGAATATCTCGAGTACGAGAAGAAGAACCCCCCTCCCCAGCCCTTCAAACCCGTCCATATGCCGGATTATTTGCTCAGAAATTTCTTTGACACAACTATCGCTGAGCAAAAGGCTGCTTGGGATGAGCACGAGAGGATCATCGAGGAGTACGAGGACCATGGCTACGCTGAGATTCAAGTGGAGGTCACCGATGACGAGGAGGAGGACGACCTGTAGAGTCGAATAGTCGATCATGATCATATATATAGGTTTCCCATAGTTTTGGTATGGCCTTAATTAAGGCTAGCTGCTGGCATTAGTTATTTTGCACTAGATCAATCGCTCACGAGAAATAATAATGTAAAATACAAACGCCCTTCCTAGTGATTCACATCATGCTACACTTGTGCATCTTGAGGATATGGTGATTGGTACTCATCATGAATGAAACTGCTGCATTGTCTTTGTTCATATACTTCCACCGATCGTTGATCTGTTTCCTTCAAAGCTCGGCCATTCCAGCTTACATCACTTATAGTACTAACCACGCTGCTGTAACTAATCTCACAAGCAACAACAAGTATTGACCGTACCAAAGATGAAGAATTAGTCTCCCAGATCAATGAAGAGTAACATTTTTTTAGGGCAATCAATTAATGAAGAGTAACTTTGGGAGTGGCATAAGGCCACCAATGATTGCAGATCAATCAAGTTTTTTTTTTTTTTTTCTGCAGGTGTCGTGTTGTTGGGGCTGAATTTGACGTTAGGCCCGTGGAGAAAGGCCTGCCTCATTAGGCCCATTGGGTCCAAAGCTGACAATCCAGGTCAGAGTCCAGATTATTTAATTAGGGAGCTTTTGCATGTCCGGTTTGGAGAGAGGGACACAGGCGCTAGGGCTCGATCGACGACGGCGCAACAACAAGTGCGGCAGCATGGCCAAGCACAATCCCGACGAGTCGAAGGACGAGTTGGTGATACGCCGCGGATCGGGGAAGGAGGAGGAGAGCACCGAGAGGGAGCGTGCCGGTTTGATGCTCAAAGACGAGGGATCCAAGAAGGAGAAGAGGAGGAAGAAGAAGGTGATGCTGAGGGTGGGCAAGGAATTTGTGGACTGCATTGCTGGATGCCCCCTTCTCCCGCCCTTCCAACCCTACCCTAGTTTGGATTCACAATTCAACGAGATACAGGAAAGCTACGCCGCTAAAGAAAGGGCTATCCGTGAAGAGCACGAAAGGATCATCAAGCAGTACAAGGACCATGGCTACGCTGAGGTCCCAATCGAGGTCACCGACGACGACGACGAGGCCTAGAGATTCAATTCGCAGGCATGGGTTGCTGCTGGTGGCAAGGGATTAAGGCTGATGGCTAATTAAATAAATTATTACTACTCATGTACATGCATGCGTCTTCTGTGTGCATGAGAGGTTCTTGTAATCTGATGTGTGATCCTGCTATCGTAAGTTGGAGGACTCGTATCGTTTCTCGTGGTAATATTGCGTTCTGGTGTTCTTGCTAATCATGTTATTCTAGAGCTCTTGAGCACGCCGGTGTTATCTGTTGCTGTGGGAATATATACAAGACAAACCACAGGTTCACGTACGTGTGATGTTTCAGTATCACAGGCTTGCAACCAAGGTCTCATGATATATAATCCTGCACTTACCACTTAGAAAACTAAAGTAGCGCAGAGCTCTTTCGCAATAACTGTAGCAGGTATATATAGTTCATGATGCAGGGTTTGACAGACACTAAAAAGACAGAAAAGACGACTGACGGCATCAGCGCTTCAGTCGGTAAGACGTACCGCCTTGCGCATCTACAAACAACCTATCCATGCATGCAAGCAAATGTAGAGTATCTGTTACTCTACATTTGTGAGGTGACGTTCAGGCTTCAGTTTCATCTGTTTTTGTACATCGATGAATGTCAGTCATCACTAATCAGCTTGAAGATTCTCAGTGTTTCCATCGTTGACGACGTACGCATTAGCCGGCCCGGTCCAACACCGCCGCAACAATCCAGATCCCTAGCTAGAGCTTCTTTCCTGGATAGAACATGAATATGCATCGCATCTCGTTAGTCAATTACTCCACGATGCGTGGTAGCTGACAGTTACTGTCGACAGCAAAGCAATGCATGGAGTCTGGAAAGCATGCTGAAGCCAGCGTCATTGATGATTTTCCGTAAATTTTGGCATGCTACCTCAGCGTAGCCATGGTCCTTGTACTACCTGGAGAAGCACACCCCTTCCCCGCCCGTCCCAGCCTGCCTTGCCAGAGATCCTTTGACCCGCTCCTTTCTTGAGGATGTCGCCGCTGAGCATCAGGAGGTTCTTGAAAGGAGCAAGAGGGCAGTCCAGCAGTTCAAGGACACTGGCTTCGCTGAGCTCGAGATGGAGCTCTTCGACGACTCACCTCCCCTCCAGCTCCAGGAGGAGGAGGTGTAGAGATCTGTGCGGTTTTCCTCTCTCTCTCTCAATTACCGACACGATTCAAACCTAAAGTATGCTATTGTGAAGAATGATACTTTTCATGTTTGTGTTGTGTGTCAAAATTATTTTCTGTTTATCCTTTTCCTTTTCCCCTCTGTTTTGTACTACTAGTTTTCCCCCTTACATGTAGCTATATCTCCGCATCACCACGTTTTCTGTCTCAAGGACAGTGATAATTTCAGCAAAAGAATGATGAAAGTAGTCTTCTTTTGCCTGGTTCATCAAATTCTTTCGTGAACCTAGGATTTGGTGCGGTTGATCAGCCCCTGTTTGTATCAGGGTGACAACAATTATCGTTTTGGCTCCAGTGATTGTCCAACTGATGCTTACTATCTGAACCTACCCATGGGACGAACAGGTACTTTGATTTGTGCAATATGCTAGTACGATCCTAGTTTCTTCTGACACTGGTAGTTCTTTTCTTAGCTGACGCTTCATTGTACTATAGTTCAGTACTACTCCCTCCGTCCCACAATATAAGCATTTTTAGATTTGGTCAAAGTCAATTCCTCTCAATTTTGACTGTCAGTATCTATAAAAATAAATTAATTCCAATATGAAGAGCTACAAATTATGATAATTGGTTTCATAACAAATCTAAAAATATAATTTATATTTGATCAAACATTATAATTTTTATGTTATTCATAGTCAAAGTTTGAAACGATTGACTTTGATCAAAGCTAGAAATGCTTTTATTCTGGGACGGAGGTAGTACTATCTGAACCTAGTTGTCTTGGCTCTCAAACCCGTACAGTATTCTGCATTGCAGGCTACACCCCCATCTCGAGAAGAGAGCCGAATAGAAAGGGGACATATCTGAAATCTCTACTTTTTTTTGCAAGGGAAATCCAACATCATTATCATTATCATTATCATTTGAGTCATCCGTCGTTTATAAATGGAACAAGCCTGCCTGTGTGAGTGTGACTTTGCATACACCATTTTGTGATAGCATAAGGGCCGTTGGGCAACTAGGAAGTAGTATATACAGAACCCGTAGTAGTTCAGAGTTTTTCAGTTTGTTATTGTTTTCAAAGGTATTAGATGTCACGACTTGCCGCTGTTTTAACTCTACCTCCAGAATCATGAACCGTCAATGCAAGTGCCGTGTTCAGGCTGAGTTTGACAGACTGTTACTCTCTGATAGAGACAGACCGCTACAACTCCGGTTCTGTCAAAAGTGCACAGTTTCGTTCGTTAGAAACTAACCCATGCAACCAAATATAATCTGTCACTGCAGCCACAAGCACTTACTCTCTCATGCAGGTAGGCAATTTTCGTTTTGTAAGGTGGCGTTCAGACTTCAGCTTGACCTGTTTACGTGGGGATGAATGGCAATCAGCCTGAAGATTATCAGTGTGACTAATGCGTGCCTTGTTGTTGCAAACGTCAATAAGTGCTGCTTTCTGTATATACCAGATTGTCCTATTTGCTGGACACCCTAACTCATCAGTGCTGCGTGCCGACCATCTGACCTAGCTAGGCGCTTTGTATTGCATATGTCAGGAACTCTGGATTGAAAGTTTGCTCTACCCTGAAGATAGAGACAAGCATGAACGGAACATGATTATGGTTAATTTGTCACATATTCATTTCCCCCCTTTTCCGGCGTTGGTATGGACAAATGGGACCGTGTAAGAATATAGTTGATTACCGTCTGATCAATCTCAAATAGATCGATTGTGCGTTGCGACACTGCATTCCTTTACATGTAACAAGCTATGATTGTAGCAGGCATCTCTCCTAAGCCTTAAGTAACTACAATTATTGCATTTTTCCTACAAATTAAAGTCGATCTAAGCTCTGATAGCTGCATTAATTAAAAAAAAAGAGGGGCATACCAACTGTTCCATATCACTATGTTACGATCAGCTTTTCACAATGCAAAGTACAAACATAAAAGCCGTATGGATTAGCATATATACTGAACGTCAAATGAACTTCTGCGCTCCAATGCAAGTCTGGAGGACAGATGTCATGAAGACTAGCCAGTTGATCACAGGCTCAAAAATGCGGAAGTAGATCATTACATGCAACTTTTCTGATAGAAATTGCACTATCTAATATAAATGCTTTCTGACAATGCTTATTTCCATTAAAAAGTTTAATAAAGGTGATATCTCTTCTGCTTCATTAGTAGGATTCTCATTACTTAGCACATTGGGGTGGAAGCCCATTGGACTGTCATTCAGTCGCAATCTGCTTGTCGGTTGCACAACTGCACACTCTCATTGGCTCCCAACTTCAAGCTAACCGTGTGACTTCTCAATCATCATCAGCTGTCAGGCGTTTCGACTAATCACTAGTAGCATTATATTATCTCACTGGGTAAGTGGCCACTTGGTCTTACTTAGGGCCTGTTTGTTTCAGCTTTTCAGCTGGCTTTCCAGCTGAAAAGCTGGCTAGCTGAAAAGCTGAAACAAACAGCAAACTTCTGATCTGGCTTTTGGAGTGCTGAAAAGCTGACTTCTGATGAAATGAACTAAAAGCTGAAAAGCTTGCTGAGAGCTGCTTTTCTGACTTTTGGCATGCTAAGAAGCTTAGGGCCTGTTTGTTTGGGCTGTTGCTTTTGAGCTTCTGGAAAAGCTGGCTGTTTGAGTAGCTGAAAAGCTGGCTGTTAGATTTTTATTGTTGACTTTTGTAATATATATTAAGCTTCTTAGCATGCCAAAAGTCAGAAAAGCAGCTCTCAGCAAGCTTTTCAGCTTTTAGTTCATTTCATCAGAAGTCAGCTTTTCAGCACTCCAAAAGCCAGATCAGAAGTTTGCTGTTTGTTTCAGCTTTTCAGCTAGCCAGCTTTTCAGCTGGAAAAGCCAGCTGAAAAGCTGAAACAAACAGGCCCTTAATATATATTACAAAAGTCAACAATAAAAATCTAACAGCCAGCTTTTCAGCTACTCAAACAGCTAGCTTTTCCAGAAGCTCAAAAGCAACAGCCCAAACAAACAGGCCCTTATATATTGAGATTTGTCTTGCATGCCAAACCTTGCATTACCTCGTCGACAAAGTTCAGATCTAAGAATGATCGGTCAAGCAGTACTCGAATTTAAAACCTGCGATATTATATAAGGATATTTGAGAGTTTTAAAAAGAAAATAAGAAATCCGACGCCGCGAAGTTAGTCCTAAAATCTTTCCACCCTTAAAATTGACGAAAGTTGAAGAAACCTGCAGGGTACGCTTGTGCCAGCATGTGAAACATCTTTTCGGTTTTTGAAGGACAGGTAGTGGAGCATACAAGTTGCTACATGCCTCCAGAATAGCATCACTCTACACCTCAATCTCGGCTTAAAATATTTCTTTTAGTCTTTTTCCATCAACCAAGTCTCCCTTTTATACCAAATTGCATATTCCTTCCTTCTCAAGATTGTTGCACTGTTCTTCTGATTTTACTTTAGGGTGCCTTGAATTGTAAGAAACAATCTGGACCTAAAGGGATTTTTGTCTAGTGAAGCTAGGAACAGTACTCCAGTTTGCATTTGTGGTGGTTAACAGCATGCGCATCTTGACCTTGTGCATCTTGACCTTGTTGTACTTTTGCCAACCGTGTCTCATTGAAAAGATTCATTTGACGGGAAAAAATATTTTCCAAATTCACGTTTTCGAGGTAGGAGAGAAGAACAACTTTTAGCATACGTACGTTCAACACTTCAACTGTTTGATTAACGTGATTTTGATTATCCACAAGTGAAAATTTGTACTGAGAATTTCTTCATATGTAAAATGGGTAAAATCCATGTGGCAGATTTGTACAATTTACAGATTTGATATAACAAAGTCAGTCTTCGTCGGGTATACCACCACATCTCATCTAGTGGTACAAGCAATAAAAGGGAGACAATCTAGACGCGGTGATGTCTTTTTGATCTTTGTTGCATATAAATGTTATTGTGGTCAGATAGTGGAGTTACACCGCCACGTAAATTTTGGCAGCACAAGTTCAACAACTCGTACCAAAGCGAAGACTCTGTTAGCAATTCTGGGAAAGCAAGGATGCAACAAAGAGAGATTCATGCAACATTTGATTCGATAGTCAAAAGGAAGAAATAAAGTTGTGAGTAACCATACTCTTCTCCTTGCCATTGACCTTTAGATATGAAAAAAAAAATCATGCAGGAACAGATTTAGGTTTTTGGTTCTAGACATATTTAAACAAAAGCGAAGGGTTCTTCGTGGTAAGAGATGAAACATTTGTGGGACTACTGGCTCCACAGCTATCATTAGTTAATTCTAGATGAATGATTCTCATAATGGAAACATGCCCTGCATAATTTGAAATAAACCATGTGATGCAGAATGATAATACTAAGATGCAAGTTGCAGACAGCTCTATGATACTGGGTTAGAATATTTACCTCTTTTCCGATGATCTGAAATGCAAGTACCAATCGGTTAGTGTGGTTTCAACATCTTTTCTTTCTCTGCTCTTAAAAGTTGAAGTACCTATAGCCTATCACTTTTGTTTGAGATGGAAATCCTAAACAGAGTCCATGATGAAGGTGTTGCGTGTTGGTTCACTTATTCAGATAGCTAGGGAACTAGCTTGTGAGCTCCGTCTTTCATGCACAGAAGAAAATAATAATATGGGCACAGTAAACAGGCTCATGTCATGTTGTTCAACATTAAATCAGTTTGTTTTTTGCCCGTTTCCTCTTGTGTCAAAGATCTTTTGACCAACGCCATACTGACTAGTCTTGGAAGGCTTCCTATCTCATTACGATGTTTCAGGCTTCAGGTTCATCCATGCGGAAGACCAAATTAACAAACGATGGAAGCAGGATCACAGAAGTTACTGGCTCGCGAAAACCTCTCGGTTCACAATACCAGGTGCCCAAAATGGAGAGGTGGCCAAGGACAATTACTGGTAGTGCTGTGTTTCAGTTTTTCAGAGCCGAGATGGAAGTGGTGGGTGCACCAACTCGATCGATTGTTACTGTCATTGGCGGCACGTTGACAACAATGGATCCATTGAAGGGAAAGGCCGTACAAGCAATGCAAATTAAGCTCGGGAGAGGTAGAAAGAAAAAATAACGTGAGTGTGAAATAGGTCATGGATAGGATATATATAGTGTGCATTCTTGAGTCGCCAACAGAATCAATTAACGGCCTAACCATGCATGCCCAACCACAAAACCACCGGCCACCCTAGCTTGTGTCTACGACCAGTAGTAGGGGCTACAATCCTCCTTTTTCTTGCGTACATGATCTGCATCGATCTCATGGATCCTGGGGCTGGGCTGCCCCTATATAAAGGGAGGTAGCCACCTCCATAGGCATTCTTGCACACAACTAGTTACATGCATGATTAGATCTAGCTTGCAAGAGTCGGTCGGGTACTCTGAACTCAGAGTTACCGAAGAAAAATGCAAGCAGCAGCATTGGGCATGTCGAGATCAGCAGGCAGCATTTCGCCGCTGCTGTTGATGCTCGTCAGCCTTGCTCTGCTCTGCTGCTCCGTCACCGTTGTTGCCAAGCAGCAGTACCATGAGTTTGTGGTAAGTAGGAGGAATATATTCGCTACTACAGTGAACAGCTGCTGCTTGAAGATCTTCCTGATGATCTGATTGTGTGTTAGCTAGCTCATCGATCAATTCCCATACATTACTAACCTGCAGTACCTCTGATGAATGAATATATAGATCCAGGAGGCGGCGGTGACGCGGCTGTGCAATTCGAGGAAGATCATGACGGTGAACGGTCAGTTCCCGGGGCCGGCGTTGGAGGTGATGGAGGGCGACTGGCTGGCGGTGAAGGTGACCAACAAGGGGCAGTACAACGTGACGGTGCACTGGCACGGCGTCCGGCAGATGCGGACGGGCTGGTCGGACGGCCCCGAGTTCGTGACGCAGTGCCCCATCCGCCCCGGCGAGAGCTACACCTACAGGTTCACCGTCGCCGGGCAGGAAGGCACGCTGTGGTGGCACGCCCACAGCTCCTGGATCCGCGCCACCGTCTACGGCGCCCTCATCATCCGACCCCGCGCCAAAGTTCCCTACCCTTTCAACGACGGCAAGCCGCCCGCCAGGGAGATCCCCATCCTCCTAGGTACAGTACCTTCTGCTCAGTTCGTTATTACACACTTACCTGACTGTGCCAGTACTGCGTGGCATACATCTCATCTCGTTAGTGCATCGGAGTGTTCACGATACGACTGGCTGGTTCGAAACAAGACAACATCACTATATAGGAGTATACTCTAGTTGTAAAATGCACGTCGAACTGTTATTGTTCTCAACCAACTGTAGGCGTAGCAGAACACGCGGGAGAGGAGAACTGTGTATCTTTATAACATGTAGAAAAAGAACCTAAACAATTCGACGGGCATTAAGAGATCCCCAATTGATCCAGTAGGATGTTTTTTTTTTGAAAGTATCCAGTAGGATGTAGGTCAAAAGTTTTCCACATGTACATCATCTTTCTTTCTTCCTCAAAATGAAAATAGAGTGGGGTCATAACCGCGATGAATATTGAAGCTGCGATTGGCTAGCTAGGTTTGTTGCAAAGTGTGGGCCCAGGAGAGAATAAGAGATGATTAGCAGCGTTTCCTTTTCCCCTTTCCCGCGTGTTAACCAGTGTTATCATTGTCATTCTCTTCATGTCCCCTTGCTTGTTGGTTGGGTTGCCACCAGCTATGCTTATTGGTAGATTACCTTTGCATGCATCGGAGTCAAACATGCATCATGCATGCATTACAAAGCTAAAGAATAAAGGTTTACTACAACATCTTTACACACAAGTTGTCGTCAACACAAAACTAGCTAGGGAAAGGGAGCAATCTTCCTCGCAAAAAAAAAAAAGAAAGGGGGAGCAATCTTATCTGGCTACTCATCAACAGAGAAATCGATCATGATATCTGCATCTCATGTGAGATTCTTGTTCAGTTCCCCATCAGTGTAAGTCATGCATGGCACAGACTGTTGGGCCCAACACCTCGCGTACAGCTTGTGCAATTTCCTCGACACAAACATCACCAGTTTTCACATGCCAAAAAGTTTATACTTCATTCTGAAGCATTCTGAAAGCTAAAGAAAAAGAACATCGATCACAAAAGGGAGGAAACATGGCGACCCTTTCAGGCTGAAATAGAGTACCTTCAGTTGCCTGAAAGCAATTTCTCTCCAAAGTGTTTGTACTAGATTCATCATTAACCTATTGAGCTTACATTTATTTAGATTGTACAGCTTATGAAATTGCGTAATCAAAAACTTTTCTTCGTACTGTCGTTGTGGCCGACATGCCACAATTGGCCTAACATGTGCATGCTAGCTGTCCCTTCCCCCATTTGCATGCTCACATAGGTTTGTTGAGAAAATGGACTAGTCGTTGAAAATGATGGTGAGCTAAGCATATGCTATATATGTTTAAATACAAATGTTTAACTGCAAAAGTAAATGCTTCATGCTTTTATATGTTTAAAAATATATTTCAACTATACATCCTACTACTGAAAACTTCTTAGCAAAATTTCGCAACTGTTATCTGCATGATCAGTCGATTGCATTGCACCTTACTAATATGACGAAGAATTATCATTTATATGAAACAGCATAAAGCAATGCGTTTACTAGTGACAAAAATGTCTTTAACTGGTTTTTGTAAGAATGCAATGCTTTCGCAAATTTTTTTTAAAAAAAACTAACAATGCAATGTGATGCGAACAGGGGAGTGGTGGGACATGAACCCCATCGACGTCGTCCGCACCGCCACCCGCACCGGCGCGGCGCCCAACATCTCCGACGCCATCACCGTCAACGGCCAGCCCGGCGACCTCTACAAGTGCTCCTCCAAAGACACAACGACGTTCCCGGTGAAGTCCGGCGAGACGAACCTGCTGCGGTTCATCAACGCTGCGCTCAACACGGAGCTCTTCGTCTCCCTCGCCGGCCACACCATGACTGTGGTCGCCGCCGACGCCTCCTACACCAAGCCGTACGCCACCTCCGTGCTCATGATCGCACCGGGCCAGACCACCGACGTGCTGGTGACCTTCGACCAGCCGGCGGGGCGGTACTACCTCGCCGCCCGCGCCTACGCCAGCGCCCAGGGCGTCCCCTTCGACAACACCACCACCACCGCCATCTTCGACTACGGCGCCGCCGCCTCCACCGGTAGCAGCCCCGCCATGCCGACGCTGCCGGCGTACAACGACACCGCCACGGCCACCGCGTTCACGACGAGCCTGCGTGGCCTCCGCAAGGCGGAGCTCCCCTTGCGCGTGGATGAGAGCCTCTTCTTCACCGTCGGCGCGGGCCTCTTCAACTGCTCCGGCGGGCAGAGCTGCGGCGGGCCCAACAACACCCGGTTCGCGGCGAGCATGAACAACGTCTCCTTCGTGCTGCCGTCCACCGTCTCCATCCTCCAGGCGCACTACCACGGCGCCACGCCCGCCGTCTTCACCACCGACTTCCCCGCCAACCCGCCGGTGCAGTTCGACTACACGGCGCAGAACGTCAGCCGCGCGCTCTGGCAGCCGGTGCCCGGCACCAAGCTCTACAGGCTCAAGTACGGCGCCGTCGTGCAGGTGGTGCTCCAGGGCACCAACATCTTCGCCGCCGAGAACCACCCCATCCACATCCACGGCTACGACTTCTACATCCTCGCCGAGGGCTTCGGCAACTTCAACGCCGCCACCGACACCGCCAAGTTCAACCTCGACGACCCGCCCATGAGGAACACGGTCGGCGTGCCGGTCAACGGCTGGGCTGTCATCCGGTTTGTCGCCGACAACCCGGGGGTGTGGCTGATGCACTGCCATCTGGATGTGCACATCACCTGGGGCCTCGCCATGGCGTTCCTGGTGGAGGATGGCGTCGGGGTGCTCCAGTCCCTCCAGGCGCCTCCACCAGACCTCCCACTCTGCTGACTATTCGGGATACTGATCAAAGCATTAAAGTCCACTATTTGCTTACCTGATTCTGATTATTTGGAATATTTTTGGACATAATACATGTGATTCATCAAGATGCATAGTCAATGTAATTCTAATATAATTTGAAGCAAAGAGTAACTTGCAGTAAAACTCCCTACACAACAGATTTGTTAACTTATGCTGATTATTTGGACGTTCATCCAACAGTTCACTTTGGTGCCAACATCCTAGTTTTCTGTACAATTGATTGATCAAGAAATATTCTCAATGTAATTCAGACAAAGAGGAACTTGCTGTAAAACAACATGCATTCTCAAATTAACAGAAATCAGAGTGTGGTTACTGAAGCATTACAGAAGGAGATTAAACACCACTGCAGTGTATTTTATCATCCATCTGTTATGAAGCATTTCCAAAGGATAAATTTGTCTACAAGAGGATCTTACACTGCTTTGGAAATGATCTTACACTGAAGCATTACAAAGCGAGAAAGGAGATTAAAATACCACTGGAGTGTATTTTAGTATCCAGCTGTTACAAAACATTTCTGAAGGAACATGGGGATCTTACATTGCTGAGGAAATGATTTCCTACCACCTACTGAGTACAGAATATACACAACTAGCATTTCCCTTGAGCAAGGCACATATTACAGATCATTAGGGACCAGAGATACATTGAACGTAGCTGCCCTGTACATGTCAAGAAGCGGATCAAGCCACGAATTTCAGGCAGCGGGTATCATTGTGTATAACTTGGCATCGGCACGAACAGAACCGTGTCCCACACCTCACACATGCGTAGTTCGCAGAATTTCCGCAAACTGAGCAGTAATGGCGTCGGGATGAAGTGCTTGGTGGCCCCACAGCAGCCCTCAAGTATGTTGGAACATGAGGAGGCAATGACTCCAGGTTTGCCTGTTCCATTTCAAGAGTAAGATCTTAAAAGTGCAGCTAAAACAGAATATGGCAGGAAGAAAACTTCCAGAACAAGATCATGAGCTTTAATCAAACGCCTCCTACTTACCTCATGTAGCACATCCATGAATGATCTAGCCGCCCTCTTCTCCAAAGCTTTACCTTGCCTTGTCTTTCGTTTCATATTCTTGGACTGCTTCTTTTGCATAAGAACTGTAGATAGACGATAAGACGAGTAAAACACAACATGACTACTGGATTACTGTATCATGGATTTCAGGAAAGCAGAGAAATCCACAATCTAAAACACAGGGGGCATACACATTATTAGGATAAAGCAGCCTGCATTGCATTACAGAAATGGGGGCATACACATTATCAGGATAGCAAAGATAGAGGAAAACCAATGAAAGACGGAAAAAAGAATCTGGGCATGAATTAAGCAGTAGTAGCATGAAACAACTTGTAATCGAATCAAAGGGAGAGGGGAGCAAGAGGAAGAATAGTCAGTGCTGTGGAAGGTTAGGAGGACAGTTGTTTCAAATATCATATATTCCTACTAATCAATCTACTTTGCTGAAACAGAAATACAGATTGCTCCTGCTACAAGAAGCAATACCACTGAAATTCAGTTTGCCATGCAGGTTGAAATATGATTAAGTCCTCTATAAATTATTCGCCAAGATCTTTAGCCATGTAGTAGCATCGAAAGAGTAACTTGTTAAAGATGTAAATCATATTTACGCATGTATTTACACCCATAAGACTGAACACGCCAGTTGCTTCCAATTGGGAAGAGATACTGACCTGGGTCTTCCTCATCCGTGGAGCCATACTCATTATCGTTAAGGTCCACAACCTCAACCCCAGCATTATCACTCTCAAGAGCTTCAAGGCGAGCTAAGGCAGCCTGCATTAGGCATACATATTGTTATTAGGATAGGAAAGACAAAAGGAAAAGCAATGAAAGCATAGAGCCATGAGCACGAAGAAAGAATGTGGACAGGAATGAAGTAGTAGTAGGAACAACTTGGGATCGAATCGAAGGAAGAAGAGAGCAAGGGAAGTCAGTGCTGTGACAGGTTAGGACGGTGGATCGATTCGGATTGATGGAATCGTGGGAAGTAAGTAACCTATCGCACCTGGGCGCGGTTGTCGGAGCTGGCGAGCGCGGATGCCATGCGCGTGGCCATCCGGCGAGTGCGGGCGCTCGTCCGCCGGAACGGCCCGACGTTCTCTTCCTCCCCGTCCATCTTTTACTTAAATCCAGCGCGCAGCGGCCAAGGGGACTCTTGCGAGCTGCGGCTGGGTGATCCGAAAACGTGGGAGCTTGAGGTTGAGCGGACGGCGGCGGCCGGTCGGCGTGCCTGACGGCGGCGGAGACGAGCTTCTTTTTTTTTTTTCCTTTTTTTTTTGAGCCAATGCGGCGGAGACGAGCTCGTGATGCTGCGGGAGTAGTGGGGTGGTGGAGGAAGGCTATGGATCTCCCACTTTGGGCCTCTAGCAGGCCGAAGTGTTGGGCCAAATTTCGAGCTTCGCTTAATCTGGACCGGGAGATGCGGATCGGACGGTTACCAGATATCTTGGGGAGGTCGCTAAATGAAATAGCGACCACCCCAGAATAGCCACCGCATCGGAAACGGAAGAGCTCGATGCCATGGACGCCGGCCGGCAGCAGTAAGTAAAAGCTCCGGATGACCTCCATGTCTCGGGTGTGCAGTCCATATCGATCGCACACGATCGGGATGCTCCGCGACATCTGATGCTCTGATCGAGTGGCATTGGCACGGCGCCCTCCTCTGTTCTAGTCTAGACCACTTTCTTTCAGGAACCATGCTTTTGGCCAACAGCAGAAGCAGGGACCACCTCTTTGCGGATCGAGCTAGAGCAGGCTGGTGGCCCACCACGACACGGCCAGAGAGAAATGAGTGTCAATTCAAGCACACATCCCCCCAGCAAGAAAATTAGCATGGCATTTCGGATCGAACAAATCAGATGAGCATGACATTCATAGTCCTTAAGATACATATAATGCAAATGTTGTGAATGAAGAAAAAAAATGTGGTAGGCACCTGGCTAATGTTGCTCTAAAAACTTGCATGAAAGGTGCACAAAAAGTCGGATTACATTGTAAAATGATGAACACTCTGCCACAGAGCACATCAGTCTATACTGGTAGTACATCACATTGGCAACAAGGAAATAAACATTATTCGGCAACATGAACAAACATCACTTATGACCAGGGAGGGTAACGCAGGATCACCTTCCTTTGGAGAGATCGGTTATAGTGTGAGTGGATACGAAATGGCATTCTGATCATCTTCCTGACTCAACGCATAGCTGCTCATGAGCAGCAAATAATTATCAGGTTGCAGGTCAGCTGGGAGCGGTGCGTCTCTTTGTAGGTACTGCATGACGAGGCGCGTGCACGGCCTGGCGCCCGGCAAAGGGTGCGAACAGCGCAAGCCAAGCTTCAGTACCAGCTCTGCCTCCTCCTCCTCCACCAGTAGTAGCCTTGGGTCGATGGCGTCGGTGATGGAACCAGCTCGCCATGCCGCGAGCACCCAGTCCGCCAGCGCCACAGGCTCTCCGTCGGCGGCTTCCACCCAGATCGGCCGCCTTCCACAGACAGCCTCCATCATCAGCACACCCAAGGCAAACACGTCGGTTGCTTTGGTCGCCTTGCCAAGCCGAGCTAGCTCAGGAGCAATGTACCCCCATGTTCCTGCCATGCGTGTGGTGTGGGCATCGGCTCCGTGATCATGCGACCTTGCAAGGCCGAAATCACCCAGCCTCGCATTCATCTCGGCGTCAAGAAGGACGTTGCTCGACTTGATGTCCCGGTGGATGATGACCTGCTCCCATTCCTCGTGTAGATAGAAAAGACCGGACGCCACACCTTTGATGATGCAGAATCTTTGCGCCCAATTTAGACCGCCATTGGTGGTGGTGTTTTCTTGGCTGTGTAAGTAGCAGTCAAGGCTTCTATTCGGCATGTAGTCATACACCAGTAAGAGTTGTTGCTTGTGCCGGCAATACCCGAGCAGCTGAACGAGGTTGCGGTGGCGGAGGTGGCCGAGGATGATGATCTCGGCCATGAACTCCTTCATCCCTTGCTTCGACTCTGGCGACACCCGCTTAATAGCGACCGTCTGCTTGGATTGGGGAAGCACGCCTCTGAAGACGCTCCCGAAGCCTCCCTTACCAAGGAGCAGCTTGTCCTTGAACCCATCGGTGGCAGCCAGGAGATCTTTGTAAGTGAAGGATGGAGGCCCATACTCCCTCTCCCATTCCACTTCATTTTTTCTTGTTTGAGACCGCCTCTTCATATGGACCTTCACAACAGAAGCAGAAACGACAACAACAATTGCAAGACTTGGCAAAAGAACTGCACAGAGTACTTTCTTGTGGCTGCGCGGGTGACGTTGCTGCGCGAGCTCTTGGATAGTCTTGAGTGACAGTGCCGAGTAGTTGAGTGCAGCAGCTTCTCCGTTCACCTTGAAGCTCCAACCAAGTACATAATGCTTGCTGACGGTGTCGGTGGCCGATGAAAACCCAGCATATACAGTTGAGTCTTGGGTGGTTGGCAGGCGATAGGAAAGATCGTGCCTAACTGAAAGCAGTGGCTTGCTTGGTTTGTTGGACGAGGAAGACGTCGAACAGCAAGGCGCTATGGTGACATTCAGCATCATGCGGTTGCTGTCATAGTCTACCCACACTTGCATCGGCTGCCCGCTGATGAGGGTCAAGTTATGAAACACGCCATCATCAGAGGTGTAGTATCCGGCCGGACTGGAGGCATCTGAAGTCAGGCTTCCGAGGTCAATCCCAACGTGGTTGTCGTCGATGTCTAGGAACTCGATGTTCTTTACGGTATCAAGCTCAATCGCAAGAAAATTCAGATCTGATGCATTAACACCATCGTTGATTCTAATGGCATCAAGCCCCAGGAACCGACCAGGCAAATAAGCGCCGTTCAAGGTCAAATCCTTGGTTGGAGAAAGCACAAAGGCCAGACCATGGCTGCTCAGATAAGGCCCGATGATGGAGAAAACAAAAGTCGTGGAGAAGGACGGCACGGAGGAGTCATTTCCGCCGGCTGTAACGAGATTGAGAGGGTAAGTGTAGAAAGCATGACCTTGCTTATCTTGGGCCCCGCTGGTTAGCCGCAAGAGACCTTCGGCGGCCGAAGCTTCACCATCCATTGTTAGGTAGTCGCCATTGAAGCCATCGTAGATGAACTCGTCCTTACGAACAACAACGGCGCTAGTGTTGGCAGATGACAGAAGCACAAGGAGGAGATGCAGGCGCAGGGAGCACGGAGGCGCCATGGCAAAATACTCGTAGCAAGGCAAAGCAAGATGCTGTCCGTCTTGATCTTGCAGCTAGCAAAGCTCAAGCGTTGGAATTCAAGTCAAGCTTCTTCTTCGACGACCCACCCAACAAGCAAGTCCACTCCAATCCACTGAAGTATAGAAGTGGTGGAGAGTGGAGACCCCAGTAGACCGGCATTCAAGTCAAGCCACGCTGCGTGTGCAAATGGAGACCGGTACCGTTTTGACTATTCTTCTACGGCAGGCCAAAAACAAATCACTATATGGTATGTACTTGTAGTTCTACACTAGTATGTGATGTATTTCTCCTGCGATCAGCCATATATAAGACGACAACTGTTCGTCAGACAATACAGTCTCAAACGGCACGCTAAATGTAAACATTTCAGAGCACTCGATCTTGAGCCACCAAAGTAGCACCAGGAAAAACACACGCCTCCCTAGGGTACTCAGGCATCGATGAAATAAAATGGCATGCATCAATCACGTGTTCGCTTCGGACTTGCATAACTTCCTGTTTCTCTGGAGCTCTCTCCAAATTCTCCATTGGCTGCTCTGTTAACACACAAGAGCAAATTAACTTTAATTCAGTTCAAGGGTCACATTCATTTATATCACACAACTTAAACATAATATGTCCAAGCAATTTAGTTCAGCTTGCAATGACAGCATCCGACAAAACATAAGACAGATATTGTCTCCAAAATTATCTTGAATAATGTAAATCTCATCTATCAGTAAAAAAATGCTTAATGTTTGGAAAGAAACATGAGCCATATCTAAGTATTGGAACACATGTTAATGTGAAAACAAGAAACAGAGGGGCGAGCAGAGTTTCTGTTATAGATTGCGCATTATTGTACCTGGTCTGCAGAAATTCACGAACGAGAACATGTGATGGAGCGTGGTCGTTGGTTGTCTTCCTGCACGAGGAACGTCAAGAACGGGTTGGAAGGAGCGCAGTGGCCGGGTAATTAGCAGTAGTAACTATCATCCAAAGCAGGAATAAAGCAGCGATCTCGGATAAGGTAATTTGACAACGCACCCGTGCGTGGTGGGGTCCCAGAGCAGAATCGTCCTTTTACGCGGTAATCGGACGTCGCCTTGAAGCTCAGGGCACCTAGAAACCAAGTCCATGATCATGTCCAGTTGCCCAGGCTGGACCTCCTGCCAAATCTTGGAGGCCCTGCATACATGTTAACATGTGTATTGGATTGGAGTACTCCTGGTTTGAATTAATTAGCTATTGGAGTTGATTCACTCAAATTAAGAAAAACAATCATGATTAATTAAGCAAACCCAAGAATGAAGGTATTGGGAGAGAGAGAGAGAGAGAGAGGAGGACTGGAAAAATTAACTTGATGGGGTCTTTGTTCATTTTAGCGATGAGCCTTTGCAGACGAGCGGCGAAGGGCAACGTGAGCGTGAACTCGTCGGGGTTTTGGTACAGTGCTGCGAGCTCGGCTCCGTCCTTGCCACCGGCGGCGACCGTGGCTAGGGTTTTGAAGAGGCCGACCTTGTCCAGGAGCTGCCACGTACGACACCCGGCTGCTCTCCTAGCTTCTTGGGGACGCGCGCGATACAGCAGGTAGTAGAAGGCGGCTTCCAGCTGCCCCGGCGACCGCAGCATCCGCTCCACATGCGACGCATCGAACACCTCCGCCGTCGGCTTCCCACCCCTTCTTCAATTCGACCCACCCCACCCGGAGCCAAAGCAAGCGAAAATTCAATTACTAGAATATATTATGGAAGTCTTGGTTGGGAACGGAATAAATCAAGGAGGGAGATCAATTAGGGAGGGAGCGGTGAGCGCACTCTCGTTTTCGGAGGCGGGTGGGTTGCTTCGTTTGGCTTGGGCACGACAAAGATGGACGTACATGGGGTCGACGGTTCATTTTTGGCCTTTCGTAATATAAACAATTTTTTTTGAGATTAATAGTAATATATACCCACTCATCAATATTCACAAGGTTAATTTTGCTGATACTTTGGTCTGAATCCGATCGAACAAATGGGAAAAGATCCCGCCAGGGCAGAGCAAGCCGGCATGGGCATGCTTGGCTTGGCACATGGAGCGGACGCCGGTTGGGAGTACGATGAGGACGACCTGCCTTCAGGGGTGCCTTTAAGCATAGAGTACAAATTATCCAAACAAATGCACGTATCCGCTCCTTTGTCATCTGTCAGTACTGCAGATAGTGAAAAACACAATCCTTAACTAGGTCCACTCCTTTTCCCTCAAACAAATTATATTTCCCCTCAAAAACTAAGGAGGTCCAGTACAAATAGCTACATACTATGCCCAAGGAAATCAGAAAAAAGATAGCCACAAGTCTTCAAAGAATTAGACTAACCAAACCAAAGAACCCCATATGGCTAGGGAGATTGTCTTCGGTAAGACGTTACAACTTGTTGACATATACACAACTAGTCAACGGAGTTCCAAAAAAGGTTACCAACACACGCATAAGAAGCAGTAACAGACTCTTTAACACCCAAAATTAACCACTTAATTAACTTGATACGATATGGCTTCAGTCATAATTCAGCCATACATTCCAATGCTAAGCTAGCAAACGAAACACCATTCCAAATATTGATGAGGGACCACAAAACACCAATTCAAATGTCTGAACCTAAATTGCTAGCCTATACAATCCGAGCTGCAACAACCCTTTTCTAGCCTTCGGTCATGTACCGGCTTCAGTATCTGTCTCCGGCTCTTCGCTCATGCTTCATTGTTCAATTGGCCCAAATAGCTTATAGACTCGAAATTTACATCAAACTCTAGCAAAGAAAACAGAGAAACATTATCATGATCCAAAATTTCAAGTACAAAGCTCTCTGGTTCCATCTATTTACACGAAACCTAGTCTACAAGCTTCAATCATCACATCTTTGTTGTCAACTGCCTCTTCATGCTTGGTAGCAGTGGCAACCCGATACAATCACCCGCCTTCAATCCCAACTCCAGGCTGAAAATGCCAATAAAAGATTGCAAGGTATGAGAACTTCATCGGCATGCTCTACTTACTATTCTCTGGTTTGAAGCATGAATAGCCAGCTGGATAAAATAACAAAAACTTTCAGAAAAACCAGAGGATGGTGCAATTCAGGCTGAACATTGTCATAATATTGCCCTAAAAGTGTTTCCTACCTGATCAAAACAACACTAGTTCAACATAATCAAATAATTTTTTTTTCGAGAACGCGCATTCGCACGCATTTCATTAAGCGGAAGGAGGGAAAATTTTTGTTACAAACAGCAGGGAGGGACAAGACGTCCCAGGCCTGTGACACACTCAGCTGCGACCATATAAGCACGGGATACAATCAGCTAACGAAGAAAGTGGTCGCGACCTTCTACCCAAATACAATGATGGACTATCCATTAGTCACCAGAAAAGCGCGCCAGACCCTTGTTTCCCCCCAAAACCCAATATCGCACTTCTTCTTGTGTGGCGGCAACAAGCCTCTGCGGTAGCCAACATAATCAAATAATAACTAGACCCAAGATACAACACATGCTAAAAGTGCATTACCTTGTATATAACATTGAACTTTTCCCAATACCAAAATAGAATCAGTAACTTTCCTTGTTTCAAAACAAGAAACAAGGAATGGGGCAGAAGAAGATGTAATGTGGTACCCGGATGATGTACCATATCGCTACATGTGAGGGCAGAAAGAAGACGAGGAATGGAGAAAAGAAGGTGTAATGCGGTACATCAAGGTAAGTTTGCGAGCGGAACAAGATCGCCGTTTGGGGGCGGGAGAGGGAGGGCGGAGTGCGTACGTGTGTGCGGTGGCGGAGAGGCCATTGCGCCTGAGGAAGGTGATGAGCCGCCGGAGACGAAGCCCCGTCAAGCCGCCGCGGGAACACCTCGTCGTCATCGCGGCCAAAGAAGCCGCCGATTTGCTTTACTCTGTTTTTTGCCCCCTTTTTTTTTATATAATAATGGTTTGTTTGGTTTGGGGAAGTAAAAGTGGACCTCCTATATGCAGGGCGTCCTATGGTTAACATACGATAAATTAGCCCAATAGCCCGTTAAATCTGAACAGCCAGCTCAAGTCCAAGCGTCAACATTTTAAAACAGAAGAGTCAACATTTTTGTAGTTATCTCAATATTTTTAAAATTAAATCAATATTTTTATAAAAAATATTTAAAAAAATGTTGACATAGTATAAACAAAATGTTAAGATAGTATATTTAAAATGTTGACAAAAATTTTAAATTTTAAAAACTTTAAAAAATATTCATATTGATCTCATTTTGTAGAATTAATTGTAACAAAAACGTAGGTTCAAACGAATTCGAAAACAGACTTACGGTTTAGGAGAAAAATGCATTTAAAGTTTGAAATTCATTTCTTTTTCTCCCACCTCCCACCCGTCCCAATCAGAGAGCGACACGTGACAGCTTCTCAGCCATCCCCTTCTCCACCTGCGCGAATCTAAGTCGTTGCACAAATCTCAAACACTATTCTATGTCGTTACACAAATCTCAAACACTGTTCTATCAAAGCTTAACCATAGTCATGCGCTGCTAGTTTGGGCGCTGTTGCAGGAACGTATAGGGTTTTTTTCCTCTGGCGGCGGCGACGTCGGCAGAGTCCACATAATACCGAGGATCACCGTACTCCTACGCGTGATCTCCGGTCCCCGGCAACTCGATTGCTGTTTCGACAAGCAATTCTTCTCCTAACCACGTGCGCACGTTCGCATGGCGGGTCCTCAGGGAGAATCGGCAAAGAAGGCAGAGGCGATGAGATCTGAACCAAGTTTGGAAGAAAGGTTGGAGGGGATCCATCTGGTGGGTGAGGAAGAAGAAGACCTGGATTTCTCAGAGGAGATGGATGATTTAGTCAAAGATGTACGCTGGCTTGCTCTGTTTAGGGTTCATACCACCAAACCCTTCAGCCATGCGGCACTATTCAACACCATGCGTAATGCATGGGCAGCTGCAAGAGAGGTGATTTTTAAGATCAAAGGAGATAATCTTTTTCTGGTCCAGTTTCAATGCCTTGGTGATTGGAACCGTGTGATGGAGGGAGGTCCCTGGATTTTCCGTGGAGCCCCTGTTGTACTTCAAGAATATGATGGATTCTCCAATGTCTGGGAGTACAAGTTAAACAAAATCCCAGCTTGGGTCCGGATACAAGGTATTCCGGATGGCTTGATGGAGAAGAAGGAACTAGCTGAGAAGGTAGCAGGAAAGGTTGGACTGCCACCGATCACAGTCATTGTTAATGAGGGTAGAATCAACCCTACGCCATATCTCAGGGCAAGGGTGTTCTTGGACTTGGATACTCCTCTGGTTCGTTTTGTGCCAATGACCCTCAGAGAGAGGAAGAAGTACCCTGTCCTGTATGAGAAGCTCCCTTTGTTTTGTTATTTTTGTGGCCTCCTGGGCCATGAGGTAGCAGAATGTGGGGACGGCGTTCATGCTGAAGAAAGTTGTCAATGGGGGAACTGGTTGCTTGTCAAATTTGAAGGGCCAGCAGCACCACGAGGTTCAGGCATTGGTAGTTCTCGTGGTGGGGGAAGGGGCCGAGGTAGAGGCAGAGGTCGAGATATGACTGCTGGATATGAGGATAATGATATGGATTATGTGCAGTATGAGGAGGAAGACCCCACGAAAGCTATTGCGGTGATACAAAAGAGGTCCGGAGCAGTAGCAGAGAAGGTGGGCCAGTTTGAAGGTGTTCTAAACAATGACGGGCTGCAGATGAGCCCGCTGAAGGAGCAGGATAAAAAAAGACAAAGGAAGAGTGATGATGTGGTGAGAACGAATATTGATTTGTTGAAAGCGGCGTCCTCCCTAGAGGAGGGTCGCCGGGGACAATGAAGATCCTCGCATGGAACTGCCGTGGGCTGGCCAGCGCCCGGGCAGTTCGAGCGCTTCTGGACGTCCAGAAGCAGTACAAACCAGATGTTCTTTTCCTGTCTGAGACACATCTGGGCAAGGCAAAGGCAGAGAAAGTGAGGAGGAGAATGGCTTTCGACCACATGATTCTTCACGAGAGTGATGGTAGAAGCGGGGGTCTGTTAATGTTATGGCGCGATGAGATTCACGTTAGTGAATTGGGAGTCACAACCAACTTCATTGACGTGGTGATTGAAAGGGATGGAGTGAGTTGGAGGTTTACTGGAATATACGGGGAACCTCGGTGGGATCACAAACACATCACGTGGGCAGCTCTCCGGTCGATCAAAGACAAAGTGCAGCTCCCATGGCTGGTGGTGGGCGATTTTAACGAGATCTTATTCAACTATGAGAAGGAAGGAGGTAGGCCACGCTCGCAACGGCAGCTGCAAGCCTTCCACGATGCGCTGTCCGTTTGTGAACTAGCCGACCTGGGTTTCTCTGGAGATCAGTATACCTGGCGACGTGGGTCGATCAGGGAAAGGCTAGATCGTGGAGTGGCGAACTTGCAGTGGACAACAACGTTCCCGGAAGCAAGGCTGCTGAATGGGGACATGACGAGGTCGGATCATAGGCCGCTGCTAGTGGACACGGAGCACATGGCTGGTGTGCACGGTGACAGTAGACCAAGACGGTTTGAAGCAAGGTGGTTAAAGGAGGAAACTGTAGATGAGATTATAAAAGCTGCTTGGGCTCGGGCGGCGGCAAGAGGAGAGGGGCCTTCCCTGATGCAAAAGGTTAGGGATGTTCGTGATGACCTACACCGTTGGGACAAGGACACTTTGAAAGCACCTGAAAGGAAACTGAAAGATCTAAAGAAGGACCTCGAACGGCTTCGACGTTGCCCAATGTCTGAAGCGAATACAGATTCTCAGAAGGAACTGATGCTCAAAATTGAACTCTTGCTGGAACAGGAGGAAATCTACTGGGTTCAGAGAGCCCGTGCAAACTGGCTAAAGTATGGAGACAAGAATACAAATTTTTTCCATCAGTTTGCAACCAGCAGGAAGAAAAGAAATGCTATCAAAGGCCTGCTGGATGGCAACGGGGTGATGCAAGAGGACAGAAATGTACTTTGTGGGATGGTCAAGGAGTATTTCTCTAACTTGTTTACCTCTGAAGTACAGCAACCTGAGCAGGCTATCTTTGATGATGTTCATCGAAGAGTGAGTGATGCTATGAACCAAGAACTCCTGGCACCGTATACCAGAGAAGAAGTAAAGAAGGCCCTCTTCCAGATTGGGGACCTGAAGGCACCAGGGCCCGACGGCATGCATGCCGTGTTTTATAAGAAATATTGGGATCTACTAAGTACTGACATGGAGAATGAAGTGCTAGCTGCTGTCAATACTGCAACAGTCCCGGCAGGTTGGAACAACACTACGATCGTCTTGATCCCAAAGGTAAAAAACCCGACACAAATCACTCAATTTCGCCCAATAAGTCTTTGCAATGTAGTGTACAAAGTTATTTCAAAGATGCTAGCAAATAGGCTGAAAAGGATCCTGCCAGAGGTCATTAGTGATAATCAATCGGCTTTCGTGCCGGGAAGATTAATTTCTGACAACATTCTGGTGGCTTATGAAAGTATACATTCAATAAAAAAGAAGAAGGGCCAACGGGGCCTCTGTGCAGTAAAACTCGATATGCACAAAGCATATGATCGTGTCGAGTGGAACTTCCTGGAGAAAATGATGCTAAGGATGGGTTTTGATAGCCGATGGGTCAGAATTATTATGAGCTGTGTTACTTCGGTGCAATATAATGTGCGCTTTAACTCTATGGAGACAGACTGTTTCACACCGACAAGGGGGCTTCGACAGGGAGACCTTTTGTCTCCATATCTATTTCTGATAGTGGCTGAGGGCTTGTCATGCCTGCTACAAGGAGCTGAACGGCGTGGAGAAATTGAAGGCATCAAGGTTTGCAGAGATGCCCCGACAGTGTCACATTTACTGTTTGCGGACGACTCACTGATCTTGATGCATGCTGATAAGAAGAATGCCGATACTCTGAAACTGATTCTGGACCGCTACTGTCAAAGCTCAGGCCAGATGATTAGTGATGCAAAGTCAAGTATCTTTTTCAGTGAAAACACACATGTTGATGTCAAAGCAGTGGTGTGCCAAGCCTTGAATATCATGACTGAATCTTTAAATGATAAATACCTCGGATTGCCATCAATGATGGGAGTTGACAGGAGTGACTGCTTCAGACACTTGATTGATAGAATTAAAGAAAAAACAATGGGATGGAAGGAGAAGCTTCTAAGTACTGGTGGGAAAGAAATTCTGATAAAATCTATACTACAAGCAATCCCTGTTTATGCAATGATGGTTTTTCAGATTCCAAAGAATATTTGCAAGGGAATTGTTGATGCAATATCTCAATTTTGGTGGGGAGATGATGATGAACACAAGAAGATGCACTGGCAAGCCTGGTGGAAGCTGTGTATTCCTAAGAACAGAGGTGGCATGGGTTTCAGGGACATGCAATCTTTTAATATAGCAATGCTTGCCAAGCAGGTCTGGAGACTGCTGTGTGAGCCGGACTCCTTGTGTGCAAGAGTTCTCAGAGCAAAGTACTACCCGGATGGACAACTGCTGAAGGCAAAACCCAAGAAAGGCAGCTCGTACACTTGGCAGAGTGTACTGGCGGGGCTGGAGTGTTTCAAACGTGGTTGTATATGGCGTGTAGGAGACGGGAATCAGATAACATTTGGGAAGACAACTGGATCCCAGGTAGTCCCTCTCTGAAAGTTTTTACACCGCGGGGAAACACCCTGGTTTCCAAAGTCAGCGAGCTGTTAAATCCAGTTACAGGGCGGTGGGACGAAGAGCTAATCAGTGATCTCTTCTGGCCGGTTGATGTGCATCGTATTTTGCAAATACCACTTAGCTCGGGAAGGGAGGATGTAGTAGCCTGGCACCATAACAAAAATGGACTGTTTTCAGTTCGGTTGGCGTATCACTGTCAATGGGGATTTAAATTTGGAGCCGAGATACCGAGCAACTATGCAAGTGGGACAGGAAACAATTCAGTTTGGTCACAATTGTGGAAACTCGATGTACCTGCAAAAATTAAAATTTTTGGGTGGAGAATTCTCCATGGACTGCTCCCCTGTCGAGGCATCCTGGCAAATAGGCACATTGGCAATCAGAGCTCGTGTCCTGTCTGTACTGCTGGATGCGAAGACATTAAACACTTGATTTTCACTTGCAATCGGGTGCAGGAAGTATGGAAGAAAATTGGTGTCTGGGATCGGATAGCTGAACTCCTACACATTGATAGATCGGGTTCAGTCTTGGTGCAAGAGATAATTCAAAATGGAGGTTCAGCAAACATGAATGGAGTGGGATTGCCAGAACTGATATTAACGGGGGGATGGTACCTTTGGTGGCAACGCAGACAACTGGTTCACGGGGAAGAGCTCCTGAATACCACCAGAACAGCCATGTCGATAGCGACAATAGCTACAAATTTCAGTCGGGCGACTCGGAAGAATATCCGAAAACAGGAAGGCTGGAGGAAACCGCCGGAGGGTAAGCTTATGATCAATGTTGATGCTAGTTTTTGTGTTGATACAGGCACTGGAGGCACGGGTGTTGTAATTCGGGACTACACGGGAGGCTTCATTGCTGCTTCCATGAGGTACCTACCACACGTCACTGATGCTTCGATGGCAGAAGCCTGGGCACTGAAGGAGGGTCTTGAACTTGCGCAACAGATCGGCAGCAACAAGTTTGTAATTCAATCTGATTGTTCAGATGTGGAACAGACAATGTTGGAAGGAGGTTTCTCGGCTTCTGCAGCAGCGGCCATCTATGATGATTGCACTCGTCTTTGGAATAGCATTAGCTTGATAGAAATAGAACATTGTAACAGAGACTCAAACCAGGCAGCTCATATGTTGGCTAGGCTAGCTTATGATAGTAATCAGATTTGTACTTGGGTCGATGAACCTCCTAGCCAACTATTTGAGATGCTGGTAAACGATGTAACTATTATCCAAAATCAATAAAGTACGCCAAGTGGCTTCCCTCAAAAAAAAAAAAAAGCTTAACCATAGTCCGCCCTACGTACAGGATCCACCAGGAAAAGTAGCATGCCATCGGGTCAATTGGGTCATCATTGTCGGGTCGGTTTCGCTTCATCGGGCCATCTCATGGACAAGGCCCGATACAGGTTCCGTGGGCTAATTGGGTCTCAGCTCAAGTGAATTCATCATTGCATGATCTCCAAAAAAAAAAAAGAATTCATCATTGCCCAAATGAAATCCGACATTCTCCTTAAAAAAAAAAAGAAATCCGACATGCCTGGTACACTGTATAAATAAACAAAATAAAATCAGAATGTGCGGAGCATGAATTAGTTTTCCAACTCAGCCTGCATCCATACATGAATGTGCGTGGAATATCACGTTTACTTCGGAATACTAGTACCAATGCACGTGCGCCACGCACGTGATCGAGAAAAATACACCACTTGGTAGGACCTTTGTAGCTTAAATTTAAAGTCCAATGCATCTTTAATGGAATATAAAGAGGGAGGAATGCGGTAACATTTATTTATACCAAAATACACCTTTAATCTAGTTGGTATGGAAACATGATACGAAAGCTAGTGCCATTTTATACCAGAGCAAGACACCTTTGAATAAAATATGTTTAGCTTAATCCCTCTGGAAGAAAACATCCTACATGTAATTTCAAGAGGAAGCACAATCTCATTTAAGGATCAACAAAAGAAAGGAATGCCGGGACACAGCTTGTGGCAACCAAAAATATTCATGACTTTATTACATCACCATGCAATCACTGTTTCGTCAACAAAACATTTCGTCACAATGTTCAAATTATTCTCCCATCATAATCTGCTTTTACTTCTCATTTTATATTGAGAAATTTTCTGAAGAAAACAGCAACATAATAAGGCTAAAACCTCAATCACTGCAAGCCCTTTCTTATGATGTCCACCTTGAACATCTCTCGTTTAGAACTCCTACGCTTGAAGTGATGATTGAAACTACCACGCTTGCAGTATATAGGAAATGGTCATGGGCGTGGGCATCATCTCATGAGTGGATATTTTTCTGCCTCATCATGATCTTTGTCACGCCTCTTAGGGATGTGTGGTCGATACTTCAAACTTAATCCCTTCCTCAAGCGGTGGCACATTGCCAAATTCAGTGACTACCACATGGCCTATCCACCAGGCAAAATCTAGGCCGCACCTCCAAAATAGCTGGAGTATGTGGATCGAAAGCTTCACCACGGCGGAAGGAGAGGCCATGAACCGGTGAACCATTGACACTCATCCTGCAAAAGTGAGAAACACATCAATTGAAATTCACCACAAAATAAATTCAAAACTACGTTTAACAGAACTATTGCTAACATAGAAATTGTTTAATGCATCAATGGCCATACATAAAACAGCTAACTTTTAAATGAATCAATGGCCATAACCTCATATGACCATAAGCTGGAAGCCAAAATTCCATTAATTCTGTCAACGAAAAAACTTAAGAGTTCTTTGGGTTGCCTCTTAACAACACCAGATCATCACCTAGAGAAATTGGTGCCTTTCAAAATTTTAAGAGACTAAAAATAAAAAAAATACACCCGGGGTGAGCAATGAAATGAAGCTGCAATCCATAAAAATCGTCTTCTTGATATAACAAGCATGGCATCCAAAAAGGATCCTGAGGAAGTATAGTATAAGCAACCATCAGTAAAATATTTGGCCAAACATAATATTTTTAGCTGACACACTATTTTACTCTGATAATTTGATTTTACACAAGCATCACTATGTATGGAAAACAGAAGTCTGTTTGCACAAGTTTTGGTCATCAAATTAAATCCGCATTCATGGACTCGGCATAAGAGCACTGGAACAAAGCATTTGTATTCTCATCCATTACATATATGTGAAACAAAAGGATTAAGTTTCAGTAAGTATAACTTAGTACCAGAAGTGGCCTAACCTTTTCTTATTTTTTTTTTAAAAAACTGATGATCACACACACCCAAAACGAATAATACCTTACCTATGACTCATAGGCTTGTGCGGATCGCAAGAATCCTCTGCCCTAGAACAGGAGCTTATTGTCAATTAACCGGTGCTCGGACAAGCTGCACATTTCGGTATGACTTGATTCAGGTAGATGGTACTGTTGGTCAGCTTTTTATAGCATATGTGATATGTGACTATAGAATGGTCCGCAGGCAGGGAAAAACATAATTTCAGCATCAGTCCGTCAACAATCACCTAATAATCAACATGTCATCGTAACATTAAAAAAATTTGCAAATAGGTGCAGTGATAAAGTTTTCCTTGGGAAGCTTTGCAATGTCTAGCATCAGTGGCAGAATAGCGTGTTGACTTCTTCAGGTTTGTGTAAGAAATCCAAAGGACATGTGACGTCATCTGCTGTATAGAAATAAAATGCAGTTCAGCTCTAAACTGTTCTTATGAATAGCTTATTAAAAAATAGATTCTGATGTTTTATCAGCAGATAAAGATATTGCAAAATATCCTGCCTCAAAAATTCCAATGCTTATTTTATCATTCACGTAAATATTCATTCTCACGTCCTATGTGTTCGACAATAAGAAAAACATACTTCAAAGAAGAAAAATTTCAGCAGTGAGGATGTGAAACATAGGACTTACTATTCATCATTAGAGATCTTTACAGTTCCTATAAGGTATGAATGTGAGAATGACTTTGTATGCCAAATGTTAGCATCCTCCAAGAAACAAGATTATTAACCAACAGGGCTAGCAGCTCAAAAAGAATACGAATGTCGCTGCCTCCATTAAAGAAGGTGTGGAGTCTACACTGGACAACAATTTAACTGAAAATGTCCTGATCTTTGCGGCACTTCACCACTGATATATTGTATAGATTGGACACATAGATAAAGAATGTGGTGCACAAAGATCAACAAATGACATAATAAGCGTTCTATGTGACTGTAGAAAGAGACTGTAAGAAAAAGGGACAGTGAGATTCCCTAATATGTTGAATGAACAGGTCAAGAGTCAAGGCATAAACAAAGGATAAAGGCCATAAAACTACCATCAAAATTCTGAAGTAAATATCTACCAGCTAAGAAAGTAATGCATAATACACAGGAATTACAAGAGCACAGTTTCAAATAGAAGCATAAGTCAAGAGCTACCTCGATCATATCCATCGGGATAATATAGATGACTTTAGTTCCATAAAATAGAGAAGAGAACGACATTGATCTCAAAGTGATCAAGGAGAGGTAAGGCATGAGAAAAGCACAAAGGTGATCGAAACAGAATCCACTTGCCCATTGAAATGAATTCTATCTCTAAATAGTCGTAGATGACCAGATCGCAAAAGCAATTCCCTATCCGTAAGGAATTAAATAAACTTCGGAGCACCGGTTCGAGAGATCACCTGAAGTAGGAGCTGCAGGAGAGGTTGAGGCGTTGGAGGCGGTGAATGGCCTCAAGGATCACGGTCCACACAGATCCCCTCGACGTCATCGCTCGCTGCCCTGCACCGCTCGCCGTCGCCAATGTGGCTCCGCCTCGCACCCGCAGCCTAGTTGCCGTCGCCGTAACCTGCACACCCAAAAACATGATTAGCAGTGGAGCTCAAGGACACACACGCGAGGGAAGAGGGCAACCGCCACACCGGAGCCCGATCCGACCGCCACCGGAGGCTCGAACTATAGCTCCTCATGCGCCGCTCACTCACCTCAATCGCCCGCCTGGTCTCCGGGATGGAATTGGATTCAAACTTTCCTATCAAGAAGAAAATTGATTCTAAAAAAGGAAAGCTTTGTTCACGGTGAGAAGGAAAAGCAATTGTTGGATTGAAAAAGGAAAGCACCAGGACTTGTTAACACCGCCAGGACGTCTTGATTTGCAAGATTTATTTTTAAAAAAGGAAAGCAATGATTTGTAAGTTTGGAATGCTTTGCTCACGATAGAAGAAGGGTAGGAAAAGAGATGGTGAAAAAAAACCAGGTGCGGGGAGGACATTGTCCCGTTTTTTGTACTGCACCATGACAATTGTCCCGTCCCCTTGCACCCTTCCCGAGTGGCCCCACCCAGCCTGGCAAGATCGTACGGTTTTTAAGAAGGGGTCGATTTAGATGAAGGGTGGATCGACTGTTGGGTGTAATCTGGCAGGATAAAACTGATATGTACCCAAACTGGTTCTTTATTGGTTTAGATTAGACAAAAAACTATCATCAGTACCAGATCAGGTCCACACAAGCAAGAACAAAAAAATCCTGCCGCCAAAACTTGCAACAACACTGCTGCGTATATATAGCAAAACGTGATCTAGGTACCAGTATGGGCTACCAACAATCAATTCACATAACTATGCCTTTAACCATTTGTCGCACTGTACTCCCACACTTACGATTAGCCAAAGCTGTGCCATATTCTACCAGAAAAAACACCTAAACACTCGCAAGTCCAAAAAAAAAAAAAAGACAGGAAAAAATGCATTTCTCTTTCTCAAGTCTTCCACGCTCCATTATATGCGCTTCTGCGACCTCCACATCGTGGCATGGAATCACTCATATGGATGCTTCAGAACGTGTTAATCAAGCCATAGCTTGTTTCTCCACACGACCAATGCAGCTGCCTCCACATTCTTCACTGGCCGCTGTTAACACAACAGAAAAAGCAAATCATAGTTCGATCAGATTAAGACCTTCCACGGATATGCACAAAGAGTATAATAAAACAAAATGAATTAATGTATCACATAAAATAAATGAGAATTGGACTAGTTGAAAAGACAACTTTGCATAAGATGATTGATCTCTCTTTAGCATTGAACAATGAATAGACGCTCATGACTTCCTAAAAGAAAAGAAGAAGAAGATGCTCATGCTTGCAGGCACATCGAAAACACCTTCCTTATTCCATGATGCATTTGTTTAGTTTTTATTAATAAGCTGATTCCTCCATTTCATAAAAGTTATCAGGTTCGCAGAGAAAGAAAAAGATACCGAGTAATGTTCAGCAGAAGTGTGACATATTTACTCTAATTAGAAAGAACAATTGAATAACTATCCAACATGGGCAAAGCATGGCCCAATTCAATTAAAACATCTAAAAGATTTTGTTCCTCCTTCATGCGTGGCAAGTAGGTTATATATAATCTTGATTTACCTTTGAACAAAGATTACATAATATGCTCTTATTTATCAATTTTACACAATGCGTTAACCCATGATTTCAACTAGCATGTGTTCAGAGAATATGTTTATGACTGGACTAACACCACCAAATGGCACACAGAACATATTTACATCATGTACCAAGATTTGGGTTCAATGTACTAGACTGTTTCCAATAAATTATGATTCAGACATGGCGTCAAATTTGTTTCTCTGGTAAAAAGGAAGAATAAGATAAAGGTGTGTACTTTACAATGTCGAAAATTTGTTAACATGGTCACTGTGGTACTTGCCAAGTTGCATAAACAAAAGCATGGACAATGGGGTACTTCCCATGTTGAAAACAAGAAACATATAACAATCAGGTCACCTGTATTTGATGCTGATGATAAGATGCCTGAAGGTGTAGCTGAACCTGCCCTGGTATGTGGTGTATGATGCAAAACTGAAGTGAAGGAAACACCTGAAAATGGTTTGAAAACATAAAAAAGAAAGTCAGTACTTACGTAGTGTTACTAGTACACAGTACAAAAATGATCTAGAAGAACAATACAGTTATCAGGAGATAAATGATAATGCTGATGATGGATGCACATGCTAGACTGGATGTGGATCAATTAGTTTAACTTTAATGTGTTGTGCGGCAGATTGGGAGGACACATTTCTAGAACGCGCTGCCATATTAGGAAATATGAAAGTAAAATGTGAGCGGAAATATGAAAGTAAAATGTGAGCATATATAGCAGGGATGAACCACACAGATTGTTAAACATTGTTGCGCAAAGATACTAGTAATCTCACTGTGCACTTATCAGAGAAGCTAAAAAAAATACCTGAACGATTTCTTCCATGATTTGTAAGTAGCCTGTATGAAGAAATGTGCGGACGGTTAATACCGAAACTACAAACATGCAGGGTGAACAGAATTTATAGTATGCGCATTACCTCCGTCGCAAAAACTCACGAAGCAGAACCGTTGTTGGCGTGTGGTTGGTTGTCTTCCTGTGACGGCTGGGGCACTGTCGCACTCTGTTTAATTAGCAGAACTGATGTAAGAACAAGTCAAGCATATGCACATGAAAGTAACTAAAGCAGCGCAGTATGTAATTCGTAGTAGTAACTGGAGGGAGTATCATCTAAAGGGCGAATCTGGGATAAGCTAGGTAATCAATTAAGCCGGGGAGGAATTGGCAAACGGACCGGTGAGGGGCGGCATCCCACTGCATAGGCCTTCTACGCAGCATTGGCACCTGGCCTTGCAGCTCAGGGCACCTAAGAACCAAGTCCATGATGCTGTCCAGTCCCTCCTGCTTGAGCTTCTGCCAAAGCATGGGGGCCCTACATATAAGAAGGCCAGCAACAACGTGATTGCGATTAGCTTGCAGCCGAACTTAACATTCTGAATTAGAGGTATTGGGACTAGCTCCACCAGATTGGCCTACGAATATGAATGCAGTAAATTAACAAGCAGGAACAATGTGGCAAGCAAATAACCAGCCAACAACCTACAATAATCAGTAAGAATTACCTGTCACGGTCTGCATGCATGAGCGCAATGATCTTGTGCAGGCCAATGCTATCGGGGTTGTCCAGCCAGTCATCGCTGCGGTTTGCGTAGAGTGACGCGATCCTGGCGCCCTCCTCGCCACCGGCGGCGACCTTGGCGAGGGTCTTGAAGACGCCGACTTTGGCAAAGAGCTCGGTGGACAATTGGCTCCAGTCCGCGCCAGAGAAGGGCAAGAAGCGCTCCAGGTAGTAGTGGGCGTCGTCCGGCTGCCCCGACAGCAGCATACGCTTCATGCGCGCCGCGTCGAACACCTCCACAGGCCTCCCCGCCCTGAAATTCCCCGAGAAAGAAAAATCGCCCAGCCAATTCATCAATTCAGGCTATCGATCGAACAGATTGAGCAAGAAATTTGGGCACGCGACGAAGGGGAATGAACCGTGCATCTAGGGTTTGGTTCGGGATGGAAATTAAGGAGGGAGGGAGGGAGCGAGCAAGTGTACCGGCGGCGGAACTTGAGGAAGGCGGAGAGCAGTCGCCGGGGGCGGAGCATCCCCGAGTCCTGGACGGAGCACCGCCGCTTCACCATGGCGTCACGCGGTGGTGGCCTGGTCCGTGGGTAGGAGGGGGTTGCTTTGGGGACGACGATGTGAATACTATTCGAGGTAAAAGGAGTGAAATTGTATATGGCCCAGCCTTTTTTTTTTTTGATAACTAGCTTAGGGCATGTTTAGATGGATCAGGACGTATTTTTTGAATCTAATTAATTAGTATTAACGATAGATTAGAGTTAGCTAGCAAGCAATTAGTGAGTGTGTTTGGAGCATTGACGAATAGTAATAAGCTAAAAATAAGGCTTTAGCGGATTTGTTTCTTGCTAGACAAGTTAACAGCGTCATTACGAGGAGGGTGAGCAGAGTGCATGAAAGGCAGTTAAAATAGAATCTCTCTATGGTGCTTTAGTGGAAGTCACTTGTTGATTTCATTGAAGGCACTGACGTGCGGGCCATCTTTTGTGGGCCATGCTTATCAGTGAGTTGATGCTACCAGCGGGTAGTAGATTGTTGGTTGCTGCCAAATATTGCTTCCGAGGTCCTGGCCTCACGATGGCCCGCATGCCAGTCAGTGTATTCCATTTCTATTAATACAGTGTTTTTTCTCTTTTTTTGCCGAAGATAAAACTTGGTACAGTAAAAAAAAAAAGTCCAGTTACGGTGTGGTTTTGTCGCCACTCGCTTTTGAAACCACCACGACGCCTAAGCGGGGAGAGAGAGCTGAGAGAGAGAGAGAGGAGGGCGAGAGGCAAAAGGCGGTAACCTGATCGAGTCTCGTCTCGTCTCGGCAGATCAAACACACCATTCTAATCCTCTCCCTTTTTCTGGCCAAGCAAGCAGAGCAGCTTGCTTTTCTGTCTGCCCCCAATCAAATCGCCTCGCCGCATTTGGATTTGGTTGACAGCGACCGATCGCCATGGCCGACGACTGCGACGCCAGCTCCTCCGCCGCGCATCCACCGGTCCCCGTCAACCCCCACAACCCGCTCACGGAGGACGACCTCCGGTGAGGACAACTCCAGCTGCTCTGCTCTGCTCTGCTCGCTCCTGCTTCCTTCCCATCGATCGATTCTCTGCTACTTGCGTGTTCCATCTCCCACGTCGTATTTCCGATGCGCCGCTTTTGCTTGTTCGTTCGCGTGCGAACCATGGATCCACTTAATTAGTAGAGCGGGCCTTTGATCAAGTATTATGCTAAGCAGGTCGAATTGATTTGCATTCGTTAACTGGATTTTTTTTTCAGTTCATATAATAATGTGTCACCGATGGAGATCGATCTGAGCAGATTACTACCTCGTGTCAGTTTGTTTCTGGTTGTTTGATGGGTCCGATTCATAGCTTGACCACTCGGTTCAATCCAGTTTTCTGCTTCGCGTGATTAAGTACTACTCCAGCATGGAGGACACTCGAAATGGATTTAGCATCACAAGAGTGACTATGCTAATTGGTGCTAATCGTTGACATACATGGATATGTCTATCTGCCTGCACATATATCGATACTTTAGTATACTACTGCATGCTTGACATGGCTGAAAAATATACACTGATTGATCCAATGTACTACTAAATTGGTAGTAGTTCATAATAGCGCTTGATTAACTGTCATTGTCCATCTTGCTAATTAAGATTTGCTTCTTCATTCACTGGCTTGGCACTGCTCTGCATCTAGTATACCTGAAGGGATGCCCCTGCTTGCAGCTAATTTCCTGGCGCCTCCTCTTATTTACTGTACAGTAGTAGTACTAAAAGTTCCATAATGCTTTTAACTGTGCAAAATGCATGCATACTGATTCTAGCCATCTTGTTGCTTCGGTCACTCTGGCTTGCCATGCTCTGCATGCATCTATCGTATCAGAAGGAATGCCCTGTCAATTTCTTTCACCTCTTCTTCACAGCTGTACTAGTACTGTGTTCCATATGTTCTTATAATTGGATCTCCAGCTACATACTATACTTATGCATGTGTAAATCAAAGAAAAATGGGGCATATTCTAACGAAATGGATCTAGTTTGAGTTGGTGCATGTTTCACTAATTAGCAACACGTTCGCAATGCACTGCAGGTCGCTGTACCCTGACGAGCAAGGATGGGTGCATGGCTACTCTGGGCTCGCGTGGGCCACAGCATTGAGTAAGCCTAATCTACCAAAATTTCTTTTTCTTGTTTTGGGAACAAAGAATATATATATATATATTCAGCCTTTCCCCCCCTTCGGTTGCAAATGAGCATGCATGTCCCTTCTTTTCCTTTTCTTTTGCAAAAGTATACATATGTAATCGTGCAATTGGGTCTCTGAACAAGCCGGAAGTTCTGGAATCGCTGCTTGCGGCGGGACGCTGGCTCAAGACCGAAGAGTTCCTGCAAGGTGCTCTCATCTTCCACCGCTCGGAGGCCGAGGCTGCCGTCGCCTACCCGGCCGATGCTTCTCCGTTCGACTTGCTTCGTGCCCACCCGGAGCTGTTCGTGCTGCTTCGTCGTCAGCGTGCGTTGGAGCTTTGGGGCCAGGGCAAGCAGGAGGACGGAGCAGTACTACCGGGAGCACATCGTTGCGCCCACACGCCTTGCCAGACGCACCACCCACCTCAACACTACGCTCACAGAGCTTGGGAACATTCTCGCCAGGGCCGGGCCTCATCATCGCCAACTGCTGTAAGCACCACTCTTGCTAGTTCAGGAATACATTAACCAACTGTTGCATGAGTAGTAGTAGTTACAGTCCACGTTGTGCTCACATTACTGGTGTCCTGCTGCGATACGATCATGCAATTAACATACTCCATGCAGGAACTTACCTCATGAGCGCCGTGAAACAGCAAGGCACATCCACGAGTACATGCGAGTCTACTTTCCCAGATTCGCCAGGTTTGTTGTTTCTTGTTTGTGCCAATTATATATATTAAACTACTACTCCTAATTAACTAAACACATCTATATATCTGTCGATACGTATAGTTACTTTCTTTGCACATTTCACGTGCATCTCCTTTACAATGATTAATTGACAATGTATAGTATGTGCGCATGCGTGCATGGTGGATGACTTGATTCGTTTGTTCATCGCCACTGTTGACTTGATCAGGAAGTAGCGCACCAAATTAATTGTGAAATTGATTAATTGGCAATTAATATACACACAGTCTAGCTAGTAACTTAACATGATATATAGCATGCAGGGAGCCTGAGCACGTGGAAGCGCCGTCAAAGTCGAACAAAACTCTGCACAACACAGCGCCGTTCGTGGAGATGCTACGCGAGAAGAACCAGTACCGATGCCTCGTGTGCCACCGCACCTTCACCTTCGCCGATCACGACGTCAACAACCGCTTCGTCCAGCACCTACACTACCACTGCACGGCGGTCACGCCAGCCGTCCGTCGCCGCCTACCCAGGAGGAACCTACCGCCGTTTCGGGTGCAAGCAGCAGCAGCAGCAGAAGCCGCCGCCGCTGCCGACGACGAGGATGTCGACGCGAGTGGCACTGACGACGACGATGTCGCGCCAGACTAGCTAGCTAGCTGCTAGCAGTCCGATCGACCGACATGCGTACGAACATTACTGATAGTCCTGCAAAGCCTACTTACATTACACCTGACCTTACCTGAGTACTGTGCGTTGAAAATTTTGCTAGATTACTACGTACCGGGCTGTCGTCTGTCTGTTTGCTGTATGAATGATACGTACGCATCCCTTTGTACTACCTAGCTAGCTACTACTGCATCCTGTTGTTCGATCCTTTTCATTGAATTGTAGTTGGATGCTTACATTAAAAAGTGATCGATCTCCTCGTCCTGCTTTGTTTTGTCCCTTCTGTTTGCCCATTATACTTTCTTAATACGTATGTCGGATTTTGAAATAGTGGTCGTCTGTCTTGTCCACGGACGTACGTCGTGCTTTTTTTTAATCTTATATTTACTAATTGGAGGCTCCTTTTAAGGCATCCACGTTAATCGGGAGAAAATGCTAGAAATTCTCACAAAAAAGCAAAACATCTGGCCGTAGAAATTAAAGTAAGATAAACAGTAGCCTTTAGATCTAACATAATATAAATTACCCACCTATGCCATTACAAGAAAATTAGTCAAAAGAACCCCTAACACTTATTTCTAAATTCCCACCATGCCATTATGAGTAAAAACAATAATTAATTTTGGAATTATAAATAATAGCCAAAAATACCCCTAACACCTATTTCTAAATTACCCACCATGCCATTATGAGCTAAAAAATAAAAATAAATTCTAATTAAAAATAATAAAATACATGAGTCTGTTTCAAACTCAATTGAAAATATATAAAATTTGAAAGAAAACCCATATGAAAGTAACTTATATTTACTAATTGGAGGCTCCTTTTAAGGCATCCACGTTAATCGGGAGAAAATGCTAGAAATTCTCACAAAAAAGCAAAACATCTGGCCGTAGAAATTAAAGTAAGATAAACAGTAGCCTTTAGATCTAACATAATATATATTACCCACCTATGCCATTACAAGAAAATTAGTCAAAAGAACCCCTAACACTTATTTCTAAATTCCCACCATGCCATTATGAGTAAAAACAATAATTAATTTCGGAATTATAAATAATAGCCAAAAATACCCCTAACACCTATTTCTAAATTACCCACCATGCCATTATGAGCCAAAAAATAAAAATAAATTCTAATTAAAAATAATAAAATACATGAGTCTGTTTCAAACTCAATTGAAAATATATAAAATTTGAAAGAAAACCCATATGAAAGTAAAATACAATTTCTACCATTGGATTTCATTTGACTATAATTACCCACTCCCGCCGTTGAAAATATACCTCAAAATACTCCTCAGATTTGCAATGGTCAAATAGATTGACGGCATCGTCCTCCTCTCGATTTTCTCTTACGTTAGCCCTAGCGTTGTCAGTAATCAATTGCTGCACGATGAACTGCACCGAGGGGCTTTGGCAGTTATGGACGGGTAGGTCCCTGAGGTTGGCAGTTATGGACTGGTAGGTCCTTGAGGGATGCCGGCGACTTCACGGGAGACGATTCTGAGGTGTTGTGAACATACGGCCATTCCTTGCGGCACGCCAGAAGAAAAGGGAGCTCGCAAGAAGATGGGATCCATCGAGAAATAAAAAACAACGATTCTGACGAGAGAGCCCATAGCTACACGCTAACAAAATATATGCTACAGGATCTCACAAAGTTATGTTCAAGGCATTCATAAGATAGCAACTAGCGTGCAAGTACGCCTGGTCAATGATAATTACACCAGAATTAATTAGTCTTTCGTCCTTACTACACGAATACATGATGGATCAACTGATCGTCCTTACTACACAAGGTTATTGCTAGGGTAGTGTCGTGAATCTGAAAAATCTGTTACAAATAAAAACTTTGGTAAGCCATCAACAATGATTAATGAGGATTTTTTTCATCAAGTATCTATCTGCATTGGTTAATTTCCTCTTTACTATTTTAACAGTGTTTTGATATAATTTAGGTTCTGTACCCTTAGAGCTTATCTGGATATTCATGCGGAGGGCCAACTTTACCGTTTGGAACCATCGACAGTTGGGCAAATTGAATAACAGAGCTTTGATTGTCAAATGTGTTAGGGGATATAGCTCCATGTAAATTTAATAGAATATAATTTATGTCCACAAATATAATTCTCAAACGCTTGACAATGATACTAGAGTAGCTTTCATTATAATAACATACAAGTTTTAAAGTCGGTTCTCACACTAATTGTTAGAAGGTTAGTTTGTTGCATCCCATAAATCTAATAAAGCTAACACCAGAAACTTATAGGATTTAATTAATTCTCTCATATATTTAGTTGATTAAAACATGGACTGGTATATATGGTACAAAAAAAAATGAAGCCTTTATGTAATTATGATAAATATATCGAATCTCATTGTACCTCCACTTCTTTTAACACCAAATATCATCTATTTGTAGCTTAGTAAACAATAAGTTGCATGTATATATTACAGAAGAAGGCATATACATTTGTCATAAAGTTCACATTTCTACATGCAAAAGGATATGTTTTTTTGTGATTCTTAATCAGTGTTCCATACCCTTCCCTTCCCTTCATTAGACTATTCTACATGTAGCAATCTGCCTCTTAATTTCAAACAAATATGCTAGCCCGTGCATCTACACGGGTTGAAAGACTAGTTACTGGAATCGACAAGCTATTGAAAAAATGAATAAGTTCTCTTTACAGATTTTTCCGCACCTCAAGTTCTTCGACCGGTCGATGTGCATGTGAACATAAAAGTGAATTTGACCAGCCCTAGCAAGGTTAGCAACATGCGGTTAGGTTAGGGTCTCCGTGGATAATTTTTAAGCAAAATCCATGATCTAGGTCCTTTTTTTTTTGCGAAGATCGATGATCTAAGTCTATTTACTATTTTACCTACATTTTGCATGATAAATAGGACCTTTTTACAATGATATTTTCTGTGATTCCACATAGGGTCCAACAAACAAGGTCCGATGGAGGGGAACTCTATTATCGTGAATATCTATGGAGGTGTATTGAGAAAAAAAAATGTCGGGTGCGGTCTTTGAATGGATGCTTTTGCCTTGTAATTCATATATATTTTTTTGGAACGTCAAAGTCATTATCATACAAAAATTGTGTAACATGTCACAATAGTCAAAAGAATGAAGGCTAGAAAAAGATTACTCCACTGATTTTTACTAAAATTGATGCGCATCTTAGAAATCTAATTGACAACTGAGACTCTTAAATCCCATATACTTTTTTTTATATTAATCTTGTTATGAAACTAGCCTTTCGTTTGTATAGTACACCTACTAAGGTTAATTGAAAAAGAAAAAAAAAAGACTTGACCTGCTGGGGAAAAGAAAAAGACTTGTCCTGGATAAAGAAAAGACTTGTTCGGATCCCGACAAAAGAAGACCGTGTCTCCACTCTCCAGGAGTTTTCAAGTCAATGGAGAGAGAGAGAGACTCCATGATTTGGACACTGCCAACCATGATTTGGACACTGCCCATGCGCCGGTTGCAAGTCAAGTCATTTTCAGCATCGATTTGGTTTCAACAGTGTCATTTTCGCGCATTTGGAGACAGCGTCCAATAGAGAAGCTTGTAGCCCAATAGAGAAGCTTGTAGCCCAAACTTTTATATCGTGGAGCACGCCAAGCAGTGCCTCCGAGCTGTTTTCGCAGGCTTAGAGCAACTCCAAAAGACTAGCTAAAAAAGACTAGCGAAATCCTGATTTTAGCTATTATGTAAAACTGAATAAATCCCAGAAAAGTTATGAAACCCAACAGCTTCTCTATATTTTATTCTACTCTATATTCAAATGATTGTTTTCGGAGCTCACAAATCCTGACAAATCATTCTTAACATCATCCAGGCACTTCGTAACACACACTCAGACGATTCTGCTCATCAAATGCATGGAGCAAATCGAACATTCTCTCCTACCACAGCAAGATCCAACAATTACTGAATAAACAAAGCATTTCAACCAGAATCTCACCACTGTTGACCTCCTGCATGGCGAATTCATCAGAACCATCCAAATGGAACGAGGATGCGGCGACATGGGCTCGGGGAAGCGGCGACGCCTCAGTGACGATGTTGAACAGGCTGCCTCACCCTGTTCGGCAGGCTGTTTTGCAGCCGTTTTACTGTAGCGGCTGCTGAAGAAATAAATGCGAACACTGTAGCGGCTGCTGAAGAAATAACTGCGAACACTGTAACGGCTGATAAGTAGAAGGCCAGGCGAACAGGCTGAGGGACGACGCGGCATGGCCTCGGGGTCGCGGGTGGCCTGAACATCGCGACGGCGCGGGGCGGACGCCGCCGGCGAGACGGGAGGGCACGAGGGCAACGGCGACAGCGAGGTGACTGGCGTGAGGGGACGACGCGGGATCAGGGAGGGCCAAGGCGACGTCTACGGCGAGGGGACGGGCGCGAGTGGACGGCACGAGATTGGAGAGGGCCAGGGGCGACGGCGATGTCGAGGGGACGGCGCGAGATCGGGGACGGCGAGGGGACAGCGACGGGGGACGGGCGAGGGCGCGAGGTCGGGTGAGAACATCGCGACGGCGGGAGGAAAAAATGGAGCGGGAAAGAGGACCCCGCGCGCGGGAGGAGGGCGATGGCGAGTGGAGCACGCTCGACAAATTTGGCTAGCAGCGGCCAGGGGATCGCGAGCCGGATGGAGAGGAGAGGAAGAAAGCGAGGCTGTTGGACCGTGATTTGGCTGGCAGTTTTCCAATTTTACCGATCGGAGGAGTTTTTGCTAGTCTGTTGGAGATGCTCTTAGGAGGAGTGTTGCCCAGTTTCTGTCGGGAATTTTGTTTGCAAGTCGTCGGCTAAACTTGGGTCGCTTTTGTAGATCTATATTCGCTCAATAAAACAAGTTTATCAAAAAAAAGATTAAAATATATCCTGGCGTGAACATATCTTCCCACAGTTTTCAGCAACGTCAACATTCCTTTGGCATCAACCATGATACAAGGTTTTTAGAGGGCACTACCATGATAAAGGTAGCCAGACTTGCTAGTATCAAATTAAGGTTCAGCGTAGCGTATAAACATCCACACTTTCCTAGGATCACACAAGATAATAACATAATCCACGAGAACAAGCAAAGACCCATATAAACTGTCTCTAACGCTGCAGCGACATTAATATTTGTATCCAGAAAAGACAGCAACCATTATTGTGCCGCCTTCGATATTCCAAGGCACCATGTTCACCAGCATTGATGAAAGAAAATAGCATGCATCAGTCACGTGCTCGCTTCAGACTTGCATAACTTCCTGTTTCTGTGCAGCTCTCTCCAAATTCTCCATTGGATGCTCTTTAACACACACGAACAAACTATTCAGTTCACGGGTCACATTCATTTATATTCTTCTTTATCACACAACTTTAACTACTATAGGGAATAAAAGGAAAATGGTGAGCAAGACAACAGCACATTTGTGGCAAGAAAATGTTTGCCTACATCGCAACAATTAATACAGATCAAGGTAACCTACATGCCTAATACAAAGTAGTGTTTCATTGACCCATGGGCCCTCATTATGTACCCAAAAAAAAATCAGGGCCATGCACATGATAATAGTAAACCACCAAAACCTCACCAAGACGGATGCCCGCCTAAAAAAATATGCAAGAAAAATGAACATTTACATGAAGAAGGAACAATGCCCAGATAGCACAACACTTTGAACACAATTATAACCCATATGAGGCTACCAAGCTAAAAGTTGGTAGCTAAAAATAAAATTACATGTGAAAGTTGGGAAACTATGATTACCGTAAATGACCATTTAACTAAGGTATTATACTACTGCTTCAAACAGAACTGAAATTGCAAAATAATACAAGGTCTTGGCAATCTACAGGTCTAAAAGATAACAGAACTGGTCGCAAGAATGTTCTGCTTACTGACAAACAAGCCCTGAAATCAAGTGTCAGAGGACACAAGAGTAATGTGCGCTTTAACTCTATAATGTGCGCTTTAACTCTATGGAGACAGACTGTTTCACACCGACAAGGGGGCTTCGACAGGGAGACCTTTTGTCTCCATATCTATTTCTGATAGTGGCTGAGGGCTTGTCATGCCTGCTACAAGGAGCTGAACGGCGTGGAGAAATTGAAGGCATCAAGGTTTGCAGAGATGCCCCGACAGTGTCACATTTACTGTTTGCGGACGACTCACTGATCTTGATGCATGCTGATAAGAAGAATGCCGATACTCTGAAACTGATTCTGGACCGCTACTGTCAAAGCTCAGGCCAGATGATTAGTGATGCAAAGTCAAATATCTTTTTCAGTGAAAACACACATGTTGATGTCAAAGCAGTGGTGTGCCAAGCCTTGAATATCATGACTGAATCTTTAAATGATAAATACCTCGGATTGCCATCAATGATGGGAGTTGACAGGAGTGACTGCTTCAGACACTTGATTGATAGAATTAAAGAAAAAACAATGGGATGGAAGGAGAAGCTTCTAAGTACTGGTGGGAAAGAAATTCTGATAAAATCTATACTACAAGCAATCCCTGTTTATGCAATGATGGTTTTTCAGATTCCAAAGAATATTTGCAAGGGAATTGTTGATGCAATATCTCAATTTTGGTGGGGAGATGATGATGAACACAAGAAGATGCACTGGCAAGCCTGGTGGAAGCTGTGTATTCCTAAGAACAGAGGTGGCATGGGTTTCAGGGACATGCAATCTTTTAATATAGCAATGCTTGCCAAGCAGGTCTGGAGACTGCTGTGTGAGCCGGACTCCTTGTGTGCAAGAGTTCTCAGAGCAAAGTACTACCCGGATGGACAACTGCTGAAGGCAAAACCCAAGAAAGGCAGCTCGTACACTTGGCAGAGTGTACTGGCGGGGCTGGAGTGTTTCAAACGTGGTTGTATATGGCGTGTAGGAGACGGGAATCAGATAACATTTGGGAAGACAACTGGATCCCAGGTAGTCCCTCTCTGAAAGTTTTTACACCGCGGGGAAACACCCTGGTTTCCAAAGTCAGCGAGCTGTTAAATCCAGTTACAGGGCGGTGGGACGAAGAGCTAATCAGTGATCTCTTCTGGCCGGTTGATGTGCATCGTATTTTGCAAATACCACTTAGCTCGGGAAGGGAGGATGTAGTAGCCTGGCACCATAACAAAAATGGACTGTTTTCAGTTCGGTTGGCGTATCACTGTCAATGGGGATTTAAATTTGGAGCCGAGATACCGAGCAACTATGCAAGTGGGACAGGAAACAATTCAGTTTGGTCACAATTGTGGAAACTCGATGTACCTGCAAAAATTAAAATTTTTGGGTGGAGAATTCTCCATGGACTGCTCCCCTGTCGAGGCATCCTGGCAAATAGGCACATTGGCAATCAGAGCTCGTGTCCTGTCTGTACTGCTGGATGCGAAGACATTAAACACTTGATTTTCACTTGCAATCGGGTGCAGGAAGTATGGAAGAAAATTGGTGTCTGGGATCGGATAGCTGAACTCCTACACATTGATAGATCGGGTTCAGTCTTGGTGCAAGAGATAATTCAAAATGGAGGTTCAGCAAACATGAATGGAGTGGGATTGCCAGAACTGATATTAACGGGGGGATGGTACCTTTGGTGGCAACGCAGACAACTGGTTCACGGGGAAGAGCTCCTGAATACCACCAGAACAGCCATGTCGATAGCGACAATAGCTACAAATTTCAGTCGGGCGACTCGGAAGAATATCCGAAAACAGGAAGGCTGGAGGAAACCGCCGGAGGGTAAGCTTATGATCAATGTTGATGCTAGTTTTTGTGTTGATACAGGCACTGGAGGCACGGGTGTTGTAATTCGGGACTACACGGGAGGCTTCATTGCTGCTTCCATGAGGTACCTACCACACGTCACTGATGCTTCGATGGCAGAAGCCTGGGCACTGAAGGAGGGTCTTGAACTTGCGCAACAGATCGGCAGCAACAAGTTTGTAATTCAATCTGATTGTTCAGATGTGGAACAGACAATGTTGGAAGGAGGTTTCTCGGCTTCTGCAGCAGCGGCCATCTATGATGATTGCACTCGTCTTTGGAATAGCATTAGCTTGATAGAAATAGAACATTGTAACAGAGACTCAAACCAGGCAGCTCATATGTTGGCTAGGCTAGCTTATGATAGTAATCAGATTTGTACTTGGGTCGATGAACCTCCTAGCCAACTATTTGAGATGCTGGTAAACGATGTAACTATTATCCAAAATCAATAAAGTACGCCAAGTGGCTTCCCTCAAAAAAAAAAAAAAAAAAGCTTAACCATAGTCCGCCCTACGTACAGGATCCACCAGGAAAAGTAGCATGCCATCGGGTCAATTGGGTCATCATTGTCGGGTCGGTTTCGCTTCATCGGGCCATCTCATGGACAAGGCCCGATACAGGTTCCGTGGGCTAATTGGGTCTCAGCTCAAGTGAATTCATCATTGCATGATCTCCAAAAAAAAAAAAGAATTCATCATTGCCCAAATGAAATCCGACATTCTCCTTAAAAAAAAAAGAAATCCGACATGCCTGGTACACTGTATAAATAAACAAAATAAAATCAGAATGTGCGGAGCATGAATTAGTTTTCCAACTCAGCCTGCATCCATACATGAATGTGCGTGGAATATCACGTTTACTTCGGAATACTAGTACCAATGCACGTGCGCCACGCACGTGATCGAGAAAAATACACCACTTGGTAGGACCTTTGTAGCTTAAATTTAAAGTCCAATGCATCTTTAATGGAATATAAAGAGGGAGGAATGCGGTAACATTTATTTATACCAAAATACACCTTTAATCTAGTTGGTATGGAAACATGATACGAAAGCTAGTGCCATTTTATACCAGAGCAAGACACCTTTGAATAAAATATGTTTAGCTTAATCCCTCTGGAAGAAAACATCCTACATGTAATTTCAAGAGGAAGCACAATCTCATTTAAGGATCAACAAAAGAAAGGAATGCCGGGACACAGCTTGTGGCAACCAAAAATATTCATGACTTTATTACATCACCATGCAATCACTGTTTCGTCAACAAAACATTTCGTCACAATGTTCAAATTATTCTCCCATCATAATCTGCTTTTACTTCTCATTTTATATTGAGAAATTTTCTGAAGAAAACAGCAACATAATAAGGCTAAAACCTCAATCACTGCAAGCCCTTTCTTATGATGTCCACCTTGAACATCTCTCGTTTAGAACTCCTACGCTTGAAGTGATGATTGAAACTACCACGCTTGCAGTATATAGGAAATGGTCATGGGCGTGGGCATCATCTCATGAGTGGATATTTTTCTGCCTCATCATGATCTTTGTCACGCCTCTTAGGGATGTGTGGTCGATACTTCAAACTTAATCCCTTCCTCAAGCGGTGGCACATTGCCAAATTCAGTGACTACCACATGGCCTATCCACCAGGCAAAATCTAGGCCGCACCTCCAAAATAGCTGGAGTATGTGGATCGAAAGCTTCACCACGGCGGAAGGAGAGGCCATGAACCGGTGAACCATTGACACTCATCCTGCAAAAGTGAGAAACACATCAATTGAAATTCACCACAAAATAAATTCAAAACTACGTTTAACAGAACTATTGCTAACATAGAAATTGTTTAATGCATCAATGGCCATACATAAAACAGCTAACTTTTAAATGAATCAATGGCCATAACCTCATATGACCATAAGCTGGAAGCCAAAATTCCATTAATTCTGTCAACGAAAAAACTTAAGAGTTCTTTGGGTTGCCTCTTAACAACACCAGATCATCACCTAGAGAAATTGGTGCCTTTCAAAATTTTAAGAGACTAAAAATAAAAAAAATACACCCGGGGTGAGCAATGAAATGAAGCTGCAATCCATAAAAATCGTCTTCTTGATATAACAAGCATGGCATCCAAAAAGGATCCTGAGGAAGTATAGTATAAGCAACCATCAGTAAAATATTTGGCCAAACATAATATTTTTAGCTGACACACTATTTTACTCTGATAATTTGATTTTACACAAGCATCACTATGTATGGAAAACAGAAGTCTGTTTGCACAAGTTTTGGTCATCAAATTAAATCCGCATTCATGGACTCGGCATAAGAGCACTGGAACAAAGCATTTGTATTCTCATCCATTACATATATGTGAAACAAAAGGATTAAGTTTCAGTAAGTATAACTTAGTACCAGAAGTGGCCTAACCTTTTCTTATTTTTTTTTAAAAAACTGATGATCACACACACCCAAAACGAATAATACCTTACCTATGACTCATAGGCTTGTGCGGATCGCAAGAATCCTCTGCCCTAGAACAGGAGCTTATTGTCAATTAACCGGTGCTCGGACAAGCTGCACATTTCGGTATGACTTGATTCAGGTAGATGGTACTGTTGGTCAGCTTTTTATAGCATATGTGATATGTGACTATAGAATGGTCCGCAGGCAGGGAAAAACATAATTTCAGCATCAGTCCGTCAACAATCACCTAATAATCAACATGTCATCGTAACATTAAAAAAATTTGCAAATAGGTGCAGTGATAAAGTTTTCCTTGGGAAGCTTTGCAATGTCTAGCATCAGTGGCAGAATAGCGTGTTGACTTCTTCAGGTTTGTGTAAGAAATCCAAAGGACATGTGACGTCATCTGCTGTATAGAAATAAAATGCAGTTCAGCTCTAAACTGTTCTTATGAATAGCTTATTAAAAAATAGATTCTGATGTTTTATCAGCAGATAAAGATATTGCAAAATATCCTGCCTCAAAAATTCCAATGCTTATTTTATCATTCACGTAAATATTCATTCTCACGTCCTATGTGTTCGACAATAAGAAAAACATACTTCAAAGAAGAAAAATTTCAGCAGTGAGGATGTGAAACATAGGACTTACTATTCATCATTAGAGATCTTTACAGTTCCTATAAGGTATGAATGTGAGAATGACTTTGTATGCCAAATGTTAGCATCCTCCAAGAAACAAGATTATTAACCAACAGGGCTAGCAGCTCAAAAAGAATACGAATGTCGCTGCCTCCATTAAAGAAGGTGTGGAGTCTACACTGGACAACAATTTAACTGAAAATGTCCTGATCTTTGCGGCACTTCACCACTGATATATTGTATAGATTGGACACATAGATAAAGAATGTGGTGCACAAAGATCAACAAATGACATAATAAGCGTTCTATGTGACTGTAGAAAGAGACTGTAAGAAAAAGGGACAGTGAGATTCCCTAATATGTTGAATGAACAGGTCAAGAGTCAAGGCATAAACAAAGGATAAAGGCCATAAAACTACCATCAAAATTCTGAAGTAAATATCTACCAGCTAAGAAAGTAATGCATAATACACAGGAATTACAAGAGCACAGTTTCAAATAGAAGCATAAGTCAAGAGCTACCTCGATCATATCCATCGGGATAATATAGATGACTTTAGTTCCATAAAATAGAGAAGAGAACGACATTGATCTCAAAGTGATCAAGGAGAGGTAAGGCATGAGAAAAGCACAAAGGTGATCGAAACAGAATCCACTTGCCCATTGAAATGAATTCTATCTCTAAATAGTCGTAGATGACCAGATCGCAAAAGCAATTCCCTATCCGTAAGGAATTAAATAAACTTCGGAGCACCGGTTCGAGAGATCACCTGAAGTAGGAGCTGCAGGAGAGGTTGAGGCGTTGGAGGCGGTGAATGGCCTCAAGGATCACGGTCCACACAGATCCCCTCGACGTCATCGCTCGCTGCCCTGCACCGCTCGCCGTCGCCAATGTGGCTCCGCCTCGCACCCGCAGCCTAGTTGCCGTCGCCGTAACCTGCACACCCAAAAACATGATTAGCAGTGGAGCTCAAGGACACACACGCGAGGGAAGAGGGCAACCGCCACACCGGAGCCCGATCCGACCGCCACCGGAGGCTCGAACTATAGCTCCTCATGCGCCGCTCACTCACCTCAATCGCCCGCCTGGTCTCCGGGATGGAATTGGATTCAAACTTTCCTATCAAGAAGAAAATTGATTCTAAAAAAGGAAAGCTTTGTTCACGGTGAGAAGGAAAAGCAATTGTTGGATTGAAAAAGGAAAGCACCAGGACTTGTTAACACCGCCAGGACGTCTTGATTTGCAAGATTTATTTTTAAAAAAGGAAAGCAATGATTTGTAAGTTTGGAATGCTTTGCTCACGATAGAAGAAGGGTAGGAAAAGAGATGGTGAAAAAAAACCAGGTGCGGGGAGGACATTGTCCCGTTTTTTGTACTGCACCATGACAATTGTCCCGTCCCCTTGCACCCTTCCCGAGTGGCCCCACCCAGCCTGGCAAGATCGTACGGTTTTTAAGAAGGGGTCGATTTAGATGAAGGGTGGATCGACTGTTGGGTGTAATCTGGCAGGATAAAACTGATATGTACCCAAACTGGTTCTTTATTGGTTTAGATTAGACAAAAAACTATCATCAGTACCAGATCAGGTCCACACAAGCAAGAACAAAAAAATCCTGCCGCCAAAACTTGCAACAACACTGCTGCGTATATATAGCAAAACGTGATCTAGGTACCAGTATGGGCTACCAACAATCAATTCACATAACTATGCCTTTAACCATTTGTCGCACTGTACTCCCACACTTACGATTAGCCAAAGCTGTGCCATATTCTACCAGAAAAAACACCTAAACACTCGCAAGTCCAAAAAAAAAAAAAGACAGGAAAAAATGCATTTCTCTTTCTCAAGTCTTCCACGCTCCATTATATGCGCTTCTGCGACCTCCACATCGTGGCATGGAATCACTCATATGGATGCTTCAGAACGTGTTAATCAAGCCATAGCTTGTTTCTCCACACGACCAATGCAGCTGCCTCCACATTCTTCACTGGCCGCTGTTAACACAACAGAAAAAGCAAATCATAGTTCGATCAGATTAAGACCTTCCACGGATATGCACAAAGAGTATAATAAAACAAAATGAATTAATGTATCACATAAAATAAATGAGAATTGGACTAGTTGAAAAGACAACTTTGCATAAGATGATTGATCTCTCTTTAGCATTGAACAATGAATAGACGCTCATGACTTCCTAAAAGAAAAGAAGAAGAAGATGCTCATGCTTGCAGGCACATCGAAAACACCTTCCTTATTCCATGATGCATTTGTTTAGTTTTTATTAATAAGCTGATTCCTCCATTTCATAAAAGTTATCAGGTTCGCAGAGAAAGAAAAAGATACCGAGTAATGTTCAGCAGAAGTGTGACATATTTACTCTAATTAGAAAGAACAATTGAATAACTATCCAACATGGGCAAAGCATGGCCCAATTCAATTAAAACATCTAAAAGATTTTGTTCCTCCTTCATGCGTGGCAAGTAGGTTATATATAATCTTGATTTACCTTTGAACAAAGATTACATAATATGCTCTTATTTATCAATTTTACACAATGCGTTAACCCATGATTTCAACTAGCATGTGTTCAGAGAATATGTTTATGACTGGACTAACACCACCAAATGGCACACAGAACATATTTACATCATGTACCAAGATTTGGGTTCAATGTACTAGACTGTTTCCAATAAATTATGATTCAGACATGGCGTCAAATTTGTTTCTCTGGTAAAAAGGAAGAATAAGATAAAGGTGTGTACTTTACAATGTCGAAAATTTGTTAACATGGTCACTGTGGTACTTGCCAAGTTGCATAAACAAAAGCATGGACAATGGGGTACTTCCCATGTTGAAAACAAGAAACATATAACAATCAGGTCACCTGTATTTGATGCTGATGATAAGATGCCTGAAGGTGTAGCTGAACCTGCCCTGGTATGTGGTGTATGATGCAAAACTGAAGTGAAGGAAACACCTGAAAATGGTTTGAAAACATAAAAAAGAAAGTCAGTACTTACGTAGTGTTACTAGTACACAGTACAAAAATGATCTAGAAGAACAATACAGTTATCAGGAGATAAATGATAATGCTGATGATGGATGCACATGCTAGACTGGATGTGGATCAATTAGTTTAACTTTAATGTGTTGTGCGGCAGATTGGGAGGACACATTTCTAGAACGCGCTGCCATATTAGGAAATATGAAAGTAAAATGTGAGCGGAAATATGAAAGTAAAATGTGAGCATATATAGCAGGGATGAACCACACAGATTGTTAAACATTGTTGCGCAAAGATACTAGTAATCTCACTGTGCACTTATCAGAGAAGCTAAAAAAAATACCTGAACGATTTCTTCCATGATTTGTAAGTAGCCTGTATGAAGAAATGTGCGGACGGTTAATACCGAAACTACAAACATGCAGGGTGAACAGAATTTATAGTATGCGCATTACCTCCGTCGCAAAAACTCACGAAGCAGAACCGTTGTTGGCGTGTGGTTGGTTGTCTTCCTGTGACGGCTGGGGCACTGTCGCACTCTGTTTAATTAGCAGAACTGATGTAAGAACAAGTCAAGCATATGCACATGAAAGTAACTAAAGCAGCGCAGTATGTAATTCGTAGTAGTAACTGGAGGGAGTATCATCTAAAGGGCGAATCTGGGATAAGCTAGGTAATCAATTAAGCCGGGGAGGAATTGGCAAACGGACCGGTGAGGGGCGGCATCCCACTGCATAGGCCTTCTACGCAGCATTGGCACCTGGCCTTGCAGCTCAGGGCACCTAAGAACCAAGTCCATGATGCTGTCCAGTCCCTCCTGCTTGAGCTTCTGCCAAAGCATGGGGGCCCTACATATAAGAAGGCCAGCAACAACGTGATTGCGATTAGCTTGCAGCCGAACTTAACATTCTGAATTAGAGGTATTGGGACTAGCTCCACCAGATTGGCCTACGAATATGAATGCAGTAAATTAACAAGCAGGAACAATGTGGCAAGCAAATAACCAGCCAACAACCTACAATAATCAGTAAGAATTACCTGTCACGGTCTGCATGCATGAGCGCAATGATCTTGTGCAGGCCAATGCTATCGGGGTTGTCCAGCCAGTCATCGCTGCGGTTTGCGTAGAGTGACGCGATCCTGGCGCCCTCCTCGCCACCGGCGGCGACCTTGGCGAGGGTCTTGAAGACGCCGACTTTGGCAAAGAGCTCGGTGGACAATTGGCTCCAGTCCGCGCCAGAGAAGGGCAAGAAGCGCTCCAGGTAGTAGTGGGCGTCGTCCGGCTGCCCCGACAGCAGCATACGCTTCATGCGCGCCGCGTCGAACACCTCCACAGGCCTCCCCGCCCTGAAATTCCCCGAGAAAGAAAAATCGCCCAGCCAATTCATCAATTCAGGCTATCGATCGAACAGATTGAGCAAGAAATTTGGGCACGCGACGAAGGGGAATGAACCGTGCATCTAGGGTTTGGTTCGGGATGGAAATTAAGGAGGGAGGGAGGGAGCGAGCAAGTGTACCGGCGGCGGAACTTGAGGAAGGCGGAGAGCAGTCGCCGGGGGCGGAGCATCCCCGAGTCCTGGACGGAGCACCGCCGCTTCACCATGGCGTCACGCGGTGGTGGCCTGGTCCGTGGGTAGGAGGGGGTTGCTTTGGGGACGACGATGTGAATACTATTCGAGGTAAAAGGAGTGAAATTGTATATGGCCCAGCCTTTTTTTTTTTTGATAACTAGCTTAGGGCATGTTTAGATGGATCAGGACGTATTTTTTGAATCTAATTAATTAGTATTAACGATAGATTAGAGTTAGCTAGCAAGCAATTAGTGAGTGTGTTTGGAGCATTGACGAATAGTAATAAGCTAAAAATAAGGCTTTAGCGGATTTGTTTCTTGCTAGACAAGTTAACAGCGTCATTACGAGGAGGGTGAGCAGAGTGCATGAAAGGCAGTTAAAATAGAATCTCTCTATGGTGCTTTAGTGGAAGTCACTTGTTGATTTCATTGAAGGCACTGACGTGCGGGCCATCTTTTGTGGGCCATGCTTATCAGTGAGTTGATGCTACCAGCGGGTAGTAGATTGTTGGTTGCTGCCAAATATTGCTTCCGAGGTCCTGGCCTCACGATGGCCCGCATGCCAGTCAGTGTATTCCATTTCTATTAATACAGTGTTTTTTCTCTTTTTTTGCCGAAGATAAAACTTGGTACAGTAAAAAAAAAGTCCAGTTACGGTGTGGTTTTGTCGCCACTCGCTTTTGAAACCACCACGACGCCTAAGCGGGGAGAGAGAGCTGAGAGAGAGAGAGAGGAGGGCGAGAGGCAAAAGGCGGTAACCTGATCGAGTCTCGTCTCGTCTCGGCAGATCAAACACACCATTCTAATCCTCTCCCTTTTTCTGGCCAAGCAAGCAGAGCAGCTTGCTTTTCTGTCTGCCCCCAATCAAATCGCCTCGCCGCATTTGGATTTGGTTGACAGCGACCGATCGCCATGGCCGACGACTGCGACGCCAGCTCCTCCGCCGCGCATCCACCGGTCCCCGTCAACCCCCACAACCCGCTCACGGAGGACGACCTCCGGTGAGGACAACTCCAGCTGCTCTGCTCTGCTCTGCTCGCTCCTGCTTCCTTCCCATCGATCGATTCTCTGCTACTTGCGTGTTCCATCTCCCACGTCGTATTTCCGATGCGCCGCTTTTGCTTGTTCGTTCGCGTGCGAACCATGGATCCACTTAATTAGTAGAGCGGGCCTTTGATCAAGTATTATGCTAAGCAGGTCGAATTGATTTGCATTCGTTAACTGGATTTTTTTTTCAGTTCATATAATAATGTGTCACCGATGGAGATCGATCTGAGCAGATTACTACCTCGTGTCAGTTTGTTTCTGGTTGTTTGATGGGTCCGATTCATAGCTTGACCACTCGGTTCAATCCAGTTTTCTGCTTCGCGTGATTAAGTACTACTCCAGCATGGAGGACACTCGAAATGGATTTAGCATCACAAGAGTGACTATGCTAATTGGTGCTAATCGTTGACATACATGGATATGTCTATCTGCCTGCACATGTATCATATACTGCATGCTTGACATGGCTGAAAAATATACACTGATTGCTCCAATGTACTACTAAATTGGTAGTAGTTCATAATAGCGCTTGATTAACTGTCATTGTCCATCTTGCTAATTAAGATTTGCTTCTTCATTCACTGGCTTGGCACCGCTCTGCATCTAGTATACCTGAAGGGATGCCCCTGCTTGCAGCTAATTTCTTGGCGTCTCCTCTTATTTACTGTACAGTACTAGTACTAAAAGTTGCATAATGCTTTTAACTGTGCAAAATGCATGCATACTGATTCTAGCCATCTTGTTGCTTCGGTCACTCTGGCTTGGCATGCTCTGCATGCATCTATCGTATCAGGAGGAATGCCCTGTCAACTTCTTTCACCTCTTCTTCACAGCTGTACTAGTACTGTGTTCCATATGTTCTTATAATTGGATCTCCAGCTACATACTATACTTATGCATGTGTAAATCAAAGAAAAATGGGGCATATTCTAACGAAATGGATCTAGTTTGAGTTGGTGCATGTTTCACTAATTAGCAACACGTTCGCAACGCACTGCAGGTCGCTGTACCCTGACGAGCAAGGATGGGTGCATGGCTACTGGGCTCGCGTGGGCCACAGCATTGAGTAAGGCAAAATTTCTTTTTCTTGTTTTGGGAACAAAGAATATATATATATATATTCAGCCTTTCCCCCCCTTCGGTTGCAAATGAGCATGCATGTCCCTTCTTTTCCTTTTCTTTTGCAAAAGTATACATATGTAATCGTGCAATTGGGTCTCTGAACAAGCCGGAAGTTCTGGAATCGCTGCTTGCGGCGGGACGCTGGCTCAAGACCGAAGAGTTCCTGCAAGGTGCTCTCATCTTCCACCGCTCGGAGGCCGAGGCTGCCGTCGCCTACCCGGCCGATGCTTCTCCGTTCGACTTGCTTCGTGCCCACCCGGAGCTGTTCGTGCTGCTTCGTCGTCAGCGTGCGTTGGAGCTTTGGGGCCAGGGCAAGCAGGAGGACGGAGCAGTACTACCGGGAGCACATCGTTGCGCCCACACGCCTTGCCAGACGCACCACCCACCTCAACACTACGCTCACAGAGCTTGGGAACATTCTCGCCAGGGCCGGGCCTCATCATCGCCAACTGCTGTAAGCACCACTCTTGCTAGTTCAGGAATACATTAACCAACTGTTGCATGAGTAGTAGTAGTTACAGTCCACGTTGTGCTCACATTACTGGTGTCCTGCTGCGATACGATCATGCAATTAACATACTCCATGCAGGAACTTACCTCATGAGCGCCGTGAAACAGCAAGGCACATCCACGAGTACATGCGAGTCTACTTTCCCAGATTCGCCAGGTTTGTTGTTTCTTGTTTGTGCCAATTATATATATTAAACTACTACTCCTAATTAACTAAACACATCTATATATCTGTCGATACGTATAGTTACTTTCTTTGCACATTTCACGTGCATCTCCTTTACAATGATTAATTGACAATGTATAGTATGTGCGCATGCGTGCATGGTGGATGACTTGATTCGTTTGTTCATCGCCACTGTTGACTTGATCAGGAAGTAGCGCACCAAATTAATTGTGAAATTGATTAATTGGCAATTAATATACACACAGTCTAGCTAGTAACTTAACATGATATATAGCATGCAGGGAGCCTGAGCACGTGGAAGCGCCGTCAAAGTCGAACAAAACTCTGCACAACACAGCGCCGTTCGTGGAGATGCTACGCGAGAAGAACCAGTACCGATGCCTCGTGTGCCACCGCACCTTCACCTTCGCCGATCACGACGTCAACAACCGCTTCGTCCAGCACCTACACTACCACTGCACGGCGGTCACGCCAGCCGTCCGTCGCCGCCTACCCAGGAGGAACCTACCGCCGTTTCGGGTGCAAGCAGCAGCAGCAGCAGAAGCCGCCGCCGCTGCCGACGACGAGGATGTCGACGCGAGTGGCACTGACGACGACGATGTCGCGCCAGACTAGCTAGCTAGCTGCTAGCAGTCCGATCGACCGACATGCGTACGAACATTACTGATAGTCCTGCAAAGCCTACTTACATTACACCTGACCTTACCTGAGTACTGTGCGTTGAAAATTTTGCTAGATTACTACGTACCGGGCTGTCGTCTGTCTGTTTGCTGTATGAATGATACGTACGCATCCCTTTGTACTACCTAGCTAGCTACTACTGCATCCTGTTGTTCGATCCTTTTCATTGAATTGTAGTTGGATGCTTACATTAAAAAGTGATCGATCTCCTCGTCCTGCTTTGTTTTGTCCCTTCTGTTTGCCCATTATACTTTCTTAATACGTATGTCGGATTTTGAAATAGTGGTCGTCTGTCTTGTCCACGGACGTACGTCGTGCTTTTTTTTAATCTTATATTTACTAATTGGAGGCTCCTTTTAAGGCATCCACGTTAATCGGGAGAAAATGCTAGAAATTCTCACAAAAAAGCAAAACATCTGGCCGTAGAAATTAAAGTAAGATAAACAGTAGCCTTTAGATCTAACATAATATAAATTACCCACCTATGCCATTACAAGAAAATTAGTCAAAAGAACCCCTAACACTTATTTCTAAATTCCCACCATGCCATTATGAGTAAAAACAATAATTAATTTTGGAATTATAAATAATAGCCAAAAATACCCCTAACACCTATTTCTAAATTACCCACCATGCCATTATGAGCTAAAAAATAAAAATAAATTCTAATTAAAAATAATAAAATACATGAGTCTGTTTCAAACTCAATTGAAAATATATAAAATTTGAAAGAAAACCCATATGAAAGTAACTTATATTTACTAATTGGAGGCTCCTTTTAAGGCATCCACGTTAATCGGGAGAAAATGCTAGAAATTCTCACAAAAAAGCAAAACATCTGGCCGTAGAAATTAAAGTAAGATAAACAGTAGCCTTTAGATCTAACATAATATATATTACCCACCTATGCCATTACAAGAAAATTAGTCAAAAGAACCCCTAACACTTATTTCTAAATTCCCACCATGCCATTATGAGTAAAAACAATAATTAATTTCGGAATTATAAATAATAGCCAAAAATACCCCTAACACCTATTTCTAAATTACCCACCATGCCATTATGAGCCAAAAAATAAAAATAAATTCTAATTAAAAATAATAAAATACATGAGTCTGTTTCAAACTCAATTGAAAATATATAAAATTTGAAAGAAAACCCATATGAAAGTAAAATACAATTTCTACCATTGGATTTCATTTGACTATAATTACCCACTCCCGCCGTTGAAAATATACCTCAAAATACTCCTCAGATTTGCAATGGTCAAATAGATTGACGGCATCGTCCTCCTCTCGATTTTCTCTTACGTTAGCCCTAGCGTTGTCAGTAATCAATTGCTGCACGATGAACTGCACCGAGGGGCTTTGGCAGTTATGGACGGGTAGGTCCCTGAGGTTGGCAGTTATGGACTGGTAGGTCCTTGAGGGATGCCGGCGACTTCACGGGAGACGATTCTGAGGTGTTGTGAACATACGGCCATTCCTTGCGGCACGCCAGAAGAAAAGGGAGCTCGCAAGAAGATGGGATCCATCGAGAAATAAAAAACAACGATTCTGACGAGAGAGCCCATAGCTACACGCTAACAAAATATATGCTACAGGATCTCACAAAGTTATGTTCAAGGCATTCATAAGATAGCAACTAGCGTGCAAGTACGCCTGGTCAATGATAATTACACCAGAATTAATTAGTCTTTCGTCCTTACTACACGAATACATGATGGATCAACTGATCGTCCTTACTACACAAGGTTATTGCTAGGGTAGTGTCGTGAATCTGAAAAATCTGTTACAAATAAAAACTTTGGTAAGCCATCAACAATGATTAATGAGGATTTTTTTCATCAAGTATCTATCTGCATTGGTTAATTTCCTCTTTACTATTTTAACAGTGTTTTGATATAATTTAGGTTCTGTACCCTTAGAGCTTATCTGGATATTCATGCGGAGGGCCAACTTTACCGTTTGGAACCATCGACAGTTGGGCAAATTGAATAACAGAGCTTTGATTGTCAAATGTGTTAGGGGATATAGCTCCATGTAAATTTAATAGAATATAATTTATGTCCACAAATATAATTCTCAAACGCTTGACAATGATACTAGAGTAGCTTTCATTATAATAACATACAAGTTTTAAAGTCGGTTCTCACACTAATTGTTAGAAGGTTAGTTTGTTGCATCCCATAAATCTAATAAAGCTAACACCAGAAACTTATAGGATTTAATTAATTCTCTCATATATTTAGTTGATTAAAACATGGACTGGTATATATGGTACAAAAAAAAATGAAGCCTTTATGTAATTATGATAAATATATCGAATCTCATTGTACCTCCACTTCTTTTAACACCAAATATCATCTATTTGTAGCTTAGTAAACAATAAGTTGCATGTATATATTACAGAAGAAGGCATATACATTTGTCATAAAGTTCACATTTCTACATGCAAAAGGATATGTTTTTGTGATTCTTAATCAGTGTTCCATACCCTTCCCTTCCCTTCATTAGACTATTCTACATGTAGCAATCTGCCTCTTAATTTCAAACAAATATGCTAGCCCGTGCATCTACACGGGTTGAAAGACTAGTTACTGGAATCGACAAGCTATTGAAAAAATGAATAAGTTCTCTTTACAGATTTTTCCGCACCTCAAGTTCTTCGACCGGTCGATGTGCATGTGAACATAAAAGTGAATTTGACCAGCCCTAGCAAGGTTAGCAACATGCGGTTAGGTTAGGGTCTCCGTGGATAATTTTTAAGCAAAATCCATGATCTAGGTCCTTTTTTTTTTGCGAAGATCGATGATCTAAGTCTATTTACTATTTTACCTACATTTTGCATGATAAATAGGACCTTTTTACAATGATATTTTCTGTGATTCCACATAGGGTCCAACAAACAAGGTCCGATGGAGGGGAACTCTATTATCGTGAATATCTATGGAGGTGTATTGAGAAAAAAAAATGTCGGGTGCGGTCTTTGAATGGATGCTTTTGCCTTGTAATTCATATATATTTTTTTGGAACGTCAAAGTCATTATCATACAAAAATTGTGTAACATGTCACAATAGTCAAAAGAATGAAGGCTAGAAAAAGATTACTCCACTGATTTTTACTAAAATTGATGCGCATCTTAGAAATCTAATTGACAACTGAGACTCTTAAATCCCATATACTTTTTTTTATATTAATCTTGTTATGAAACTAGCCTTTCGTTTGTATAGTACACCTACTAAGGTTAATTAAAAAAGAAAAAAAAAGACTTGACCTGCTGGGGAAAAGAAAAAGACTTGTCCTGGATAAAGAAAAGACTTGTTCGGATCCCGACAAAAGAAGACCGTGTCTCCACTCTCCAGGAGTTTTCAAGTCAATGGAGAGAGAGAGAGACTCCATGATTTGGACACTGCCAACCATGATTTGGACACTGCCCATGCGCCGGTTGCAAGTCAAGTCATTTTCAGCATCGATTTGGTTTCAACAGTGTCATTTTCGCGCATTTGGAGACAGCGTCCAATAGAGAAGCTTGTAGCCCAATAGAGAAGCTTGTAGCCCAAACTTTTATATCGTGGAGCACGCCAAGCAGTGCCTCCGAGCTGTTTTCGCAGGCTTAGAGCAACTCCAAAAGACTAGCTAAAAAAGACTAGCGAAATCCTGATTTTAGCTATTATGTAAAACTGAATAAATCCCAGAAAAGTTATGAAACCCAACAGCTTCTCTATATTTTATTCTACTCTATATTCAAATGATTGTTTTCGGAGCTCACAAATCCTGACAAATCATTCTTAACATCATCCAGGCACTTCGTAACACACACTCAGACGATTCTGCTCATCAAATGCATGGAGCAAATCGAACATTCTCTCCTACCACAGCAAGATCCAACAATTACTGAATAAACAAAGCATTTCAACCAGAATCTCACCACTGTTGACCTCCTGCATGGCGAATTCATCAGAACCATCCAAATGGAACGAGGATGCGGCGACATGGGCTCGGGGAAGCGGCGACGCCTCAGTGACGATGTTGAACAGGCTGCCTCACCCTGTTCGGCAGGCTGTTTTGCAGCCGTTTTACTGTAGCGGCTGCTGAAGAAATAAATGCGAACACTGTAGCGGCTGCTGAAGAAATAACTGCGAACACTGTAACGGCTGATAAGTAGAAGGCCAGGCGAACAGGCTGAGGGACGACGCGGCATGGCCTCGGGGTCGCGGGTGGCCTGAACATCGCGACGGCGCGGGGCGGACGCCGCCGGCGAGACGGGAGGGCACGAGGGCAACGGCGACAGCGAGGTGACTGGCGTGAGGGGACGACGCGGGATCAGGGAGGGCCAAGGCGACGTCTACGGCGAGGGGACGGGCGCGAGTGGACGGCACGAGATTGGAGAGGGCCAGGGCGACGGCGATGTCGAGGGGACGGCGCGAGATCGGGGACGGCGAGGGGACAGCGACGGGGGACGGGCGAGGGCGCGAGGTCGGGTGAGAACATCGCGACGGCGGGAGGAAAAAATGGAGCGGGAAAGAGGACCCCGCGCGCGGGAGGAGGGCGATGGCGAGTGGAGCACGCTCGACAAATTTGGCTAGCAGCGGCCAGGGGATCGCGAGCCGGATGGAGAGGAGAGGAAGAAAGCGAGGCTGTTGGACCGTGATTTGGCTGGCAGTTTTCCAATTTTACCGATCGGAGGAGTTTTTGCTAGTCTGTTGGAGATGCTCTTAGGAGGAGTGTTGCCCAGTTTCTGTCGGGAATTTTGTTTGCAAGTCGTCGGCTAAACTTGGGTCGCTTTTGTAGATCTATATTCGCTCAATAAAACAAGTTTATCAAAAAAAAGATTAAAATATATCCTGGCGTGAACATATCTTCCCACAGTTTTCAGCAACGTCAACATTCCTTTGGCATCAACCATGATACAAGGTTTTTAGAGGGCACTACCATGATAAAGGTAGCCAGACTTGCTAGTATCAAATTAAGGTTCAGCGTAGCGTATAAACATCCACACTTTCCTAGGATCACACAAGATAATAACATAATCCACGAGAACAAGCAAAGACCCATATAAACTGTCTCTAACGCTGCAGCGACATTAATATTTGTATCCAGAAAAGACAGCAACCATTATTGTGCCGCCTTCGATATTCCAAGGCACCATGTTCACCAGCATTGATGAAAGAAAATAGCATGCATCAGTCACGTGCTCGCTTCAGACTTGCATAACTTCCTGTTTCTGTGCAGCTCTCTCCAAATTCTCCATTGGATGCTCTTTAACACACACGAACAAACTATTCAGTTCACGGGTCACATTCATTTATATTCTTCTTTATCACACAACTTTAACTACTATAGGGAATAAAAGGAAAATGGTGAGCAAGACAACAGCACATTTGTGGCAAGAAAATGTTTGCCTACATCGCAACAATTAATACAGATCAAGGTAACCTACATGCCTAATACAAAGTAGTGTTTCATTGACCCATGGGCCCTCATTATGTACCCAAAAAAAAATCAGGGCCATGCACATGATAATAGTAAACCACCAAAACCTCACCAAGACGGATGCCCGCCTAAAAAAATATGCAAGAAAAATGAACATTTACATGAAGAAGGAACAATGCCCAGATAGCACAACACTTTGAACACAATTATAACCCATATGAGGCTACCAAGCTAAAAGTTGGTAGCTAAAAATAAAATTACATGTGAAAGTTGGGAAACTATGATTACCGTAAATGACCATTTAACTAAGGTATTATACTACTGCTTCAAACAGAACTGAAATTGCAAAATAATACAAGGTCTTGGCAATCTACAGGTCTAAAAGATAACAGAACTGGTCGCAAGAATGTTCTGCTTACTGACAAACAAGCCCTGAAATCAAGTGTCAGAGGACACAAGAGTATCACACTGATGAAGTCTCAAATGCTACCAAGATGCTAACCACCATATTATGCAGAAAACAGAAATAGTAGGCTAACTTACCCCCAAGAATGATGTGCTCCGGATCATTTTGTTCAGTTTGCATATCTAACGCCAGAGAACTTGAGGATGCATTACTGGGAACTCCTGCCACGAAATTGCATAGATGAAGGGAACATAAAAGCAAAGGAACCGATAAGTGCGCATAGAGATTTAAAAAAATGCTTATGACATCTTTACCGCCAAAAAAGGGAAAAATGTCACAATAGGATTTGTTGTAGTGCCTTTAGGATGGTTCAATCTCAACACATCATTTCTCTGATGATGAAGCCTTTGGTTGCAGGCAATTACTAGAAAGTAATGCAAGAATGGGAGTTTTTTGAATTCCATTGATTGGTTTCTTGGAAAGGAAATCTTGACAGGATGGGGATGCAAATTTAAAAGCTAAACTCTACCATTCTAAACCCTGCTTTTAACTGTTCTTTAGTGGAAGATGGATACGTCTCCACCACTCACCATCACTTGAGTTACAAACTTCCACTTCCAACAAAACAAAGGAAGAACAGCATAGTCCTTATATAATAAATAATACACAAACAAGCCAAACCCAGGAATGGGAGTAAAAACACAATTCCCACCCAACTCCCTTTTCCTTCCTTTACCAAATGCACACTGAAGAACAAACCAAAATTGGTACAGCCGATGTCTTTTCAAAACTTAAGGACTCAAAGAACATTTTTAACAGCCGAGGAGCACTCTCCTTAGTTTATTTTATTGAGACAAACGAAACAGTAAAGAACATACTATTGCCTATTTAAATTCAATACTCTTTCACAGACGTATGACCTGTCCTGATAGTTTAATGACGTCTCAAATTTTCTCAATTCCTTTTTTTTTTTTGAAAAATTGTGTATAGAATAATCGAAACCATAATGTATGCCCAACAAACTGCAAGTATTAGGTAGCAAATAAATAAAGCAAGTCTAAGATAGTATAGGAGGTCTGCTTGGTACAAGTTTGAATCACCATATATCCAAGCAAATTTAGTTCAGCTTGGAATGACAGCATCAGACGAAAAATAGGACAGACATCCAGATCTTGATCTTGTCTCCGAAATTATTTTCAGTGCAAATATCATCTATCAAAAAAAATGGCTTGATGTTTCGAAACAAACATGAGCCATATCTAAGTATTGGAACTCACGAAAGTTAACATGAGCATATATAGAAGCGATGAAATACACAGGTTGTTAGACATGCTCACACCAAAGGATAGTATTACCCCCACTGTGCACTCATAAAAAGAAGTAAAAAAAGAATGATACCTGAACCATTTCCCCCCTGAGTCATAAGTAGCCTGCATGAAGGAATGTATGTTAACGTGAAAATAAGAAACAGCGGGGCGAGCAGAGTTTCCGTTATTGCGCATTACCTCATATGCAGAAATTCACGAACCAGAACATCTGATGGCGCGTGGTTGGTTATCTTCCTGCGACGGCGGGGGCACTTGCATAGCCTGTTTAGTAAGCAAGAACGAACTTCAAAAACGGGTTGGAAGTAGCGCAGTGGCCAATGGGTAATTAGTAGCAGTAACTATCATCCAAAGCAGGAGACGATCTGGGAGAAGGTAATTTTAAGCTGATATATGGAGCAACGCACCCGTGCGTGGTGGGGTCCCAGAGCAGAATCCTTTTACGCGGTAATCGCACGTCGCCTTGAAGCTCGGGGCACCTAGAAACCAAGTCCATGATCCTGTCCAGTTGCCCAGGCTGGATCTCCTGCCAAATCTCGGAGGCCCTGCATCAAATATACAAGAAGAGCAGTAACAATTTGAGCGCATTTAGGTGTTGGACTTGATATCCTGATTCACTCTTCACTAGTGTGGGGAATTGGCTATTAGGACTAACCTGATTGATAAAGCAACCAACAATCATGATTAAGCAACCAACAATGAAGGTATTAGGAGGAGGAGGAGTAATGAACCTGATGGAGTCTTTGTTCATTTTAGCGATGAGCTTGTGCAGACGAGCGGCGAAGGGCCACTTGAGTGGGAGCTCGCTGGGGTCCAGGTACAGTGCTGCGAGCGCGGCACCGCCGTTGCCACCGGCGGCGGCCGTGGCAAGGATTTTGAAGAGGCCGACCTGGTACAGGAGCTGCCACGACAGCGGGCTGCTGTCCTTCTCGGGGACGCGCCGCAGGAAGCGCACCAGGTAGTAGTGGGCGTCCTCCAGCTGCCCCGACCGCAGGATCCGATCCACACGCGACGCCTCGAACACCTCCTCCATCGGCTTGCCGCCCCTTCGATTCCCAAAAAGTTACCAGCCAGTTAGAAAAACAAAAACCATCCAGCCATTTCAGTAAAAGAAATTAGAATCGAGGAACGAATCATGGAGGGTTTGATTGGGAACGGAAATCAAAGAGATCGGGAGCGATAAGCCTACTCGCTGCGGAGCTTAACGAAGGCGGAGAGAACTCGCCGGGCGTCCCCCTGGGCAGGCCGGGCGCGGCAGCGGAGCGGTGGACGGATGGGAAGGCGGAGCATTGGCCGGGCGCGGCGGCGGCGGGAGTGCGTCACCATCTCGTCTAGCCGGGGTGGTCTGGTCTGGTCGGTGGTGCGCTGCGCGTAATAAAATAACGGGGCGTTTGGCGACGGGGAAATGGGCATCGGGATAGAGACAGGGAAATTGGTTGAGAAATCAGTACCTTTCATTTCTCCATCACATTGAATCTCAACCCTTTATTTTCTCTGTCATCATTTCTCAATCTCTAACCCACCTATTATTTCCCAATATCCAAACACCACCTAAGAATAATAAATATTTGCATAATTTTTTTAATAAGATGAGCAATCAAATGTGATGTTTAAAAATCAAAAGCGTCTTATAATTTAGAACAGATGAGTAGATTATACGCACACATTAACCATCAATTACACCACTATTTTATAGTACTCATTAGTTAATGTTTAGTCTTTGTAATTAGCTTTCGGATTAATTGTCTAAATGATTCAAACTTCCATAGAAGATGCAGGAAGGAGATTGAAATGTTAAAAAAAAAGAAAGACTTGTCCTGGATAAAAAAAAAAGGACTACTCGCAGGAGAGAGAGAGGAAAGATAGAAAAAAAAATGAGAGCATGTGGCTCCTGCAAGCGACCAGAGGCTCCCATGCTGGGGCCCACCGCATCCCTACTCAGCAGCGCTCACCTCTCCCCGTTCACAATCTCCGAGGACGGCGAGCTCCAGGCGGCCGACGACGAGCCCGAGGAGCTCCATAGCACCAATATGACGCTGTGCGCTGGCGCGTACCCCACGGAGCGCGGCGAGGTGCGTCGCGGACGGCGGGCTGCAGCTCCAGCAGGCTATGGCTCCGTTCCTCAGCCTCGCAACGTGTCCCACGGCATCAGACTCTCCGCACTCGTGTTCCTCTATATCTTTCCTCTAAAAGGAATATTCCGTCCTAGTCATCGAGATTCTCTCCTCTAAACCAATTTCTCCCGCACCCATCATTCCTCTATATCCTTCCTCTATCCCAACTAACTTATATTTTATTCAACCATTCCAACTACCTTCTCCTCTCTCTCCTATTTTTTTCCTTTTCCTTTTTTCTCCGCCGCCCGCTTTTTTTCTCCGCCGCCCGCCTTCTACAATCTTCCCGGCGCCGGCCGCTTCTTCTCTTCCTCCGAAGGCCGCGCCGAGCTGCAGCGTCTTGAGGAGGCCGCCGCTTTCTTCCCCGCCTTGGCCGCGTCCCCGGCCGCCGCGCCACGCCACCTGGCGCTGGCGGGCGCCGCTCGTCCTCATCTCCCGGTCCGGCGAGACCGGCAGCAGCCCGGGCTGCCCGAGCCCCCGCGCGGCCACGGCGTCGCTTCGGGCGGAACGGTCGGGAAGCTTCGGGAAGGTGGGGCGGTGCTCGCCGGCAAGTTGCTGGTCGAGGAGGAGGGTCGGAGGTGGGTGCTCGCCAGAGAGGCGCGGGCGGCAACGGCTCGGCTCGGACAGGGGAGCTGCGCGCGGCGGAGACGCCGGTCAAGACGTAAGGAGATGACGTCAGGGAGGTCGAGGGAAGCGGTGCGCACTGAATTGATTCGAAGATTGGGAGAGGTGCTCACCGGCGTTGGGGATTTCGACGGCGGCGATGGTGAAGCAAGGTGGTGCGGAGCTCGGGTCGGGGAGGTCGATTCCTCCAGCTTCGTCCGGCGCCGGCGCGAGGCGGGGCAGAGGCGGCGGAGCTCGTCCGGCGAGGAGGGGCGAGCGCGCGCCGGGAACCTCGGCGTCGCCGTCGCTCGCGCTCAACGGGCCCGCGAACGGCACGGCCGCGCAGGCGCCGGTCCTCTGGTCCTCTAACACCACCGCGTCGCGCGCCAACTACACGGCCGTCATCGACGACACCGGCAGCCTCAAGGTACACGGCCAGCTCCGGCTCCTCCCGCCGCCTCCCCTCCTTCTCTTCCCGTTCGTGCAATCGGATCGATTTTTGCTTCCGATTTGTGCTTCCGATTTGTGCTTCCCATTTTTGCTTCCGATTTGTGCTTCCGATTTGTGCTTCGCGTGACCTCCATCTCTGAAGAGGACGCGGACCCTCGCGTGCCGGCGCGACGACCATCGGCGTGACCTCGCCGCCCATCGGCGCGACCAGGTCTCCGGCGGCCTCGCGCTCGCGGACGATTTGTTTCGATTGCGGCGGCGGAGGTTGGGATTGCGCGCGGTGGTGGGCCCCGCTCCCGTCGTAGAGGAGCTCCTCTCTTCCGCTTGATTTGGCGGAACGGAGGGCTTCCGCTTGCGTAGCGGAAGCTGTAGAGGGCACCGGTGCGGGGTGTTTTTACGCTAAACGCTCCTCCAGTAACGTTTCCAGGATGCCGGTGCGGAGAGTCTCATGACGCGCCTGCTCGATCAGGTGGTTCTCCCGCGTGGCCGCTGCAGACGTGTACCAGCCGCTCCGGTCGGTTGTGAAGGCATCCTCCAGATGGGAAGCTGGTCCCCAATCTGCGCGCGCGGCTGGTGGGGCGAGCGACGGGCGCCATGGCTGGCGCGGCGCGCTCGCCGGTGGCACGCCGCACCTGTCCGGGCGCTTCACGTACGGCGCACGACGCCGCGCTGGCCGGGCGGCCGTGCTGATCGCGGCGTAGTGGCTCGAGTACTGGCGTGGACCTCGCCGGCTCCTCACCCCTCACTGGGTCTCCAAAGGGGAATTTCGTCAGGTCAATCCCTCTCTCTCTCTCTTAGGAATTCCCAACCCGTCACGAGATGGGGATACGGCGATTAGTCCCCCGTTTTCCTCAGGCGCCGTCGCGAGTACGCTACGCTCCTCCTTTCTTCCTCGCTTAATTGATCTTCTCTGCAGCCGCACCAACGTTCCCTCTGCGCGCAGGGTCACGGCGGTGAAGGAGGCGGATCGATCCACGCGGCGCATCTGGAGCAGTTGAGGCGGTGGGACGATGAGAGGAGCCCAGTCGCCCATAAACTCTTCATTGACATCCGCATATAATCAGCTGGATCCTCCCCAAAATCGCCGACGGTGGCCAGGAAGCCTCCCAAGTCCCAAGTCGTCGCCCAGACAACCCGGCCTAACTGCTCTGCTAGCTCGATCGCTGCTGCTTCCTTCCCATCGTTCTCTGCTACGTACGTGCTAGTACTACTTGCATGCAGCGTGTTCCATCTGGGCTTTCAAAATTGAAGCACGCCCCTTGTACTTTTTTATGTATTCTTGGCTTCTTGCTGGTCCGCAAATTAAGAAATCTAATTGGCAACCGAGGGCTCGATCTAGAAATGCCAACTCAGCATAAATCTGACGTGGCGAGTCATTTAGTCCACTTACATCACTTTATTATACTTGCTTTAAGTGAGGATGCAAAATAAATGAAGAAAAATCCTCCTGGATGAGTAACACACCATGCTGAATGATGCTGTATGTAAGTGGAGTGGAGCATGAATTAACTTGCCCAATTCAACGTGCATGTATGCATATCATGTTTACAAGTTTGGAGCACAAAATAATAAACCTACTGCTCGATCTACCAGCAGTACTACTTCTACTTGATTATAGCTAGCACTGGCGAAGCTTCCTTGTGGCCAAGGGTGGCCATGGCCCCCCCTGCCACAGCTCAAAATGCACTATATAAACAGTATTTTGGCACTGTTTAATGTTTTTTTGAGCAAATTTACTACTACCGGCCCCTCCTGGACTTCGTTTGAAGCTCCACCACTGACTAGCTAGGTTCACACAACACGAGCAAGAACAGAAGGGGGGAAAAAAACTGATGACTTTGATTGCTGTCAAAACTCTGGCATGCACGCAACCTGGATCAACAACACTGCTGCGAACATATAGCAAAGCGCGATCTAGGTACTGCCAGCACGAAGACAATCCAGCCGTCGACCGATCTATCGTACGTCAGTTCAAAACTTGCTAGGGACGGATATATCGATCGCTAGGCAATGATATATTGCCGTTGAAGATCACATTGGGTGGTGGTGCGCGCGGCAGCAGCATCGTCGACGATCGATCATTCGTCACCACCATCTTCTTCTTCTTCGGCGGCGGCGGCGGCATCAGCCTCGTCCTGCCGTAGAAGCTGGTTCCTCCTGGCGACATGACGTCGATGCAGCGGGGGCGGGAGGAGCCTGTGGAGGCGGGGCGTGGTGGCGGGGCACTCCATGTAGAGGTGGTCCACGAGCACCGCGTCCGGGCAGCTCCTCGGCGGCAGCTCTGCGTGGCAGACCAGGCACCGGGTCCTTGTGGTGGGATCCAGGATGTCGCCCGGCATCAGCACCTCGCCGAAACTCCACGCCTGCCCCAGCTTGTTCCTGGAATGGCCGATCATCCTCTTCTGGTAGCCACTGCGGCAGAACCTGGGGAAGTAGACCTGGAGGTAGTCTCTGATGGCTCTGGATGTGGAGGCTACCTCACGAGCATATTTCCTGCAAGCATGCGGATCGAGGAGGAATTAAACACAGTACTCTACAACTAGGGCCCCGTTCGGATCCCCCTCTAAAACACCCTCTAAAGTTTATACCTCTCTAAACATAAAAAGAATCTTACTATTTAGGGGTACTAAATAAAATTTAATTACAAAACCTTTCTGCAGACGGGCGTTATTTTTCGAGACGAATCTAACGAGCCTAATTAATCAATGTTTTGACACAGTGATGCTACAGTAACTATCGTCTAATTGCCGCTTAATTACCCTTATTACGTTCGTCTCGCGAAATAGATGGGGGGTCCTGAACTTAGTTTTGTAATTTGACTTTGTTTAGTACACATAAATGCTGTCGACATCTTTGATGTAACTGCTACAGTACCCTCTAAAGTGATCCGAACGCAGCCTAGATACTACTCCACAGCAGTACAGTAGCTAGTACGGGGAAGAAGTGAGTACTCTACAACTACTTACAATGGCTGCACTCCGGCGAGGATTAACCCGAGGCTTGCGACAAGCGCATGGACATGCGCGTTGTGGCGGACATGCTGGATGCGAGCCTGGATGCGCTCCTGGTAGAATTGCGGCGCCTCCTCATGCCGGCGGGCGCGGAACAGGCTCAGGGCATGCTGCCGGCGAGGCAGCACGTACAGCTCGGGATGCGCCCGGCGCATGTCTGTGGCGCGAGCTGGCGGGTACGCCACCGCCTCGGCGGCGTCCTTGGCGTGGAGCCTCAGAGCGTGGCGCAGGTACCGGGCGATCTCCGGCCAACGCTCATTGCCAAGCCTGGACTCCATGATGTCAGGAGACCTGCCTGAGCCAGACCACGGACACCAGAAGGCTGCCATGTACATACACATCCATCATGTCATGCATGATCCTCGCACACATCGATTAATACGGACGCATGCAATGCAAAGTCTCGAATATGTAGTCAATTAATTAGCACCTTACTCGTAGAGTTGCTCCATCACCGAGTAGTTGTCCACGTCGCCGGCCCGCTCCCGTGCGATCAGAGCCCTGCATACAGGAACAGCGCATGCATGCAGTCCGCAAACGATCAGACTGCAGGCAGGCAGCCATATATTCTCCATACCATAAAAGATCACATCGCATTGACGTACGCATGATCGATGAGAACCACATCACTAAGATCCGGAAACAACATATACGCAGCATGCATGGCCCAATCAACAGACTAGAGATTCTTCGAATAGTACTAGTTGCGTTGATCGATCAAGTGATCCAACAACAACTGAAAGTGCACGCATCAATTTTTATTTATTTTGCTGAAACAAACCGATCCGAAACCATCACTATGTAAGAAACTGAGAAAGAAGACACGGTCATTGCAGACGCGGTTTTAAAACGCGTCTTCATTGAGCTATTGGAGACGCGTTTTGACAAGGAGAGTCTGCAACTTATTTTGCCCTGCAGCAGTGCAGCAACATTGCAGACGCGGTTTTGCGAAGCGCGACTTCATTATTTTGTGGCAGCCGTTGGAGACTCGTCTCCTCCACCCGCGTCTCCAGTTGGTTGAAACATCGATTACACACACATCAAGACCACGCGTACTCTGCAGCCGCTCATCCTGCAGCTGCTCGACTGCCTGCGCCCCACGCTGTGCTCAGCTCTGCCTCGCCGCACCACCCGGGCTATACGCGGCGGCCGCGGCGGCACCGGACCTCAGGGCGCTTCCAGCCGCGGCGCCGCATCCGGCACCCACACCGCGCTGGCCGCCGTCAAGGCCCTTCTCCCCGCCGGCGCGGCGCCGCGGCGTGCCCCGTCGTGTGCCTCGGCGCGCTCGAGGCGCGGCACCGCATCCTGGAGCTCGGCGTCAAGCACGCCAGGCCACTGAGCTCGGCGTTAAGCACGCCAGGCCTCCCCACCGCCGCCGCCGACAACGCCCGCCGCACGCCGGTGCCTGATTCCTGCGCGCCTACCACACACGACGCCCGCGCGCCGCACGTCGCCCGTTGCCTCCGTCCGCCTCCTGCGGTCCTGCCTTCTTCTTCCTCCTCCACTCCGGTGAGCATCCTGGTAAACACCCTCTACCTGTTCGACGGATTGCCGCAGTTGGTGGTTCCTCTGTTTCAGTCGACCATTATTTGCTTTGGCTGTGCAGAAATAGAAGTCCAGTAATAACAATCCTGTGGGGGTTCGATTTTGTGTTTCCTGTTTGTTCGATTACTATCTGAATTATTCAGGTGTGTGTACTTGATTTGCTTGGTACCCGTTCAAATCCCCCATTCTATTTCTATTCCTGGACTACTATATTCATTCTCGTGGCATGAATTTGGTTTTGTTCTTCAGTATATTGTTGGATGTGCACACACGTTATACATATCCACTTCGTTTATTTCAGTCTGCAATTATTACTGGAGTACAAAATGAACTCTTTGGAGAACATGATTATTGTTATGATTTAAAATTGTTTCTTTGGAACAGACTAACAAAAAGAAGAAGAAGAAAAACCTTCTCTGCCACCTTAAGTGTGTGTTTGCATAAGAAAGTGCAGATTGCCTACCACAAGGCTTCAAGCCAACATGTAGTTAAGGAAATAACAGATTAGTGATCCCCTTGTATACATACGTTCAGAGATTAGATTTTCATTTTGTTCAACGTGCAGATTGAATTGTTATTCAGTACATGTTTGGATTTTTATTGTTTTTTATTAACTGTGTAGATGGCGGACCGGAGGTGGATGTATCTTCAGAACCGTACTTGTGGAGAGTACTTGAATGGGCTAAAGTCATTCATAATCACAGCAGAGGCAGATAAATCGAATCAACGCAAATCTGCCATGTGCTGTCCATGCGTTGATTGTCAGAATGTCACACAGTTCTCAAGTTCAATGCATGTCCATGCTCATTTAATAATTCGGGGTTTCATGGATGATTACAAATGCTGGAATATGCATGGTGAGGAAGGTGTTAATGAAAGAGACCTGCATGCTGATGATATGGGCCAAGGAATGTTTGGCAATGAGCAAAATGCGGGTCAGGATGGCGAGGAAGGATTCTCGGGCAGTCAAGATGGTGAAGCACGCTGTGGCAATTAGACAAGTGGGCATGATGTCAGTGAGGATGACATAGTTGATATCGGTGACAACTATGTCCGTATAGCCAGCCAAGTGGAGGAAATGGTGCGTGATGCCATGGATTATGATGGGTACACAAATGAGGAGTTTGAGAGACTTAAAAGGTTGGTCACAGATATGAAGACCCCACTCTATCCAGATTGCAAGGAAAAGTACACAAAGCTTTTCACATCGCTAAAACTTCTCCAGCTAAAGGCTACCCACCATTTGACTGATCGGTGCTTCAAGGCTTTGTTAGATCTGTTGAAGGACATGTTACCGGAGGGAAATGAGATACCCACGACCACCTACGAGGCAAAGAAAAATATTTGCCCTTTGGGTCTGGAGGTTGAAAAACTACATGCTTGTAAGAATGATTGCATCCTATTCCGTGGTGATCACGCAGATTTAACGGAGTGTCCCGAGTGTGGAACCCCTCGTTACAAACGAAGAAATGATGGGAGTGATGAGAAAAGGAGGCATGGAGCTCCTCAGAAGGTCGCATGGTATTTTCCAATAATACCTCGCCTGAAGCGTTTGTTTGCATCAAGCAAGGACGCACGTCTGTTGTGTTGGCATGCTAAGCGGAAAAAAGATGATTATTTACGACACCGGCAGATTCAACTCAGTGGCACGTAATTGATTTCAAGTATGAAAAGTTTTCAAGTGATCCAAGGAATCTTCGGTTCGCACTAAGCACAGATGGGATGAACCCGTTTGGTCAGATGAGTGCCTCGCATAGCGTGTGGCCAGTGCTACTCTCAATCTACAATCTTCCACCTTGGCTTTGTAACAAGAGGAAATACATGATGATGTCCATTCTCATCTCTGGGCCGCAACAACTGGCAATGACATCGATGTGTATCTGAGACCACTTGTGGATGATCTGAAAAAGTTGTGGTCACCAGGTGTTCAGGTCTACGACGGGCACAAGAGAGAGTCCTTCACGCTACATGGCTTGTTGTTGTACACCATCACTGACTTACCAGGTGGACGTTCCGTGTCTGGGCAATGCAAAGGGGAAAAAGATTGCCCCCACTGCTTAGATGACACCGAGACACTTTGGCTCAACAACTCCAAGAAACGGGTGTATGTACGACATCGGCGTTTCCTTCCACAGTCCCATGCATACCGAGGCATGAAACATCAATTTGATGGCACGAGGGAGATAGCATCTGCTCCAAGGAATTTCAGTGGGGTGGATGTATACAACCAGGTCAAGGATCTCACTCCCGCATGTGGAAAGAAAAGCACTAACCTTGGAAAGCGAAAGCGCAATAATGAAGATCAAAAGATCAGATGGAAAAAGAGGTCAATCCTGTGGGAGCTAGCATACTGGCCAGACTTAACCATCCACCATAGTATTGATCCCATGCATGTGAAAAAGAATGTTTGTGGGAGTTTACTTGGTACACTCATGAACACGAAGAATAAAACCAAGGATCATGAAAAAGGACAGGCTGACTTGGAAGAAATGGGAATAAGATCTGAGCTTCATCAAAACGGCACTGATAACAAGCTACCGGCATCTGCCATAAATCTAACCAAGGAAGAGAAGCAGGAATTATGTGATTTCTTTCGTAGTGTGAAGGTTCCTTCTGGCTATTCATCAAATATCGGAAAACTTGTCCATCCAAAGGAGAACAAATTTCTTCCCATGAAGGCTCATGACTGCGACGTAATGCTCACCACAATGCTGGCGGTTGGTATTAGGAACATATTGCCAGAAAAAGTACGAAGGGCTATCATGAGCTTGTGCTTCTTCTTCAATGCGATCTCTCAGAAGGTAATTGATGAGACGTCACTGGATGATCTAGAAAAGAACTTGTTTGAAACGATGTGTCTCCTTGAGGCATATTTCCCACCATCCTTCTTTGATGTGTCCGAACATCTCATTGTTCATCTGGTTAAGGAGATAAGGTACCTTGGTCCAGTGTTTCTCCATCACATGTATCCGTATGAGAGATTCATGAGCACATTGAACAAATATAGTAAGAGTCGGGTTCATCCTGAGGGGAGCATGGCCCAGGGTTACTCTGCTGAAGAGGTAGTTGATTGGTGCCTTGATTTCATTGACCCTAAAAATCCAATTGGCATTCCGAAGTCTCGCCATGAGGGAAGGTTAGCGGGAATAGGCATTCTTGGGGAGAAGGCATTCACTCCTGACCGTAATGCACTCCGCCAAGCTCATTTTCTTGTGTTACAACACACAGCAGAAGTGTCCCCATACATTGATGAGCATAAGGAGCACCTATGTCAAGAGAACCCGAAGTGCAGCGAAGCTTGGTTAGCGAGGGCACATATGAATGGTTTCAACATTTGGTTTAGAAACCGAATCCAAAATTCAGTCTCTAGCATAGATGATGGTCTTAGAAGTTTGGCAGGAGGTCCTCTATTCACAGTCACTAGCTATCAAGGGTATGACATAAATGGCTACACATTCTACACCACTGCCCAAGACAAGAAAAGTGCATACCAGAATAGTGGTGTTCGTATAGAGGCTTTTGACCCCAATATGGAAAAGGCAGCATACTATGGACAGATAGAAGAGATATGAGAGCTCACCTATCCGGGCTTTAAGGTGCCAGTTTTAGGTGCCGCTGGGTTCAGGGCATAAAGGGTGTCATGAAAGACACATATGGGTTCACCACTGCTGACATCGAACATGTTGGATACAAGGAAGAGCCGTTCGTGCTTGCAGATCAAGTCTCCCAAGTCTTCTATGTGCCCGACACGAGAAACCGCAAAAGACAAGTAATTCTCCCTGGAAAAAGACGGGTTGTCGGTGTTGATAATCCCATGGATGAGGATGAGTACAAGCAATTCGACGAAGTGCCTCCATTTGACAGATGCATCATTCCTGTCATCTTGGAAAGGGAGAGAACTCCTTACTTACGAAGTGGTCATATCACCTTGGCAAAAGGCCGTAAAAAAAGGGGAAAACGGCCAGTCAAGAAAAAATGAGGTGTTTCTTGTCATCTTGGACTTAATTTCAGTTATGTTAATGTTTTTCATACTGCAGGTTTGTTGAACCAAGCAATTATATCTGAATCTTCCTTACTTGTCTTGCAGGTCTTCTGCCAGAGGAGTATGACAGCCTTCTTTGTCATAGATCGATCTCTATCCAAGCTTTGTGCCTGTTGAAGGCTGATGTGTAGGAAGGAGACATGTTGTCCTGATAAGAGAAGGGAGTCTTTGCCAGAGAGAACAAGTCAGGGACATGAAGCCCAGCTGCAGTTAGCATGAGGAATGTGTATGTTTATTTAGGAGATGTTCACCTTTTTTTTATTGGACGCATGTCAATGCTCAAAAATAATTTGTAGCTGTTCGATGAATATGTTTGTAGAGTAATTTCTCCTTAAGTTTTCATCTGTTTGTTACGGTTTTCTGGGTTCTGGGCAACTATATATTTTGATGCTGAGTTCTGGGAAGTTGGCAGCAGAGTCATTGCTGCTAGCGTAATGAACATTTTGTTAATATTAATATTTGGATCGCTTTGTAACAATAGTACTGAATTGGTCTGGTGGTTAAGCTGTCTCACTTTGAACCGGTAGGTTGCGGGTTCGACTCGCCTGGTAGCAAAATTTTTTGTTCGCCCAATCAAAAAAAAAACACGTTTTTTGTTCGCCACTTTTTTTAGGCGCCAGTAACATTCCAAGGCCCCAGGCGGCCCAGAACCGTGTAACCTAAGCAGAGGGCGCCCTCTCCTCTTGCCGCCGCCATCCCCACTCTCCTCATGCCCTCTCCTCTCTCCAGTCTCCACTCTCTCCGCTCGCCTCTCTCCAGTCTCCACTCGCCTTTTGCCCGCCGCCATCCACTCGCCACTCCCCTCTTGCCCGCTGCCATCCACTCGCCTCTCCACTCCCCTCTTGCCGCCGCATCCCTCACGAGCAACGGACGCCAGATGCATCTGCGACGGAGGATCCGGCAGCCCTGGTGACGAGGACGACGAACCAGCCGCCCGCCTCAACCGCCTCAGCTGGTAAGGAATGCTTTGGTTGCGTGATCCTTTCCATTCTTGCATTCTGAGCGAATGTTTTCTCTTGATGAGATCGTGTCTCGGCCAGTGTAGTTTTAGGGTTTAGGGATGAGTTTCCTGGGCGTCTCGACTTAGGGTTTAGAGATGAAGTTGGGTTGATTCATTTTGGTGTGTGGATCTGTTGGGTGGATTCGGTTTCCTTCAGATACAGTGTTTACACTTGCTTTAGTGTTACACTTGCTTTGGTAATATACAGAGGGCTCTGCTCAGTTCAGTTCAGCAAAAATTTGTGAGTGAACTACATGTCTCTGAGCTACATGAACTGTTCCGGGTTACAATGCAATGTATCATGGAATTTTCAGTTAATCTCTGTTATTACAACCTGACTTAATGTCTTCCTACCAATAATATGTAGTGATAAACCTCTGCACTAATCTTGTTCCTACTAAATATGACATAAACCTCTGGACCAATATTTTCAGTTAACATGTGTATCATGCACAATGCTCTTCTAGTATGTACGACCTTCTTGTTTCAAGGTCTTCTTCAAGATCTAACTTGAGGATCCTCTCTGTTATGTGCAGGAAGAGAAGAAGCCTATATATAAGAAGCATTGCTTGGCTTCACCAAAATGGTAAGATTGTAACATTCAGTTCAGATACATGTTGTTTGCACTGGTTTTTTACTAGGTCAATTTAGGCATTAACACAATATCTAATTCATGCCTTCTCCCAAACTTTTTCTGACTGTATACTAGAACATATAATCTGTTAGATATAAGCCTCTGTGCGCATCAGTCTTCAGTTAGCGTCAGTGTCCAGTTTTAGTTTCAGTCAATTCTGTTAGTGAGTCTGTCAGTTAGTCTTTCTTGTTCCTAGTATCTAGGAGTCACTGCATGGTGCTGAACGTGTGCAGGTTTCGAGCGGCCACTATGGCCTGTTTTAGCACCCACTTTGGGTTAGTGGTAGCATGTAATTAGGGACTATAAACTAGAGAAGGTAGAACAGAAAAGCTGCAGCTTCATCGTAGCACCAAACCACTTGTGTTCTTGCGTGTTCGTGTGAGTTGTGAGTAGAGTGAATTGCCTGGATTTTCAACATAATCCTATTTGGTTATCATTAGTGTTTTATTATGTCTTTTATCTTTCAAATTGTATGCAACTCTCTCATAATCCCATGATTGTTAGGTGTCTTCTGATGAATATGGCGATGACCATGAGTCTGAAAGTGATGAAGAACAACAGCAGTCTCAACCTACTCGCCGGGCCGATGACCATGAGTCTGAAAGCGATGAAGAACAACAGCAGTCTCAACCTACTCGCCGGGCCCGAAAACCAAGGACACCAACAAAATGGCCTGTGGACAAAATAATAGTCACAGAAATTAATGAAGTGGGCATGCCAACAGATAGGAAACAGAAATTGAGGCTGCGAAGGCTCTCAGGTCTCATTGCTAGACAAAGGTTATCCTTAGTTATGCCAGCATTCAAATCCCTCAGCCGTAAGCAAAAGTGGAAGCTTTTTGATGAGCATGTGATGCCTTTCTTGGAGTTCCCACCACACATGAAGCCTCTGGGGTTCAAGCAGGTCATGAAAACAACAGCAAAAGCTTGGAGAACACACAAGAGCAGCCTTGTACGGAATTTTCTCGCAAAAGGAATATAGCCATTTGTGCGGCATCCGTATATCGAAGACGAAGATTGGGCTGAGTTTAAGCAGTTGAAGGAATCTGAAGAATCCATAACAAACAGTGAAAAGTATAAGAAGCTTCGTGAAAAGAATGTGCACGATCACCATATGGGTTCAGCCGGATATGAAGGGAAGCAAGCTCAGTGGGAGGCAGAGGATAGTGCATTAACTGCTCAAGGGATTGAGAATCCATATGAGGAATTCCCTGCAGATCGGTCCAGGAGTTTCCTCCGAGCCAGAAGTAAACTGATAGTTGAAGATGGTGTTGCTCAGATCAAGTGGACGAAAGATGACATTGAGAATCTTGCTGAACTAATTAAAGAGAAGCAAGCAGAAGCAGAATCTTCAGGAGTTTCTTGGATTAGGGAAAACGACTTGCTAGCTGCAGTCTTGGGTCGGGAACAATCAGGTCGCGTACGTGGTTTTTCCAGCAACATGGGCTGGAAGCATGCATGGCCTCACTTCGCACATATGTACAGGAAAAGGAAAAGGTTTGGTCCAGAGGATCTCCAAGTTATGAAGGAACAGCTCAAGATTGAGGTCACACAGGAAATCTTGTCCTTCTTTAAATCACAAGGATTCCAGCTGCAACGGATTTCCAGGAACTCAAGCCCCGCACCCGGCGGACGAAGGAGCAGTTGTGCTTCTGCCTCTGAGGCTGCAGATGTAGGGAACAATGAAAATCAAGGGCAGATGGACATAGATGACAACGTGGATGAAGACATGATTGACACACAGCATGTTGGAAGCCATGATTTGGATTCTTTTGATCTTTTGACTGAGACCACACCGTGTTCTCTCATAGCCTACCCTGGAGGTTATCCCATGGAAGTCGCAAGGGGTCAAGTCTATCCAAAACAAACTGTATTACATACTGTGCCCATTGAAGCTGGATATGCAGTGGTCAAAGTGGAGGTTGTGCACTCCAAGTTTGAGGATTATGCACTTGAACTGCCTCCTAATGACGAGATCAAATCTCTTGGAGAAGCTCTCAACTTGAGAATCCAATGGAGGAGGACTGGTATTATATTGAACCCAATGGCAATGGGTGGTGCTCCTCAAAGTGTGGCAGAACCTCAGCCGCCGCCAAAGGACTGCACAAACGAACCCGCTATTGCAGCCAAGAGCCCAAAGGAAGCCACTGCTGTAGCCAAGAACTCAAAGGGACCCGCAGCTGCAGCCAAGACCTCAAAGGGACCCGCTGCTGCAGCCAAGACCTCAAAGGAACCTGCTGTTGCAGCCAAGAGCTTAATGGAACCTGCTGCTGTAGCCAAGAATGCAGTAACTACCTTCTTCAAGAACAAGCCTTCTAGTGAGAATTCACAAAAGCAGCAGGCTTTGCAAAATGTTGAAGATGGAAGTTCACAGAAGCAACTCGCCAATAGCTCGCAGAAGGTTGATGATGCAAGTTCACGGAAACAGCAGCCCACAAAAAACTCTCAAAAGCTTGTTGCTCAGAGTTCACAGAAGCAGGTCTCCAAAAGCGTGACAAACGATGTTGCTGCCATGGAATTGAAGCCTAAGAAAGTAGCACCTGCAGGATGGACATCTTCAAACAAAAACTTCAAAATTGGACAACCTTTGCTGACAGCTGATGAACTTCAGAGCGCCAAACCTGCGGCAACTGTTCTCCATAACTACTACACAAAACTTTCTATGGCAAAGAAGAAGAACGGGATTATGGTTGCGTATAAGCGTATCCATCTTTTGCGTTCACTGGACTACGAGTTTTTAGTTGTGGAGTTTGCTGACTTGTATGAGCTCTTCCATTATGATGCATTGGATATGTCAATTCTACGATGCTACACTCTGTAAGTTGCTGCTATTCCTCCTTTGGCATAGGAATTGAATCATTCAATTCGTTTAGTAATTTGAACTCATTTACTTGCTTTGGTAGTATACTGAATCGATCTATATGCCCCTTTCCTTCTGTTAGTTCAGTTCAGTAACATTTTGTGAGTGATCTATATGCTCTGATCTGCCACTATAATTTAGTACTCATGCAAGTTATGCTACGTTCGACCTTAACTGCATACCTTAACTGATTTGCATTTTTTGATAAGCTTTGCTAGCCTGCTATTTAATCATCACTTCTGATGTTTCACTTACTACATTACCAGCTTAGTGACATGTCTCTTAATAATTAGGTACATGGTTAAGGAAGCTAAGGCAAAGGCTCTTCCTGTTGGCTTCCTTGATCCTGAGTTGATGTCGTTGTCTACCATAACTGTCAATAAATCGTATGTGGTGGATTACGTGACAAAGGCATTTCGAAAGTATGCTAAGAAGCAGTGCATAATGTTTGCTCATAACCCAGGTGCTCACTGGATATTAGTTGCAATTGTTCCAAAGTGGAATAAGGTGTTATACTTTGATTCTCAGAGGTCGAGTCCGCGTAATCACACCTTGTTGAAAGAGACGCTTGATGAGTGAGTTCTATACGAACCTTCAAATATTTCCTAGCTATTTTTGTACATTTATTGCCGCTCATACTCTACATATTATTTGTAGGGCTTTTCTCTCATACACTTCCACTTATGGGATGGTCAGTAAGAAATTGGTTCATGTGACTAAATTCCCGGTATGTGCTGTGCCTAAGTTCCATGTTGATTCCCACCTGTTTTATAACCTAGGTTGCTTATAATGTATAGTTTTTCCAGTCATGTCTCACTTCTTGTAACTGAGCAGTTTTATAGTCACCAGATGAACCATCAAGATCCAGACTGTTGCTTATTACATATCAGTTTTATATCAATATATTTTTGACTTGGTAGTTTGATGGAATCAGAAAAGCTTTCTTATGTTAACAACAGAATAAGGTTTCATGATTCTGCTTATTTTTCAGTCTGTTTTTGGATAGAACACACCTAGCTAGCCTGAGATTTTTCTTGTTTTGCAGTGCCATCAGCAACGTCCTGGCAATGAATGTGGCTTCTACGCAGCCTATCACATGATGGTAGCACTTGGATTGCTAGATGTGGAGGAACCCGAGGTACATATGTTACTAGATATTGTTCATAGTTATATAATCATAGCAGTAGTTACTAGATGTTGTTTACTGCCAGATAATCATTGTTTACTGGATTGTTGTCAGAATGCTTTTGTATTAATTTGTTATCTCTATATTTTGACCCTTTTGTCCCATCAGAAAACTTTAGTTAGGATACCTGTAGCTTAAACAATGGAAATATGTTGTCTTAACAGCATTGCATAATTTGCTTTTTGGACAATTTGTTAAGAAATGTTACATTTTGCCAAACAACTGCACAGGAACTTGAAGTGGTGACTACTCCCCTCGGCGAAGAGGTGTTGGACAACATTAGAGAAGAAATCGCCTCGTTCATAATGTCAGAGGTTATTGATAAGAAAGGAGAATTTCATTGTCAGCGACCAGGATATTCAGTATGATGCGCTTCTGTGCTCGGAGATGTAGGGCCTTTGAAAATTCTGTTTATGTTTGCTGTACGCAAACCTATAACTTATGTTGATGTAAGCAAATGATGCTTAACAGCTTGATCCTATGTTTAAGTACTTGACGAAAGCTATGTTTAACTCCTGTGATCATGTGATCGATGTATATTTCTTGCTTTTTATCATGTGTATGTTTCCTCAAATATGGTGCATGTGGGTGTTGGCTGGGATATTTGTTGTGTGTATTTGATGCCTGACATTTGTATCAGTTTGATCCACCTATTTCAATGTGCCAAGCTGTGCGTTAAAAGAAAAGAATGGTTGGAGACGCGTATAGCATAACGCGTCCGGATTTAAATAATGATTGGAGACACGTATTGCTGGAAACACGTCTGCAACAACCACAACATTGGAGACTCGTTTTGTTAAAAACGCGTCTGCAGTGGACCTTATATTGGAGACACGTATTGTTGAAACGCGTCTGGAATCTGGGGGTCATTGCAGACGCGGATTTCCGCGTCTCCCATAACTTCACATTACAGACGTAAATTTGCAGACGCGTTTTTTGTTCGTCTCCAATTGTTCTTGAGCAGCGTCTCCAATTTGTGTTTCTTACATAGTGCATCCTCTTGAACGACATAGTTCAACAGGCTAGCTAGAGACCAAATTTTGATTAAACAAAGAGAACTGATCCAAATTTATTTTAACCAACAGATTAGAGATAGATCGAATAGATACTAGCACCACGCATATATGGATGACCTGACCAGGCCACATTTTTGCTCAAGCAGCAAACGGATCCAACTACTGGATGGGCACAACATATACGCAGCATGGCATGGCCCAACAAATCAACAAAACATATATACTTGCTTGCAATTATTGATATTGTTGGCAGCAAACCAACGAGCAACAGACTAGAGATTGTTCGAATAGTAGCAGTATATACTAGTTGCGTCGATCGATCAAGAGGATATGGGGTATGTGGAGAGTGATCCAACACTACTGATAGTGCACGCATCTGAAACAAAACCGATCCGATCGAAACCATCCTCTTGAACGACATTCAACTAGGCGCTAGCTAGAGACCAACTAGAACTGGATGCGCACACATTCATCAGGGCAAATCGAGAAAGCAAATCGATCCGCTCCTAATTAAGCAGCGATACAGTCGACCGAGAGAGATACGACGAGCGCCTCGATCAGGAACCCGACAAGTCCAAGCAGCCAGCCAGCAAACCATCGCGCACCGAACGAGAGTACCTGACGTCGTCCTCATCCATCGCACGTGAAGTGGCATCGCTGCCGCTGCCGCTGCTGCTGCTCCAGTCGCCGTCAGCCATCTCGATCCCCGGATCCTCTCGACTTGCCGCAGAACGAGACGAGACGAGACGAGAGGAGAACGAAAGCGATGGGAAAGGAAAAGGTGAATCCCAGAAGAGATGGAAAAATGGAGCACGGAAAAAAGCCAGTGTAAGCTTCATGACCATTCGAGCTAGGGAAACCCCAAGGTATGAATGTTTTGGTGATAGGATGAGAACCATGAATGTGACTAACACTCTTTGTGAGATCTTATAGGTCACATATGAAGAAAGCTCCGTCCGTTGGTGGTGAACGCCAACACACCATGAACTTAAATGACAAGGATGATTGGTTGCCTTCATCTACACAAGAACGGACTTGATGGAGTCGCGGAGAAGATATGGATCAAGGCTAAGGACATGCTAGATCCAAGCGAGTGTTACTTGGTTAGATGTTAGCTTGAGTCCATAGGAAAAACCGGACTATCAAGAGGGTTCGAGGTGGTTCTCTTAGTACACACTAGTTATAGAGATCATTGGATGCATGGTGAGTCTCTCAGGGGCTAGGGTGGCAGAAGAGAGTTGAAGGAACCAAGAAGTTCAAGTTTGGAAGAAGAAGATCAAGAAGAAGATCGAAGCTGCGAAGTCAGAAGAGACCGGACAGTACGGTCATGGAGACCGTACAATACGGTCTACAGAGGAAATCCAGACAGAGGAGCTCAGGTTTCTGGAAGTTAAAGAATAGAGACCGGACAGTTGACCGGACAGTACGGTCCTAGGGACCGGACAATACGGTCTCTATTGGAGTGTTCCAGACAGAGAAGCTGAAGTTTCTGGAAGTTGAAGAATGAAGACTGGACAGTTGACCGGACAATACGGTCAGGGACCGGACAGTACGGTCTTACAGGAGAAGAGCAACAGAGAAGGAGAAGTTTCTGTTGGCTGAAGAAGAAGTGGAGACCGGACAGTACGGTCCTAGGGACCATACAATACGGTCTGCTTTGAGAAGAGGAGCAGCACTCCCTGGAAGCCGGTCTGGTGAAGACCGGACAATACGGTCAGAATGGAGACCGGACAGTACGGTCTTTTGTACGGTCATCACGCAGACTGGGCAGTTTTGGACAACGGCTAGTTTGAGGTTGGAGGCCTATATATAGTCGGCTGTTTACCTCTTTGAGGTGCTCTTGGACCCAGGAAAGAGGGGAGATGCTGCCAAGAAGCCAAGAGGAAGAAGTGTGAAGCACTCGAGATGGATTTGGAGTGATCCTAGTGCTTGAGAGAGTAGCAAGTTGCATCCTTTGATCTCTAGGCTAGTGTGGGCTTGAGAGAGTCATCTAGGGCTTGTTCTATGGCAAGGCCTAGACCGGTTAGGCGTCGGTGTTGAGCTGTCCAAGGAGATTGTGGAAGTCGACACAAGTTTGTACACGGTCTTGGAGCTTCCCGTGCGAAAGAAGCATCACTAGTGGAGCGCCATTTGGCACGCATCAAGTGCGGAGCCTTACCTCCGGAAGAGTACCCGGGATCGAGCCCGGCGGGACATGCCCGCGACTTCACTCGGAGGGTGAAGTGTGCTCTAGGAGGGATCGCCATCGAGCGGAGGGACGGGGTCGAGACTCCGGCGGGAGTGACCCAACGTGGAGTAGGGGAAGGCGCCATCCTTCCGAGACCACGGGAAAACATCATGAGCATTCTCTATCCCTTCTCCTTTACTACTCGCATTTACTTATCGCACTTCATATGATTGCTTGTAGTAATTGAGTTGTGCTCTTATCTTGCTTGTGTGTTTACCTTGGTACCTACTAGCTTCACTAGGTTTGCTTGTTTGCCTTGCTCGTGTGCTTACTTGTTATAGCCTATCTAGTAGCTCTAAGGACTCTACTTAGTGTGCCTAGTATCTTGGTTGCCTTGTCTCTAGTTATCTTGTTACCTTGCCTTGCCTAGCTTAAGTCTTCCGCTATCTATCTATCTTGTGCTAGGTTGCTAGTGTGGTGTGATTGTGTTATCTATATGCCCTAGCTATATAGGTTAAGGATACTCCTTAGTGTGCTTTACCTTGTTACTAGAACCACTCGCTAGGAGTTGCTTGAGTGTAAGTGTTTGGAAATAGATTCTAGAGTGCACCGATTCACCCCCCCTCTCGGTCACACGATCCTTACAAGTGGTATCAGAGCCAAGTGCTCATTATTAGGGCTTTACCGCCTTGAGTCGTCACCGGGATTGCGTGTGGGAAAATGGAGTCCACTCATGATGACGTTTCTAACACTTCCATCGCCTCTACCTTGATTGAGCCTTATGATTGTGTGCTTATTGGTACTTCCTACTATGATGTGCGTGATGAGTATGATGAGCTTGTTTTGAATGATAATGAGGATATCACTAACTTCGCATCTCGCTTGTATGTTCTTGCTAGGAAACTCATGTCAAGAGGCTATCCATCTATTATGCACAAGCATGTTGTGAAGAAGCTTATCCGATCTCTACCACTCTCGCGGTTTGGTATTCTTGCTTTTGCTCGAGTGGATGAGTTTGTGAACATGCCCTATGATGAGGTGGTTGCTATTCTCTCCTCCCTTGAGGATGATATCAAGAAGGGCAAGGATATCTCTCATGCAAGTGAAGATCAACACATTGAAGCTCAACCTCTACCTCAAGCTCAATCATCATCTCGTGTTGGTGAAGGTTCTTCTTCTCGGGATCAAGAGGATGGATATATCAAGCTATGTGATGAGTTGGACCACATCTCTATGAAGCCGAATGAAGATCTTGTTGAGTTTGCTCTTCGGATGGATTCACTCATCAAGAGGATAAATGAGAACAAGCTTTGGATAGTCACCAAGGGTCAAGGTGAGAACAAGCTTTGGATAGTCACCAAGGGTCAAGGTCTTAGGAGGTTTCTTGATGCTCTTCCGAAGGACAAGTATGGTGATCACATTGAGTTTGAGAGCTTTGAGCTTGAGTCATATTCAATTGAGCAAGTCATTGAGATCATTACAAGAAGAGGAGCTCGCTCTTTGCTCTCTAACACATTCAACACCCCAAGTGATGATGAGGAAGAAGAAGAAGATGATAGAGTTCCCGTCTTCTATTGTGATGATGACTATTCAAGTGATAGTGATGATGAGCCGAAACCTATCAAGGAATATCCCCCGGATGGTGATCTCTTACCTTCTTTCTATGAAGATTACTACAACATGTATGAACCGGGTCTTGCCGGTGGTGCTCACTATCTCCTTCTTGACATGTATGATGAGTTCTACAAGAAGAGTGAAGAAACTTGGCTTGAGTGTTGGAAGAGGCTTCTCATATTGTTTGCAAGAGTTAATTCTTTTGAAGGAAAGGATAAGGTTAGTGATGAGCATGCAATAAGGATGATGGTGTCGCTCCTCCCCTATCATCGGAAGGTCTATGTCCTAAATGATATTGGTGATGATATTGATCGGATGCCTCTCAAGGAAGCTATCTTGATTGCCTTATCCTATGAGCATCAAATGTACAACATTCTTGAGTACTTCAATGGAAGTGATGAAGTGGGAAGATTTCAAGCCTATCCTCTTGGGAACCATGTTCTACACTTGGGATATGATCGGAGTGAGTGGAGACACAATGGAGTCACCAAGGCAATGATTGATGCCTTGAATGCATTGGATTTGGACTATCTCAATGGTGTTCCCATGGCCTACATAAATAGCATCAAAAGCATGAAAGAGGTAGATAACATGTCAATTGATTCTTTTGATACTAACCCTCCTCTTTGCTTGATGGCTACTTCCAAGGTGAACTACAAGATTGGTGGCAAACATTGGGTGTTGGATAGTGGGTGCACTCAACACATGACCGGTACTTCATCCATCTTCACCAACTTGGAAGAAAATGAAGATCATGACAAGGTCACATTTGGGGACAACTCCAAGCACAAGGTGAGAGGTCTTGGTAAGGTGGCTATCTCAAATGACCTCTCTATCTCTAATGTATTGCTTGTTGAGTCCCTAAACTTCAATCTTCTATCCGTTGCTCAAATATGTGATCTTGGCTTTTCTTGTAACTTTGATGCTAATGGGGTGGTTCTTCATAATGATGCTATGGGTCTCACTATCAAGGGTTTTCGTCATAATAATTTATATGTTGTTGATTTTGAGACTAACATTGTTGCCCCTAGCACTTGTCTCTTCACTAAGTCCGCTCTAGGTTGGCTATGGCATCGAAGGCTTGCTCACATTGGTATGGGTCAACTCAAGCATGTAATGAAGAACAAGCTAGTGAGAGGAGTCAAGGATGTCACCTTTGAGAAGGACAAGCTATGTAGTGCATGCCAAGCCGGAAAGCAAGTGGCTTCACCTCATCCATCCAAGAATTTCTTGTCAACCTCAAGACCTCTTGAGCTCCTACACATTGATCTCTTCGGGCCTACAACTTATGTGAGCATTGGTGGGAATCTCTATTGCTTGGTGGTAGTGGACGACTACTCAAGATATACTTGGGTATTCTTTCTTGAGAACAAGGCACAAGCAATTGGGATATTCAAGAAGTTTGCTAGAAGAGTGCAAAATGAGTATGGGCATCATATCAAAAAGATTCGGAGTGACAATAGGACGGAGTTTAAAAATTCTATCATTGAAGACTATTGTGATGAGGTTGGCATCAAGCATGAGTTCTCGGCTACATACACTCCTCAACAAAATGGTGTTGTTGAGAGGAGGAACATGACCCTTATCACTCTTGCTCGTGCTATGCTTGATGAGTACAACACTCCGGAGAAATTTTGGGCGGAAGCTATCAACACCGCATGCTACACCTCCAACCGGATCTATCCTCACAAGTTGCTAAACAAGACTCCATATGAAGTGATTGTTGGGAGAAGACCGAATGTTGCCTACTTCCGAGTGTTTGGTTGCAAGTGCTACATCTACAAGAAGAGGGAAAGACTTGGCAAGTTCGAGAAGAGGACCGATGTGGGCATTCTTGTCGGTTACTCGGGCTCGGCCAAGGCTTATCGGGTTTACAACACCTCTACCGGCTTTGTTGAAGAAACCTATGATGTGCAATTTGATGAGTCTCACGGGTCTCAAGAAGACCCTCCTTCTTCTCATATTGTAGGTGATGAACCCGTGGAGGAAGCTTTGGAGAACATGCCTATTGGTGAAGTTATTCCTCGTGAAGATGAACCTGCGACACCTCCTCCAACAACTTCATCAAATGGACCTTCTACGAGCACATCTCAAGAGAATCCAAGCTCTCCCTCAAGTGAACAACATCAAGCACCTTCAAGTGATCCGCAACAAGCATCTTCGAGTCAAGCTCCATCAAGCGAACCGCAACAAGCATCTTCGAGTCAAGCTACTCCAAATGAATCGCAACAAGCGCCATCAAGTCTACCTCATGCATCTACGAGCCAAGCGTCACCGAGCAATCAAGAACACGCACAATCTACTTCAACTCAAGATGATGGCTCGGGTTCACCTCTTCGACAACAAGACACTCACATCTCTAGGGAGCAAGCCGCAAGAGATGCGCAAGACACTTCGCCGGCTCCTCCTCCTCCTCGACAAGAACCTTCAAGGAAGCACAAACCCATTGCTCGGGATCATTCACGTGATCTCATCATTGGGAGTCCTTCTCAAGGGATAAAGACTAGGAGAAGTCAATATAAACCTAATTATGTTGATGAAGCTAACATTGTTGAGAATTTCTCTTTTGTCTCTACCCTAGAGCCGAAGACGATCGAGGAAGCCTTGAAAGATCACAAGTGGGTGCTATCCATGCAAGAGGAGCTCAACAACTTCAAGAGGAATGATGTTTGGAAGTTGGTGAAGCGGCCCAAGCGATCCAATGTCATTGGCGCTAAGTGGGTCTTCAAGAACAAGCAAGATGAGAAGGAAGCAATCGTGAGGAACAAGGCAAGACTTGTGGCGAAGGGCTACTCTCAAGTTGAAGGCGTCGATTTTGACAAGACTTTCGCCCCCGTCGCTCGTCTTGAGGCTATAAGAACACTCTTGCTTATGCTTCTCATTTTGATTTTAAACTTCACCAAATGGATGTGAAAAGTGCATTTCTCAATGGACTAATCAATGAAGAAGTTTATGTAGAGCAACCTTCCAGCTTCGAGGACCCCGAGCATCCGGACCATGTGTACAAGCTCAAGAAGGCTCTCTACGGACTCAAACAAGCACCAAGAGCATGGTATGAACGACTTCGAGATCATCTCATCACCAAGGGCTACAAGATCGGTAGTATCGACAACACTCTCTTTACTAAGCATATTGGTGATGATCTCCTTATTTGTCAAATCTATGTTGATGATATCATCTATGGCTCCACTAACAAAGTCTATAATGATGAGTTCCGTGCTCTTATGAAGAAAGAGTTTGAGATGTCTATGATAGGTGAACTTCATGTCTTCCTCGGTTTTCAAGTCAAGCAAATGAAGGAGGGCACGTTCATCTACCAAGAGAAGTACACTCGGGATCTTCTTAAGAGGTTCGGCATGGAAGACTCCAAGTCCTACGACACACCTATGGCTACAAGTGTCCCTCTTGATGCGGATGTAAAAGGTATACCGGTGGATCCTAAACTCTATCGTTCTATGATTGGTTCACTTCTTTACCTTACCGCATCTAGACCGGATATCATTTTTAGTGTGTGCCTTTGTGCTCGTTATCAAGCTAACCCCAAGGAGTCCCATATGAGTGCCGTGAAAAGAATTCTTAGGTACATCAAGAGCACTCCTACAATGGGCCTATGGTATCCAAAAGGCTCGGACTTTGGACTTGTTGGCTATGCGGACTCGGACTTCGCCGGATGCAAAGTGAGTAGAAAGAGTACCTCCGGTGGATGCCAATTTCTTGGACAATCACTCATCTCATGGAGTTCCAAGAAACAAAATTGTGTGGCTATCTCTACGGCGGAGGCGGAATATTTGGCGGCCGGTGCTTGTTGTGCTCAACTTTTATACATGAAGCAAACCCTATTGGACTATGGATTATCTTATGGGCAAGTACCTCTCTATTGTGATAGCGAAAGTGCTATCAATATGGCTCTCAACAAGGGTGATCACGGCCATGCCAAACACATTGAAGTCAAGCATCACTTCATTCGAGATCATGTGGCCAAGAAGGATATTGAATTGATTGGTGTTCGGACTCATGAACAATTGGCGGACATCTTCACGAAGCCACTTGACAAGAAGACTTTTTGTAAGCTCCGGGGAGAACTTAATGTTCTCGACCTCTCCGACTTCACTTGATATCCTTGAGCTTACATTTGTATATATGTATATATACTTTGCTTGTTTTTGGTTGTGTTGTTTTTGTGTGTTCTTCTTGTTTTTGTAGGACCGACGACTAACCTCTTTGAGATAGCAATGAGCATGGGTTAAGCTTGGGATTGGTGGCACTTGGCTCCCGAGGCTTTGAAGAATGGCTCGTTGTGATCAAGCTCATGGAGGGCTCAAACTTGTTGTTGGTAACTTCGCTCTTAGCTTTCTCTTGTTTTTACCCTTATAGCATCATGCATTGTACACTTATCATTCCTTGCATTCGCATCATGCATCTTGCATAAGTGTCTCGGCGCCGAGCATCCATCTAGGGGGAGTTGCTTATTCACAATATGAGTATACGACCTCCTATGATGAATTTATAGCAATGCTATATGAGCTTCATGCCCATTGAACCATGATTTTTGAGCTCCAAGGTTAAATCCACTTGCGCGGCTCAAAGTCTAAGGGTTCATACATTTCCATCATCATCAACTAACCCCTATGTACTTCAAGACAATATTCTTTTGAGGATGTGTGTAGGGATACTTGGTGAGGAGATGGAGAATTTCGGATCAAGGGGGAGCTTCACGCCAAATCAAGTAACTCATTTTCCCACTCGTCTCATACATTTACACTAACCTTTCTTCCTTGGTAGATTTTTTTTTTGAGTGATAGATGCCAAAGGGGGAGAAGGTTTTGGGCTTAATGATCGAGCAACTTGGGGAGAAGAGTTATGATGGAAAAGAGTACGGGGAAGAAGAGTTCGGACTTACAATGAGTTGGAAGATGTCACCTCAAGGGGGAGTTTGTACAAGAGAAGATCAAGTGATCAAGACGATCGAAGAAGAGTTATGATGGAGAAGAGTACGGGGAAGAAGAGTTCGGACTTACAATGAGTTGGAAGATGTCACCTCAAGGGGGAGTTTGTATAAGAGAAGATCAAGTGATCAAGACGATCGATCTTCGCACAATCTTGAGGTGATGAAGAAGAAGCAATGCCGTCTCAAGGGGGAGTGTGTGCGAATGAAGATCAAGTGATCAAGATGATCGATCTTCACACAATCTTGAGATTGGTGCACTTGTCAAGGGGGAGCGGAATTCTACAAAGTAAGTATGAAGGTAAACCCCTTGCAACCTTTGCTTGTCATAGCTCCATGTGCTTTCTTTCACTTGTGATATGAGTTTTTGCTCTAACTTGTGACTTCTTTTGAGCTATGACTTGCCTCGACCTAATCAACAAGGTAACTATCTCTCTATCATATACTTGTTGTTTAGTGTCTTGATCGAGTTGCGCTTTTATCTTGGCTTTTGTCATTACATTCTTTATCTTCTCGATCATTTTTATCATGGTTATCATCCATCACCAAAAAGGGGGAGATTGTAAGCTTCATGACCATTGGAGCTAGGGAAACCCCAAGGTATGAATGTTTTGGTGATAGGATGAGAACCATGAATGTGACTAACACTCTTTGTGAGATCTTATAGGTCACATATGAAGAAAGCTCCGTCCGTTGGTGGTGAACGCCAACACACCATAAACTTAAATGACAAGGATGATTGATTGCCTTCATCTACACAAGAACGGACTTGATGGAGTCGCGGAGAAGATATGGATCAAGGCTAAGGACATGCTAGATCCAAGCGAGTGTTGCTTGGTTAGATGTTAGCTTGAGTCCATAGGAAAAACCGGACTATCAAGAGGGTTCGAGGAGGTTCTCTTAGTACACACTAGTTATAGAGATCATTGGATGCATGGTGAGTCTCTCAGGGGCTAGGGTGGCAGAAGAGAGTTGAAGGAACCAAGAAGTTCAAGTTTGGAAGAAGAAGATCAAGAAGAAGATCGAAGCTGCGAAGTCAGAAGAGACCGGACAGTACGGTCATGGAGACCGTACAATACGGTCTACAGAGGAAATCCAGACAGAGGAGCTCAGGTTTCTGGAAGTTGAAGAATAGAGACCGGACAGTTGACCGGACAGTACGGTTGTAAGCTTCATGACCATTGGAGTTCGGAAACCCCAAAGGTATGAATGTTTTGGTGATTGGGTGACCATATTGATGTGACTAACATTTCCTTGTAGGATATTCAAATGGTCATGTCAATGGAAGCGTCGTCTCACAAACCCTATCTTATCGACGACTTGGTGATTGATTGCCTCGACGGTTCGGATCGAGAACTTGATGGAGTCAAGGTTGAAGATGGATCAAGGCTAAGGACATGATAGACCAAGCAAGTGTTGGCTTGGTAGATGTTAGCTTGAGTCCATAGGAAAAACCGGACTATCAAGAGGGATCGAATTGGTTCTCTTAGCGCACACTAGGTTAGAGATCATATGGATGCATAGTGAGTCTCTCGAGGGCTAGGGTGGCTGAAGAGAAGAAGAGGAACCAAGAATGAAGAAGTTGGAAGCAAGGATCAAGAGTGGATCAAGTTTTCAGCTTATCCGGTAGAGACCAGACAGTACGGTCCTAGGGACCGTATGGTACGGTCTTCATTGAAGATCCAGACAGAGAAGTGAAGTCTCGGGATGCTGAGAAAATGAAGACCGGACAATGGGACCGTATGGTACGGTCAAGGAGACCGGACAGTACGGTCATCAGAGGATTTCCAGACAGAGAAGTTGAAGTTTCTGGAAGTGGAAGAAATGAAGACCGGACAATCGACCGGATGGTACGGTCCTAGGGACCGGACAGTACGGTCTTCATTGGAGATGAAGAAGAAGATGGAGATGCGCCTGGAAATAGAGACCGGACAGTACGGTCTGGAAGAGACCGGACAGTACGGTCCTATTGTACGGTCTCTAGTTTCGCAGGGCACTTTTGGGCAACGGCTAGTTTTGGGTTGGTAGCCTATATATAGTTGGTTGCCCGCCCCTTGAGGGGTCTCTTGGCCATTGTTGGAGTGCAGGAAACTCAAAGGAAGCCAAGAGCAAGAGAGAGAAGCACTTGTGAAGGATTTGGAGTGATCCTAGTGCTTGAGAGAGTAGCAATTGCATCCACTTGATCTCTAGGCTAGTGTGAGCTTGAGAGAGTCACTTCGGTTTGTTACTCTTGGTCTATGGCGAGGCCTAGACCGGTTAGGCGTCGGTGTTGAGCTGTCCAAGGAGATTGTGGAAGCTAACACAAGTTTGTACACGGTCTTGAAGCTTCCCGTGCGAAAGAAGCATCACTAGTGGAGCGCCCTGTGGCACGCATCACGTGCGGAGCCTTACCTCTGGAAAAGTACCCGGGATCGAGCCCGGCGGGACGTGTCCGCGACTTCACTCGGAGGGTGAAGTGTGCTCTAGGAGGGATCGCCTTCGAGCGGAGGGACGGGGTCGAGACTCCGGCGGGAGTGACCCAACGTGGAGTAGGGGAAGGCGCCATCCTTCCGAGACCACGGGAAAAATCATGAGCATTCCTATCCTTATCTCCTTTACTTACTAGCATTTACGTTTCCGCATTTACCTTATGTGCTAGTAGAATTGCATGATAGGTTGTCTCTTTACTACTTGGTAGAATTGCTTGTTAGGGTGTTACTAGATTGTGTGCGCGCATCGCTTGCTTTTGTTATCACCATATCTAGTCTTGCTAGCTTCACGCCTAAAGTACGTTTGGGAGAAATTGTTGACACACCGATTCACCCCCCCCCTCTCGGTGCCCTTGATCCTTTCAAGTGGTATCAGAGCCTCGTTGCTCAAATAGGGCTTAACCGCATTGAGTAAGGATGCCGAGAGATCATGGACCGCCCCCGTTCGATGGGACCGACTATGCCTATTGGAAAGCTCGCATGCAAGCTTACCTCGAGGCTCTCGACCCTATCGCATGGGAGGTGACAAGTTCCGGTGTCTCTCTAAGGACTCCCATTGGTACTCTTGATGTGAATCTCGCAAAGGCAAATGCTAAAGCTAAAAATGCCTTGTTTGAAGCTATCACTAAAGAGGTCTTTGCTCGAGTCAAGTCCGCGGGTACCGCTCATGAAGTATGGACACAAATTCAACAAATTCATGAGGGTTCCACGGACGTGAAAGAGGAAAGATACTATGTGCAACAGAACAAATATGATGACTTTGCCATGTCTTCAAATGAGCTAATCAATGACACTTACTCTCGCTTGAATGTGCTTGTAGAGGATATCAACTCTCTCGGTGTGAAGGACAAGATTGATGATGGTGACCTTGTGCGGAAGATCATGAGGATTCTCCCAAGGGAGAAATATGGAGCACTCATCACATGCCTCTTCAACACCGACATGCGAGACCTCACCACTCACAAGCTACTTGGGAAGATCACCGCCTTCGAGAGCTACAACCTCGACAAGAAGCTTGATGAGAAGCCCTCCAAGAATCTTGCTTTTGCATCCGAGGGGTTAAGCAAGAAGGTGAAGAAGGTGGTGACTCAAGATTCAAGTGATGAAGAGCTTGAAGAAGACGTTGAAGACTTGTTGCAACTTCATCCTAATGATCTAGCACTCCTCATGAAGAGAAGCAACTTCTTCAAGAGATGATTCATCAACAAGAAAGATGCCGAGTGCTACAATTGTGGGGAGAAGGGTCACTTTGCCAAGGAATGCCCGAAGCCAATCAAGAAGAGCAAGAAGAAGACTCAAGAGTCGAGCGATGATGAAGAAGAAGACCCTAGAAGCAAGTACAAGACAAGGAAGAGGTTTGTCAAGAAGGAAAGCTCTAGAAGCAAAGACAAGAGAAGATCATCTCGCAAGGGACTCTTTGTTGGAGAGTGGGTCACGGATGATGATAGTGAAGAAGAAGAAAGTGATGACTCATCCTCCAAGGGAAAGAAGATGGCCGGCATTGCTCTCACAAACATGTCCGAGACTCTACCTCCACCACCTACTTGCTTGATGGCCAAAGATGATGATAGTAGTGAAGATGAGAAGAGCGAGTCCGATGAAGAGTTTGGTGAGGAGGACAAGCCCACATATGAGGAACTCTTGGATAGCATTCTCCTAACCGGCAAGATGATCAAGAAGAGGGACAAGACCATTGCTCGGTTGGAGAAGGAACATGAAGTGGCCGCTTTCCGAGTTCGTCAACTTGAGGGTGAACTTAGGGACTTATCCATCTCTCACAAGGCTCTTGATGAAGACTATGACAAGCTTGAGGAAGACCACATGAAGCTCAAGGAGAAGTCCAAGTTACTAGAGGATGAGCTCAAGCACCTTTCCACCTCTCTCATAATCTTGGATGAGAGCTATGACAAGCTCAAGGTTGATCACAAGAGGCTCAACGACAAGTTCAAGGTTCTTGAGGAGGAACATCAATCCATCCTTGAAAAGGGTAACACTTCTTCTTCTAGTTCATCTATTTCCGATTCTTCATATATTACTTGTGATGGACTAACTCCCTCTCTTGAGAGCATCTCTCTTGATGAGAAAATCTTGAAGGAATATCATCAACTCAAGGAGGAGAGAGCTTCGGTGATGGACGGCTTCGAAAGGCTCACAAGGGGAAGGACCATCCATAAGGAGATACTTGGTCGGAACCTTGTGAACAACCACGGGCACAAGGGACTCGGCTCCTACCCCGCCGCCATCAACCTCATCGGCAAGGACGAGGACATTCCACCTTGGGTAGTTCCCCTCATGGCGGACGACTACTATTGTGAGAAGTGTTGCCGTGACGGGCACACTAGCAAGAATTGTCCCAAGGTGAGAAGTTCCAAAGTTTTGCCCAACACTAACTTGTTCCATGAGAATACACACTACAAGCTCTTTAGGGACAAGAAAGGAAGGGTGAAGGCAAAGGCTCTTGGATCACCCGACAAGAGGAGGATGATGAGGAAGATTTGGGTGCCCAAATGCATAGTTGACCTTGAGAGGCCGACCAAGTGCGAGTGGGCTCCCAAGACCAAGACCTAGAAGGGTGATGGTGGTGGACCGTGCGCCGCAACGTCAACTCATGAACGTCCACCACAAGCTTCGAGTACTTCATCGACAAATCTACTCTTCAAGGAGGTAACTTGTATCATAGTAGTTTCTTTTCTTGCATTGCTTGCATGGTAGCTAGGTGCTCCTTTGTGAACTAGTATGTTTGCATCCATGCATATGTAATTAACTAAAAGAAAAGAACAAAAAAAATTAGTTCAAGGTCAAACTTTCTCAAGATAGCTATGAGTATGGGGGATGCTTGAGTTGGTGGACCGATGGACTCAAGGCAAGGTTTGGCTCATAGTGAGTAAGCTTGAGAGAGGCCCAAACTTGACCTTGAGTAGGTTTCCTTTATGCGTTGTCTTAACTTTGCTTGCATATCACATGGCATATTTACTTTCTCTTGCATTTGTATGATATGCTTGTCTCATGCATTGCATATAGGAAATCACAAAGGAGTGGTCACACTATGAGGAAGTGCTTCATTCGTAATATGAACTCACATCTCATAGAAGTGTGACGAAAGAAAAGAATTGTGCTTCATGCCCATTGAGTCTTGCTAAATGATCCTCAAGGTTAAATCTACTTGCACGGATCATAGGCAAAGGGCTCATACATACCCCTCCTTTGGTTTTATCTCTTTTGGTTCTTATTTGGTTGCTTCCTATTTGCCGATTGAAAAATTACTATAAGCCTATGCGCAACCTATATTGGGTTATTTTCAAAGGAGTGTTTGAGAATTCCCCTTCTAGTCCATGTTTGGTGTTTATTTGGTTTTTGTGCGAGAAACTTGGACTTAGAAGGAAATTCCCTGGAAATCAGCTTTTCTGGACTGGACCGTACAATACGGTCATAGGGACCGTACAATACGGTGTGCTTTTGCACGAGATCCTTAAAACCTGAGGCAGAATGGAGACCGGACAATACGGTCCTGAAGACCGTACAATACGGTCTCTATAGAGCAACTGTCAGGGTTAAAGGAGACCGTACAATACGATCCTGAAGACCGTACAATACGGTCTGGTTAAGTTTCATCGGGAGATCGTCCAATCTGATCCGTTGATTCCTGTTCAAGTCAATCTGGACCGTTGGTTTGAATTCGATCTAATCTAATGACCGTTCCGGGTTACTGTGCATCCCCTTCACTATTACCGCCGCCGTTCACCGCGTTTCACCGCTCCCGCCACCATCTCACCTTCGTGCGCGCCGTACGCCTCGCCGCCGCCGTCGCCCTCGCCGCCGACGTGCTCCACTGCAGCTCCACCGCAGCCGCGCGCCTCCACCTGCTCCACCATCGCCCTCGCTCACACCCCGTGCAACCCTAACTTCACCGCACCATCTCACCACCGCGCCGCCGTTTCTCCTCCACCGCCACTCGCCCGCGCGCCGCCTCACCGAGGACGACGACCTCGCCGTCGACGTTCTCCAGGGCAAGGAGCTCCACCTTCACCGCGCGTGACCACGAGCTGCTGCTGCTCTTCCCCCTCGCACGCGATTGCTCCTCCCCGGCGCCTCACCAGACCAAGCACCACCACCTCGACGATCGGCGTCGATTGACTGCTCTGGTGAGCCACTGATACCCATGGATTGCACAGTAGCCTCGATCGGATTCCATCTCTAGGGTTTGAGCCAATCCTCCTTCATCGATTAAAATCCCTAGAAAATCATCCAAAAACCGAACCTTTATTGCGAAATCGATATGCATTGCTGACTATTGCTTCGCAATTTAGGTCGTTTACCTACCATTGTCATAGTGTTCGAGTATTGCACTTCATTTATCTATGACATGTTGGTAGTTGTTCACTATTGTGTCGATTTTCGATTCCATACCATACACTAGCTCGACACTAGCATTTCCTCGATTAGTGGTACATTGAGTCTATTGCATATGATCTATGTACACTAGTTGATCTCCACCCATAATCGACAATGCCGTAGTTCCCCTTTGCATATTTGCCGGGCATTGTGTCCTTTACCTCTGCGCTAGGACTTCATCTAGATTTACGCGCTTACCTACGATTCTTTCTTGTAGATTATAGTAGGTTATTCTATACTCATATACCCTGTCTATTCCTATCGTGCAGTGGCAGTTGTCAGCAGGCAGTGGGCAGTTGACAGCAGAGCAGAGACAGTGGACGGATTGAGGGCCAAGCCCTTAGTCCTATCTTTGGTAGTCAGCCGTCAGTGGACGGGTTGGTGAGCCAAGCTCACTCGCCCTATCTTGTCTGCAGCCCAGTCAGCAGCTATGGCAGGTTCTGGCAGAGGCAGAGGCAGAGGCAGAGGTGACCGTGATAAGGGCAAGGCCAAGGCTCCAGATCCACAGCCCAAGAGGAAGAAGCAGAGGACAGGTGATCCAGAGTGGGATCGGGCTCTCAGGGCAGCTGAGGTGGACCTCCCTACTGGCAGAGACACTGGGTTCCGGATCAGGGACCCACCTGCTGGAGGACAGGGGGAGACTCCTAGGAGGTCTTCCAGGGCTAGAGCCACAGTGCAGCGGACTCCGTCCACCCGCGGGGTTGGTACGTCGAGGACCGCGCAGGAGCAGCAGGCTCAGTCAGAGGAGGAGGAGAGCTCTTCCAGCTCCCGTGACGAGGTCACAGAGGGTGACAGGCAGAGGATGGCTGCCAAGTTCTGTGCACTCGACAGGACTGCTTCACTCAGGGACGTGCTTGCTGAGGACGCTCTCAGGCTTCCAGGCCCCGCCCTCAAGAAGTTCAGGAGAGTGTCCGAGGAGACCTGGGTACCTGCCAGGAGAGACCCACAGGCAGGAGGTCGGTTCTGGACTTTGCTTCAGCAGAGGATTGCAGCTGGTTTGAGGAGTAGACTGCGTACTGGTGGAGCTGATAAGCTCTTTGTCACTCACCAGCACTGCAGCATACAGGCTGCTAGCAGAGGTGCCGGGACAGACTTCACACAGCACCTGTCTTATATCCCGGGCCTCGAGGAGATCATCACCACTCAGATGCGTTGGGACCCTGACATAGTGATGGATTTCTATGCTTCTCTATGGATTGCCCCAGATCGGTCTGCCATATGGTTCATGCTCAGAGGGCAGCCCCACAGAGTGACTAGGGAGGACCTCGTAGCGGCCCTTGAGACAGTTCAGCACGAGACTAGGGTGTTCCCACTTGCTCACCCAGGGATGGAGCCTCCCCGCAGACCTCTTGGGGGACACCTACCGTCTGATGAGGATATGAGTATTGCTTTCCCTCCACCTCACCCGGAGGACTACAGCCGAGCTCACACCAGACTTACTCACGAGGGCAGAGTTCTCAGGAGTATTCTTAGCAAGACCATTGTGCTGAGGAGTGGATACAGGGATCAGTTTTCTATACTCTCACAGTGGGTCGTCATGCTGATACTGAGGCACAGAGGTTTTGACCTGGTGGATCTTATACTGAGCCAGATGGAGGACGTCATTGCAGAGAGCATAGCTGCTAGACACTTAGCCTTCGCTCCACTGATTTGCTATATTCTGAGGAGGCAACAGTTGTTGTCTCAGGAGGACTACGATGAGTTGCCCAAGAAGACTACAGCGTACACTCCTTTACCTGCCTCCGACAGACGGGTTGCTACCCGGGAGTCAGCTTCACAGGAGAGTTCCTCACAGGGCCTAGGTGACACAGCTACCGAGACAGAGCAGCACATACAGACTGGTAGCCAGATGGAGTCCATTCCTGAGGACGTGACTCCGGACTCTAGAGCAGGACCTTCAGGCTCAGCTACAGCTCCAGCTCAGACAGATTCAGTACTACGTGCAGAGCTTGCAGCTATCCGTAGAGAGCTCCAGAGTCAGCGAGAGGATAGGGAGAGAGACCGACAGATGCTAGACAGCGTGGTTCTCACTCAGAGGGAGATGGCCTCTGGCTTGTCGTCGCTGTTCACAGGCTTTGATGCGATTGCTCAGACTCTTCGCCTCTTTGGACAGGCATTGCCAGGCCTCCCGTCGTTCGCTCATCTCACCTTCCCAGGTGTGCTGCCACCAGATACAGTACAGTTTCAGCAGCTACAGCAGCAGCAGCACCAGTTTGCCCAGGCACAGGCAGGACAGTCAGCCAGCCAGGGACAGTACTTCAGTTCCTTACTCACGGCTCCCATCTCACCTTCTGGTGCACCTACGGTGGGGCCGTCGTCGTCCACGTTTGCTGGTTTGGCAGGAGAGGCAGGACCTTCACACCAGTACTGTTCTTCACCAGGCCTCTCCATGACTCCGTCAGCCCTTCTAGCTTCTACAGCTCCGAGCTTCTCACCGCTTCAGCTGACGAGTCCCTTCTTTGTGTCACCACTGCCAGCTCGTACCCTCGACTTTGACACAGTAGCACAGACCGCCTCAGTACAGACAGACTCAGTTCTTACAGCTTCACAGGCAGAGGTCGTGACTACTACACCTGAGACAGCAGCAGTGGATCTCACAGACTTTGGTTACACCCGCGAGGAGGTAGATGAGGCTCTTGCTACAGGACAGGATCCACCATCCAGAGCAGCCTCACCTACTGGCAGTTTCACTTGGACCCCCAGTCGCTCACCCTCTCCTTCAGTCCACTCAGCTTCAGACTCAGAGGCAGTCCAGTTCGCAGGGCAGCTTGAGCGGACACTCCTTCAGACAGACTCTCCTGGGATAGCTCACAGGCAGCTTGTGCCGTACACACCACTCTTTCAGCCTCAGGAGTCTTTGGGGATGCCGCGGACTTGGACTTGGACACCTCCAGTGCCACCCTCTCAGCAGCAGCAGGACAGTGCTCAGCCTACCAGTTCTTCAGCACCTGCTGCCACTGCACCTCCTCCAGCCTCCGACGCGTAGGACAGCTGTTTTTCTCTTTTCCTTATTTCTCTTTTTTGGTCATTGGTGCCAAAGGGGGAGAGAGTTAGAGAGATCTTGTATAGGTCTAGGGGGAGTAGCAGAGTGATCTTGTGTCCAGGGGGAGTGTGAGACAGTTTTTGTCCAGGGGGAGACCATTTGTGACTTCATTTGTATATTCTTTTGGTACTTCGTGGTTCTTGTTGAGCTTGATTTGCTTTTGCTGGTGTTTAGCTCATCAAGAATGCACTTGGTTTCGCTTCATACACTTGCTCGTTATCTATATATCTTGTATATTGTTCTGAGTTTGTGTATGCTATCCTGGATGTGCTTATTTATATCTATCTTGCCAGGTTTCCTCTTTTTTTGTGATGATATGTGCACTCACTTGCTTTTGCAGGATTATCTTATAAACTTATCATCACAAGTGTTGTGGTCATAGCTCTTGTTTTATTCCTATATATCACCCATGTGCTCTAACTCTATTTTGCAGGTGATACCTTTTGAGCTATGACTACCTTGTTCTCCGTTTTACTTGTTCTTCATGCTTATCTAATCTTCTCGATCACTCTTACGCATTCCATTCTTTATCTTTTGATATGTGTTGTCACCAATCACCAAAAAGGGGGAGATTGTAAGCTTCATGACCATTGGAGTTTGGAAACCCCAAAGGTATGAATGTTTTGGTGATTGGGTGACCATATTGATGTGACTAACATTTCCTTGTAGGATATTCAAATGGTCATGTCAATGGAAGCGTCGTCTCACAAACCCTATCTTATCGACGACTTGGTGATTGGTTGCCTCGACGGTTCGGATCGAGAACTTGATGGAGTCAAGGTTGAAGATGGATCAAGGCTAAGGACATGATAGATCAAGCAAGTGTTGGCTTGGTAGATGTTAGCTTGAGTCCATAGGAAAAACCGGACTATCAAGAGGGATCGAATTGGTTCTCTTAGCGCACACTAGGTTAGAGATCATATGGATGCATAGTGAGTCTCTCGAGGGCTAGGGTGGCTGAAGAGAAGAAGAGGAACCAAGAATGAAGAAGTTGGAAGCAAGGATCAAGAGTGGATCAAGTTTTCAGCTTATCCGGTAGAGACCGGACAGTACGGTCCTAGGGACCGTATGGTACGGTCTTCATTGAAGATCCAGACAGAGAAGTGAAGTCTCGGGATGCTGAGAAAATGAAGACCGGACAATGGGACCGTATGGTACGGTCAAGGAGACCGGACAGTACGGTCATCAGAGGATTTCCAGACAGAGAAGTTGAAGTTTCTGGAAGTGGAAGAAATGAAGACCGGACAATCGACCGGATGGTACGGTCCTAGGGACCGGACAGTACGGTCTTCATTGGAGATGAAGAAGAAGATGGAGATGCGCCTGGAAATAGAGACCGGACAGTACGGTCTGGAAGAGACCGGACAGTACGGTCCTATTGTACGGTCTCTAGTTTCGCAGGGCACTTTTGGGCAACGGCTAGTTTTGGGTTGGTAGCCTATATATAGTTGGTTGCCCGCCCCTTGAGGGGTCTCTTGGCCATTGTTGGAGTGCAGGAAACTCAGAGGAAGCCAAGAGCAAGAGAGAGAAGCACTTGTGAAGGATTTGGAGTGATCCTAGTGCTTGAGAGAGTAGCAATTGCATCCACTTGATCTCTAGGCTAGTGTGAGCTTGAGAGAGTCACTTCAGTTTGTTACTCTTGGTCTATGGCGAGGCCTAGACCGGTTAGGCGTCGGTGTTGAGCTGTCCAAGGAGATTGTGGAAGCTAACACAAGTTTGTACATGGTCTTGGAGCTTCCCGTGCGAAAGAAGCATCACTAGTGGAGCGCCCTTTGGCACGCATCACGTGCGGAGCCTTACCTCCAGAAGAGTACCCGGGATCGAGCCCGGCGGGACGTGCCCGCGACTTCACTCGGAGGGTGAAGTGTGCTCTAGGAGGGATCGCCTTCGAGCGGAGGGACGGGGTCGAGACTCCGGCGGGAGTGACCCAACGTGGAGTAGGGGAAGGCGCCATCCTTCCGAGACCACGGGAAAAATCATGAGCATTCCTATCCTTATCTCCTTTACTTACTAGCATTTACGTTTCCGCATTTACCTTATGTGCTAGTAGAATTGCATGATAGGTTGTCTCTTTACTACTTGGTAGAATTGCTTGTTAAGGTGTTGCTTGTTGCATAGACTAGATTGTGTGCGCGCATCGCTTGCTTTTGTTATCACCATATCTAGTCTTGCTAGCTTCACGCCTAAAGTACGTTTGGGAGAAATTGTTAACACACCGATTCACCCCCCCCCCCCTCTCGGTGCCTTTGATCCTTTCAACGGTCCTAGAGACCGGACAGTACGGTCTCTATTGGAGTGTTCCAGACAGAGAAGCTGAAGTTTCTGGAAGTTGAAGAATGAAGACCGGACAGTTGACCGGACAATACGGTCAGGGACCGGACAGTACGGTCTTACAGGAGAAGAGCAACAGAGAAGGAGAAGTTTCTGTTGGCTGAAGAAGAAGTGGAGACCGGACAGTACGGCCCTAGGGACCGTACAATACGGTCTGCTTTGAGAAGAGGAGCAGCACTCCCTGGAAGCCGGTCTGGTGAAGACCGGACAATACGGTCAGAATGGAGACCGGACAGTAGTCTTTTGTACGGTCATCACGCAGACTGGGTAGTTTTGGACAACGGCTAGTTTGAGGTTGGAGGCCTATATATAGTCGGTTGTTTACCTCTTTGAGGTGCTCTTGGACCCAGGAAAGAGGGGAGGTGCTGCCAAGAAGCCAAGAGGAAGAAGTGTGAAGCACTCGAGAAGGATTTGGAGTGATCCTAGTGCTTGAGAGAGTAGCAAGTTGCATCCTTTGATCTCTAGGCTAGTGTGGGCTTGAGAGAGACATCTAGGGCTGTTACTCTTGGTCTATGGCAAGGCCTAGACCGGTTAGGCGTCGGTGTTGAGCTGTCTAAGGAGATTGTGGAAGTCGACACAAGTTTGTACACGGTCTTGGAGCTTCCCGTGCGAAAGAAGCATCACTAGTGGAGCGCCCTTTGGCACGCATCAAGTGCGGAGCCTTACCTCCGGAAGAGTACCCGGGATCGAGCCCGGCGGGACGTGCCCGCGACTTCACTCGGAGGGTGAAGTGTGCTCTAGGAGGGATCGCCATCGAGCAGAGGGACGGGGTCGAGACTCCGGCGGGAGTGACCCAACGTGGAGTAGGGGAAGGCGCCATCCTTCCGAGACCACGGGAAAACATCATGAGCATTCTCTATCCCTTCTCCTTTACTACTCGCATTTACTTATCGCACTTCATATGATTGCTTGTAGTACTTGAGTTGTGCTCTTATCTTGCTTGTGTGTTTACCTTGGTACCTACTAGCTTCACTAGGTTTGCTTGTTTGCCTTGCTCGTGTGCTTACTTGTTATAGCCTATCTAGTAGCTCTAAGGACTCTACTTAGTGTGCCTAGTATCTTGGTTGCCTTGTCTCTAGTTATCTTGTTACCTTGCGTTGCCTAGCTTAAGTCTTCCGCTATCTATCTATCTTGTGCTAGGTTGCTAGTGTGGTGTGATTGTGTTATCTATATGCACTAGCTATATAGGTTAAGGATACTCCTTAGTGTGCTTTACCTTGTTACTAGAACCACTCGCTAGGAGTTGCTTGGGTGTAAGTGTTTGGAAATTGATTCTAGAGTGCACCGATTCACCCCCCCCTCGGTCACACGATCCTTACAGCCAGGCCACTCCTGTCGCCGTCCTGTCCTGTTTTCTCTTTCCACCAAGTTTCACACCCGCTCCATCACTGACACCGGCTCCCACATACTTTCTGGCCCACACGTCAGTAGCTCTAGGAACGTCTCGTTTAGTGTAACAAAGAGCCACAGAGTCGGTGAATTCGCGTGGGATTCCCTCCCTGCCTACCTCTGTGGGGCGGGGCCCAGTGGAAAAGTCAGCCAGCCGCTGCCGCGCGCGCTCTGCCAATTTCGCCATGGCTTGTCAAGCAAGCCAAACATCACATCCAACCCAACACCTGATGAAGCCTAACACAAGTGTGGTGGTAACCATGGTACTAATAAGGAATTGGCCTTAATACAGACGCGCTGATTCAAAATACATCTCATTCGAAACATGATCATTGTAGAAAATATTATCAATTTAAGCACAATTATAATTATCTGTTTTAAATGTGTTAACATAATAATACATTATACTCCGACAGTGAAATGTTGTTTTCTCGTGATGGACCTTATTTGCATGGGTTCAATCTCGAACTTTGCATAAGTGTTGTATTTACATCTAATTATTATTTTAGTGGTAGGTGACTTCTCCTCCGACAGTGAAATGTTGTTGACTTCGTGAACCTCCATATCAACCAGCTCAGTCTATCAAAGATGCTTGTACATGTGGATATATTCATTGGGACGAGTGTGTAAGGTGGTGTTCGTTTCTTTGACGCTAAACTTTAGCCCTGTCATATCAAAGAAATCTTATCATTTAAGAATATTTTGATTAATCTAATTACAAAACGGATTTTTTTGAAAAGTTAACTTTGTTCGGTTTTAAAAAGACTTGTCCTGGTTTAAAGAAAAGGACCGGTCGATCGGATCCCAACAACAGGGAACCGTCCCGTCGGGTCAAAAGAAAAAAATAATCTCGAGGAATTCCCCACCCCAACCCGTCAGTGGCAGAGATGGCGATGCGGCGGCGGCGGTGTTGGCAGTCGTAAGGCCTAACAGAAATAAATCCGCAAGCGCACGGATACCGATGTAGCTTTCACCCCAAGAGTATTCCTAAGGTATCGAATCCACAGGGAACGAACAGTGTACTAAACTCGAGATCCGTAAAAAGGGACACGCTAAGCAGGGGATTAATACAGTAAAAAGATAGTCCTCTGGCCAGGTAATCTAATGCAAGATACTAAATAACTGAACAATGCGATAAGGGTTTTTCGATATCATTTACTTCGGGGCACGGCCGCCGCCAAGACACGCAACCCGAGAACTAGGTTCAACGTATCCGGTCAACGGACCGCGTCTAGGCCCTACACACTCAACCCGAACGTGGTGGACTACAGAGACCGGTGTAGCTGTCATCTACACTCGCGGCTACCACAACATCCCGTGGGGTTGAGGGCAACTCAGGATAAATCAAAGTATAAACACCACGTTTACACCTATCATTAATACCAGCAACTAGCAATTTCCTAGAGCTAGCACATGCAGTAAATAAGAAATACTTACTACACACCTGAATCCCATAGATAATAAAGAAGAAAACCTTACTTTATTGCTCAATAAATAGTACCTTACATGTTACCCGGCCTGGAAGACTATGGCGACTACTCCCAGGCGGAGTATAGACCCGAGGCACCGAGGAAGCAGAACCCCGACATCTCCGGAGCTTCCGCCCTTCCTCCTCCTCTCACTCACTCTCTACTTCACTTATCAAAGTGTTTCTCTACTAAGGTGCGAGTTCTACCGTGGGAGTGTTGACGGTAAAATGTGTGTTCTACCGCTCGCACACGCGGCCTGAGAGATTTGCTTAACTCTGTTCAGCGCCAAAAACTTGGAACGCGGTGAATTCCGGAGCGTGCCAGTCGATTTTCCCTGCAAATCGACAAAGACGAGAAGCGTGTAAAATTCCCGGACTATCGGCCCCGGACAGGCCGATGCGTAACCGCAGCCGATGTTAGTGGATAAAAATATAATCGAATAAGCACTCGGCTGACGGCTAGAAACGAATCGACATGTCGCAACAGTAAATACTCGCACGATAAATAAAGCAAAGCATGCATCAGAATCGGCAATCGGCAAAGCATGCAATCGGCAAAATCTATCGGCAAGTAGCACAGTAAGGTAGATCGACAATCGACAAAAGGAGGCTCAGACTATGCTTGAACAGGAGCAATGAGACATTTAAAGGCACGCAAGCATAGATCTGAACGTGGTAAGCAATCGGCTAAACACCCCGAAAGAACGATTAAACCAGTAACCACTAATTATACCCATAATCTGACAATCGCTTCACCGAGGACACGTCAACTAAGTGAAGTAGAACAGGACACGTCAAACTGCTCTACACGATCGGCAGATACAAATATAATCGGCAACTACTGGTCCCAGGTACTCAGTAAACTAGATCTGACCCTTAGCAACTGTTTCGCCGAGGACACGTCAACTAAGCGAAGCAGACAGGACAAGTCAAACTGCCTACCCAATCACCAAGAGCAGATCTAATCGACAAAATACCTTAACCGTGACTCGAGTAACCAGATCAAACAAAAATCGACATCAGCAATCGGCAACAAGGCTGCGGCGAGGACAAGTCAACTAACCGCAACAAAGAATTGGACCAGGTCTTAAACAATTCCATGCAGTCGACGCACGATGTAAACCCTAGATTGATCTAGATTACCGGATAACTAGCAGCCACATCAGTCTTAATCATGGACAAGTCGACATAATCAGATCGATGCGCTTACCTGACGAGATCCAGTCGAGCCGGAGCCCCGATGGACGCCGGTGACGAAAAAACCCGTCGAGAAATTGTGGCGATGCGCCGAAAGGTTGATTGTATTGGTTGTCTTTGATTACAAGCACCTGGGTTTATATTTATACACCCGAGGCGAGAGTCCGATTTGGACTTAAACATGACTCCTACTTGACCACAACTCGGTCAATCCTTTCTTAATCTAGAAAAGGAAAGAAATTTAAAAGGGAAAAACAAACCCACACGCACACGCGCATGTTTTCTTCGGCTTCATGATCTCCGGTGGGCTACTACTTTGCGCAAAACCCTTTCTTCACCCGGCGCGTACTCTGTCATCTACTGACAGCGGGTCCTTGTCCAGATTTTGGTGTCAACACATGCCCCCCCAAGCCGGGGCATGGAATTTCCATGCGCCGGGTTGTTCCACCATTCATCATGTCTGCAAGCTTCTAAATGACCCTTCACGTGAAAATTGTACATTTGTCTTGATGAGCTGTACCTTTGTCTTCACATGGCGTGCACCCCTTCGGCAGACAATTCGTACCAAATGCTTTAATTTGCAATAGGTCTTTCACTATTCCACGATCTTATCTTCTTCTGCATCTTGTCCTATAAAAGGACCGGCTCCCTTCACCGAAATCATCAACACAATGGCCAGCAATAAAAATCCCTTTCACAAAGCCTGACCAATGCATCCTGAACAGCAAGAAAGCAATCATGAGCTCTTCTCTCAGATCTATGCTCTGACCTCTTGCCTTCCTTTTGCTTTTCTCCTATCTCTTTCATCCCGACGCTATCCCTCTTGAGCTAATCCCTGAAGATGGCGGCTCCTCTTCAGACTGCGAGGAAGAACTCATGCTCTTCGTCAGACAAGGTTCCTTCTCAGGGATAACATCTTCTTCGACGTGATGCGGTCCATGCATTTGCTCCTCTCCTCGTACGCTGGAGCAACGACCCATCCTATCCTGTGTCAGCACTTGGTTGACACTTGACAGCAGCCGCAGTGTGTATTCTTGGTGCAAGAACTTTGTACTCCCATGTATGGTGTAATTCCTTGTAAATCATAAGAACTTCATTGTCTTCTTCTGTTCTTTCTGCACCTTTTCCCTAAGGGCGACATCAATCGACATCGGCCATCTCGAAGACGACGCTCTTAACGTCGGCTCAACTGGAAATTTAACCGAACACTTTTAAGAACCAACCCAGATGCTGGGGTAATACTTCTTCAAATATTTTCCATTAAGCGCTCGGCCAAATTCTTCCCCATCCAGTTCTTTCAAAAAATAAGCATTACCGGGCACGCATCGGCTAACTATATAGGGACCTTCCCAATTAGGTGACCACTTGCCGAAACGATTATCTCGCACGCCAATCGGCAACTTAACCTTCCAAACGAGATCTCCTTCATCAAATTGCTTAGTCACCACCTTCTTATTATAATGCCGAGCCACCCGTACTTTATTATCTTGAATTTTCTTCAACGCAGTCAACCGCTGCTGATTGACATCTTCTAATTCATCCATCATGAGATCATGGTACTGCTCTGCCGTCAATTGATTTTGCAGATCAACTCTTCTTGACCCGGCAGTAACTTCCCATGGCAAAACAGCTTCATGCCCATACACCAACTGATATGGTGTTACTTGTACCGACCCATGACGAGACATCCGATATGCCCATAATGAATCAGCTAACGAAGTATGCCACTTTCTTGGCTGATCATTAATCTTGCGCTTAATCAACTTGATCAAGGATTTGTTCGAAGCTTCAGCTTGACCATTTGCTTGGGCATAATATGGTGATGAATTCAATAATTTAATACCCATATCATCAGCAAAATCTCTGAACTCTTCAGAAATAAAAATAGAACCTTGATCTGTAGTGATAGTCTGAGGGATACCGAACCTGAAGATTATGTGCTCTTTAACAAAAGCAATCACATCCCTTGATGCCACACTTCTGTAAGGCACTGCTTCAACCCACTTGGTGAAATAATCCGTTGCTGCCAATATATATTTATGTCCCTTACTGGAAGAAGGATTAATCTCACCAATCATGTCGATTCCCCATCCTCTGAATGGCCACGGCTTGACAATAGGGTTCATCACTGATGCTGGAGCTCTTTGAATCGATCCGTACTTCTGACAATCCTGACAGCCCTTATAATATTCAAAACAATCCTCAAGCATGGTAGGCCAGAAATATCCACCTCTCCTGATTAACCATTTCATCTTGAATGCCGACTGATGAGTCCCACAAATCCCATCGTGAACCTCCATCAGCATCTTCTTGGCTTCATCGGCATTCAAACACTTCAATAGAATTCCTTCCAACGTCCTGTAATAAAGCTGATCATCAACTAGCACATATTTTATTGCCTTGTACCGCAACTCTCTGGACGTTTTCTGGGTCGGATCCTTCAAGTAATTCACTATCTCAACCCTCCAATCTTGCAAATCGACATCGGCTTCATTATCAACAGAACCTATATTAAGCCGATACCCAGATGCATGTTGAGCCAGGTTATTAGCTTCAGAATTCATTTGTCGAGGAATATGGCTGAATGTGATATGCTTGAAGTTCTTCATTAGATCTTGACACTTCTGATAATAACTCCGAAGCACTTCATCTTTGCATTCATATTCACCATTCAATTGCCCCACAATCAGCAAAGAATCCCCAACAACTTCAACAAAATCGGCATTGGCATCCTTCAACAATTGTAGTCCTTTCAACACAGCCTCATATTCAACTTGATTGTTAGTATGAGCTTCTACTGTGAATGAGAATTCAAACCTGGATCCTTTTGGTGTTACAATGACAATGCCGATACCAGATCCATTTTTGCAAATCGATCCGTCAAACAATAAGCGCCATGGAACTGGCTCCACCACGCTTTCATCATGCCCCCTATGCTGAACTATCAAATCAGCAAATACCTGGGCCTTCACAGCTTTGGGAGATTCATATTTAAGATCAAATTCTGCAATTGCTAGCATCCACTTCCCAAGTCTGCCTTTCAATATTGGAGCGGACAAGATATATTTGACGACATCGGATTGGCAAACAATAGTGCATTCTTCGGATAACAAATAATGTCTCAATTTAGTGCAAGAGAAATAAAGGCATAAGCATAACCTTTCAATCTCAGAATATCTTGTTTCTGCATCCAGTAATCTCCGACTGAGATAAAAGATAATCCTTTCATCGCCATCTTGTACTTGCGTCAATGCCGAACCAAGACACTTGTCATCGGCAGACAAATATAACTTGAAAGGAATACCTGGCTTAGGTGGCATCAACACAGGTGGTGAGATTAAATATTTCTTGACATCATCAAGCGCCTTCTGATGTTGGGCTTCCCACCGGAATTCTTGATCTGCTTTTAACTTCAACAAAGGAGTAAAAGCATCAATCTTCCCAGAAAGATTAGAAATAAATCTTCTCACAAAATTGATTTTGCCTATCAAAGACTGCAATTCTTTTTTACTGGTAGGAGGTTGAATTTTCTTGATCGACTCTATGCTCTTGGGACCAATTTCAATTCCTCTTTCATGAACAATAAAGCCCAGAAATTGTCCTGCCGAAACACCAAAAGCACATTTATGCGGATTCATCTTCAAGCCATACTTTCTGGTCCTCTCCAGTACCTGCCGCAAATCAGCAATATGATCTTCAACTGTTTTGGACTTCACCATCACATCATCAATATAAATTTCCACTAATCGACCAATCAGATCATGATAGATGAAATTCATTGCTCTTTGATATGTGGCGCCAGCATTTTTCAGCCCAAAAGTCATCACAACCCATTCAAACAATCCCAAAGCTCCTGGACACCTGAATGCAGTCTTTATAATATCTTCTTCAGCCATAAAAATCTGATTGTATCCTGCATTTCCATCCATGAAGCTTAAAATCTTGTGTCCAGCAGCAGCATCAATCAGTACATCTGCTATCGGCATCGGGTACTCATCTTTGGGTGTAGCCTTGTTCAAATCTCTGAAATCAATGCACACTCGCATCTTTCCGTTTTTCTTGATCACTGGGACGATACTGGACACCCATTCTGCATATCGACAGGGTCGGATGAACTTGGCATCATATAACTTTGTAATTTCTTCCTTGACAGCATCATAAATCTTTGGATCAATCTTTCGATTATGTTGTTTAAACGGCCGATACCCAGGTTTAATAGGCAATCGGTGTTCAACAATATCTCGACTGAGACCAGGCATCTCGGAATAATCCCAAGCAAAACAATCTTTATATTCCTTCAATAATGCTATCAACTTTTCTCTGAAATCTTTACAGATCTTCTTACTAATAAATGTCGGCCGAGGCTTGTCACCATTTCCAATATCAACTTCTTCTAATTCATCGGCCGATACGAAACCATGACCAAGCTTTCCTTCCTCCCTTTCATCGATCAGCTGATTGTCAATTGCTTCTTTCTTCTCAGCTTCCGTCGGCCGATCGATGTCCAGGTCCGGTAATTGCTATAACAACCGTGGAGTCGCCGATCCTTCAGTGATGCAAACACCTTCATCGGTAACATCCAATGCTTCCCCTTCCCAGTAAGTTCCTGATATGCACGGCAAGTTTTCCACCATCATCGGCAAAAAGTCTGCAGTAGCCACACTTACCGATCTATCAGCTTGAATAGTCTCCACCTCGTCGCTGATCCACTGGATAAGGAGCTGATGCATCGTGGAAGGGATACAGCAATTAGCATGAATCCAATCCCTACCCAGCAGTACGGCGTACGAACCTTTGCCTTCAATTACAAAGAACGTCGTTGGCAAAGTCTTGCTTCCGATAGTGACTTCGACATTAGTGACTCCTTTGACTTCAGAGCTCCTGCCCCCATAGTCCCTTAACGTCATGTTGGTCTTGGTCAGCTCTTCAGGCAGTTTGCCGATCTTCCTGTACGTTGCCATCGGCAAAACATTGACAGCAGCACCACCATCGACCATCATCTTGCTCATCGGCTTGCCATTGATGAAACCATTGAGGTACAGAGCCCTCAGATGGAGATGATCAACACCAGACGGCTTCTCGAACACTGCCTGCCGTGGACCCAATAACAACTCGGCAGAAGCTTCTTCTTCCGACTCATTAATGTCCAAAGAACTAAATTCTCGCGGCAGCATAAATACCATATTGACAGGAGCTTCAACTTCATTTATTTGAGATTTGACTTTTGGTCTCCATACCTTTTTTGACTTGGGCCCCTTATCATGATCATCTTCCTGGTTCACATCCTTGTTCAGCTCCCGGCAACGTGCCCTCTGTACTCTTCTCTTCTGAGTCTTGGTAAAAATACCACTCGGACACCATTGGCCTTCTTCTGTGAATTCGCCCTGGTCTTCTTCATAATCTTCAACTTGATTGACAGGACCAAGTCTTTCATGCACAGAAACCCTTGATGCTGGTTTCCTCATAGGACCTCGGCTTGAAGAACCAACTTCCCTGTACAAATCTCCAGATCTTCTGCTACAGCCTGGGCAACCTTCAATTGGTGGCAGCTTCATACCTTGCTCCCAACAGTACTGGAAGAACGGACAGTTCCAGTGTGGATCGAAGTCATCATCACTAATCCTCTTGTCTTCCCTCTCTCTTTTCCTTGAGTATTTGCCGATCAATCCAGCAGATCCACCGATCATGTTGACTGGAAAAGGATGCCCATCAATCTTCATCGGCTTCTGACCAAAGAATTTAATGCGATCACTCTCAATTGCCGATTGGATCTGTTGCCTGAATACTTTGCACTCATTGGTGTGATGAGAGGGAGTATTATGCCACTTGCACCACTTGATCTTCTTCAACTCCTCAGCTGGAGGCAACGTGTGATTAGGTGGGAGTTGAATAAGCTTCTCTTGTAGCAGTAGATCGAATATCTTGTCGGCTTTGTTGATGTCAAAGTCATACTTCTTTTCTTCTTCCTTCTGCTTGACCCACGGACAGAGAACAGTCTTCTTGTTCCTGGTCCACTCAGCAAGAGCAACTTCAGCGTCGTCATCAGAATCAGAAGAATAATCAGCATAAGCCGCCTGAAACTGTCTGCCACGTGTATTCTGGACACGCCCTTCATGAATCAACGCCTTCTGAAAGAGTTGTGCCAAGCCATCGACTTCTTGAGGGGCAAACTTGTCTCTGATCTGAGGCAGCAAACCTTGATAAGCAATCTCAGCCATTTGCCGATCCGTCAGATTCAGGTTATAGCACCTGCCACGGATGACTCTGAACCTTTGGACAAAATCGGCAACTGACTCTCCAGCCTTCTGACGAACAGCTGTCAAATCTGATATGCTCAGCTCTGCCATGCCAGTGAAGAAATAAGAGTGGAATTTCTTCTCCAAATCGGCCCAATTCCGCACGGATCCCGCAGGGAGGGAGGTGAACCATGAGAATGCCGATCCAGATAATGACAGAGGAAACAATCGGACCTTCAATGCATCTTGTGCCGATGCCTCTCCCAACGGTGCCAAATATCGGCTGATGTGCTCCACTGTAGAGACATTATCTTGTCCAGAAAATTTGCCAAACTCTGGCAACTTGTATCGATGTGGTAAGGCAACTTGTTCCATCCACTCTGGATATGGACGTCGATACATGAAGTTCTGCTCCTTGGGCTTGAGATCAAACTGCTCCTTCATGACTTCAGCCAACCTGGCAACTATATCTTCTGATGAATTCTGCACTTGCCCCCCAGCCATCTGAGACGATGGCTGCGGTTGTGACTGAACCTGAGCAGGTTGCTCCTTGTAGTGTTCGCTGTAATCTGCCACTCTGTGATAGCCTTGCGGTATCTCCTGGTTGAACAGTGCAGGATTGACATTGGGAGCTAAATGGTATCTTGTCTGAGGAGTTTGACTAATCCTTGGCTCAGGAGTTGTACCACCTGCTTCTTTCTGCGTGGACAACGGCGCATCAATAAGACTTGGCGCCGATACCCGGGCAGTCCCTGCAGCCAAAGCTTGAGCACTTGTAGACCACAACTCTGGTGGCATGCCATATGGTTGCCTTTGCTGACCAGCAGCGCTTGTCTCTTCTTGAACCGTGGGTTGACCACCAGGAGGTGCAGGACGTACTGGTGTAGCAGTTGGTAAAGTAAATGCTGGCCCCATGAATCCAGAATCAAACTGCAAGGTCCCATCAGCAAATGCCTTGAGCATGTTGTACAGAGTGTTAACAAGCACCCCTGACTGGTTAATGAAAGCCTTGTGAACCGCAGTATTCACGACTTCATCCAACAGAGCTTGATCTGGCATCTTCGCAGCTTTGATTGTAGCCAATTCTTCTGCTCTCATCACCACTGGTGAAGCCAATACTGCTGTAATCTTGCCACGTGTCATCTTGATGGTCTCAAAGTACTTCACTTGGCAATCATACAGATAACTCTGATATGCCTTTTTCTGATCCAAAGACATTTTCTCCCAAGCATTGAGCTCATTGTTGCCAGTGACTTCAGAAGAATCTTTATCATCTCGAACAAACGGAGCAGGAATCATGATCTTGTGGCCCTTTGCATCGACGAGCAAAGTACCATCATCAGCAACAGCTTGAACGAACGCCATCTGCTTCGAAGAACTTGATCTGTCCCACCGAGCGTGCCAAAAAGTGTGTTGACGGTAAAATGTGTGTTCTACCGCTCGCACACGCGGCCTGAGAGATTTGCTTAACTCTGTTCAGCGCCAAAAACTTGGAACGCGGTGAATTCCGGAGCGTGCCAGTCGATTTTCCCTGCAAATCGACAAAGACGAGAAGCGTGTAAAATTCCCGGACTATCGGCCCCGGACAGGCCGATGCGTAACCGCAGCCGATGTTAGTGGATAAAAATATAATCGAATAAGCACTCGGCTGACGGCTAGAAACGAATCGACATGTCGCAACAGTAAATACTCGCACGATAAATAAAGCAAAGCATGCATCAGAATCGGCAATCGGCAAAGCATGCAATCGGCAAAATCTATCGGCAAGTAGCACAGTAAGGTAGATCGACAATCGACAAAAGGAGGCTCAGACTATGCTTGAACAGGAGCAATGAGACATTTAAAGGCACGCAAGCATAGATCTGAACGTGGTAAGCAATCGGCTAAACACCCCGAAAGAACGATTAAACCAGTAACCACTAATTATACCCATAATCTGACAATCGCTTCACCGAGGACACGTCAACTAAGTGAAGTAGAACAGGACACGTCAAACTGCTCTACACGATCGGCAGATACAAATATAATCGGCAACTACTGGTCCCAGGTACTCAGTAAACTAGATCTGACCCTTAGCAACTGTTTCGCCGAGGACACGTCAACTAAGCGAAGCAGACAGGACAAGTCAAACTGCCTACCCAATCACCAAGAGCAGATCTAATCGACAAAATACCTTAACCGTGACTCGAGTAACCAGATCAAACAAAAATCGACATCAGCAATCGGCAACAAGGCTGCGGCGAGGACAAGTCAACTAACCGCAACAAAGAATTGGACCAGGTCTTAAACAATTCCATGCAGTCGACGCACGATGTAAACCCTAGATTGATCTAGATTACCGGATAACTAGCAGCCACATCAGTCTTAATCATGGACAAGTCGACATAATCAGATCGATGCGCTTACCTGACGAGATCCAGTCGAGCCGGAGCCCCGATGGACGCCGGTGACGAAAAAAACCCGTCGAGAAATTGTGGCGATGCGCCGAAAGGTTGATTGTATTGGTTGTCTTTGATTACAAGCACCTGGGTTTATATTTATACACCCGAGGCGAGAGTCCGATTTGGACTTAAACATGACTCCTACTTGACCACAACTCGGTCAATCCTTTCTTAATCTAGAAAAGGAAAGAAATTTAAAAGGGAAAAACAAACCCACACGCACACGCGCATGTTTTCTTCGGCTTCATGATCTCCGGTGGGCTACTACTTTGCGCAAAACCCTTTCTTCACCCGGCGCGTACTCTGTCATCTACTGACAGCGGGTCCTTGTCCAGATTTTGGTGTCAACAGGGAGCTACCCTCTATTTATAGGCCTAAGTGAGGTAGAGTGGCGGGCACGTTGCTCAGGAAGTCGGTGGAGCGATTTGGCCGAAAAGTCAGGCCGGCCGGCCTCCCACCTAGGCCGGCCGGCCATCCATTGTCTTGCATGGCCACCGCCTTCGCCGTGGACGTCTGGGATCGCTTCCCAAGGTCGGCTCCGAAGTCGGTTTTCGAATGGGGGCGGCAGAAGTGCAGAAATCATCAAATTAAGGCCCAAAAGCCCACATTCCGGATGTCGGTTGTTCACCCACCATAGAGACCACTTGGGCTTGATGTTTTATTATGCGTATAGCCCACTGGAGGAAGATCGGGTCCATTGGAGACAAAGGTAGGCCGGCCGGCCTAGGGGGGTGGCCGGCCGGTCAGGAAATTTCTGCATTTCCTGTAATTTTCGTTGAGGCATAACTTCTGCTCCCGAACTCCAAATTAGTTGAACCAAAAGTCAATCTTGACTATCTTTTCAAGGGCTTTCACATGGAGAGATCAAATATTTTATTTGGATAATTTATCTCCATGGCAAAACCCCTCTTTGTTTATAGTTTGTGGTGATTTTCCTTAATAATTGTACCTGCAATCAAAATATCACCAAAACTTGTGGAAAGCCATTAATCCATAAAGAAAGTTCATTTTATTCTTGATTGATGGCTTTTATAAGCTGGTGTTGGCGGTAAAAATTAGTCGTTAAGGACCGCCAACATCCCCCCCAGACTTAGATCTTTGCTCGTCCCGAGCAAAAAGATTGAACCAAAGAAAAGGCATCATCAAGGAGTTATGGCAAAGTTATTTCGACAATTACTTCAGGCTCACTATGTGGAAGTGGCTAAAGCTCACTGTCTTCAAGAGTTGAGAGATTGAATAGCAATAATCAAAGATTCTTTCAAACTCAAAATCCCTCGGGTTTCAAAAACTCCCCCTTCCTTGTATGTCACAAAATCCATAACACATGAGTCACTCAATGTGGTGACAAAGCCTTTCTTCTCTCAAAAGTTATCTTCCCTTATCTCTAATAGGTCATTCTTTGGAGCTCGGTAGGGAGAGCACAATCTTTTGCAGAATTTTGTAAGGCTAAGAAAGAATTCTAAAGAGAATACTGCACATCCTCATTGTTCAATCAAGATAAGAATTGATGCATGTGGTGGGGGAGAAAATGAACTCACATAGTGGTAGAATTTTGATCTATGTCATGCCCAATTTTGAATTTTTAAGTCAGCCATAGTGCCCTTTTTTTTTATGACATCGGGGAACTATCTTTTTTTTTCTCTTTTTTTTTTTTTTTTTTTTAGGGTTCCCCCGATGTATGAGGCAACTTGTGTGGCTCCCTTGACTTCCTTTCATGATTTTGTGGGCTTGAACATAGGGACAAAAATTCTTTAAAGATGAAAGAATTCGCTTGAATTTTGAGTCAAGCAAGTTTTCTAGTGGAAGCATTCGAGAACACACGCGAAGAATCAAGACTGGACTTTGAGGAGTGCATTTTTCTCAAGAGAATTAAATCTTAACCGAACTCACAACAAAAAGATTGGCTTTTGAGGAATTCATACCTATTTATCATTTTTGGTTCTAATAGGCTTTTTCAAGAGATTTTGTGACAACAAGTCCGAAGGAAAATTTTGATTCCCAAGAAAATCAAGAGAAGAAAGAAATCAAGATTTATGCATATATCAAATCTCACAACAAAATAGACAGGAGCGTCCTTAAATTTATTTTTGTGAGCAAGAAGAAACAGCGAAATAATAATGCCATAAACCTGATGATTAGCAAGAGTTTTATTTGGTTCATCTTCAAAAATTATTTTGTTTTGTCTTCTGGGTATGTGAAACAGATCAAGGGGGTCAATATAAAGATTGAGGAAAAATTAGACCTGATTGGAGTTTGGCCAAGGCCGGCCTGGGGTGTGGACCGGCCGGTGGGGTCCCTTCCCTGTTCTTTCTCTGTTTCATCGGGACGACGCGCCATTGTGTGTTCACAACTTTGTTCCTGCGCACTTGGGAAAATGTGAGCGTACAAAGGTTGGTTTATGTGGTTACCACATAAACCAACACACAATTTAATAAAGCACTCACACAAACATGTCAGATATTATTTATTTATTTTTTTAGAAAAAGAAAAATAAAGGGTGCTTGGTTAAGGTCGAAGCCAGACCGTAGATGCAAGCATTTTTAGCTTTGGATAAATTCGAGGACATCTACTTCCTCGAGAGCAGGCATGGAGGGTTCAAGGAACATTTTTAACCGCTGGCCATTTACCTTAAAAAGGCTTCCATCATCGCTCTGGAGAGTGACAGCTCCATGTGTGGAGGCTTCCACAACAGTATAAGGACCGTCTCATCTGCTCCGGAGTTTGCCAAGGCCAAAAAGTTTAGCGCGGGAATTAAAAAGTAGTACCTTATCTCCTGGCGCGAAGTGCTTCTCACGGATGCGCTTGTCGTGCCATCTTTTAGTTCTATCCTTGTATAACTTGGAGCTATGGTACGCCTTTTCCCTCCATTCTTCAAGCTCGGCGATTTGAATTTGCCGCTTGATTTGGGCTTGACCTAAATCCATGTTCCATTTCCGGATTGCCCAATATGCCTTGAACTCTAGCTCGACAGGTAGATGGCATGTCTTCCCATATACCATTTGGTATGGGGTCATGCCAATGGGTGTCTTATAAGCTGTCCTGTAAGCCCATAATGCTTCGTGCAGTTTGCTTTTCCAGGACTTTCCCATCTTATCAATGGTCTTTTGGAGGATATTCTTGATCTGTTTATTTGAAGTCTCCGCTTGACCGCTGGTTTGTGGGTGATAGGGGGTCGCTACTCTATGTTCAATTCCATATTTGTGTAGCATTTCCTTGAAGGTTTTATCAATGAAGTGTGAACCCCCATCGCTAATGATCACCCTTGGTGTGCCGAACCTTGGGAAAATGTGTTCCTGGAGCATTCTCTTTGAGTGGGTGGAATCTGCATTGCGGCATGGTATTGCTTCTACCCACTTTGAGACATAGTCCACTGCCACTAGGATGTACTCGTAGTTTTCTGACTTTGGAAAGGGTCCCATGAAGTCAATGCCCCATACATCGAAGATATCGATTTGGAGGTTATTTGTAAGGGGCATCGCATCTCGAGAGTTTATCCCTCCAATTCTTTGGCAACGAGGACATCTCCGTACATGCTCTTTGGTATCTTCATACATAGTCGGCCAGTAGAATCCACTCTGCCAGACTTTAGCATTGGTACGGAATGCTCCATAGTGGCCCCCATACGGCGAAGAGTGACATCTGTCAATGATCTGCATTGCTTCGCAGGTGGGCACACATCTTCTAAGTAGACCATCAGAGCAGACTTTATATAGATAAGGATCATCCCATAGATAGTATCTGCTATCCCTGATGAGCTTCTTCTTGTCCTCCCCTGGTGGTATGTATCCCGAAACGATATAGTTAACGATATTTGCATACCATGGGTCGGTGCTTGTTACTTTTAGTAACATATCATCTCTCAAGTAGTCATTGATAGGTAGTTCATTGGGATCTTCAACTTGTAAACGAGAGAGATGATCTGCCACTGTGTTTTCTACTCCTTTTCTGTTTCTGATTTCTATGTCAAATTCTTGGAGAAGTAGAATCCATCGGATAAGTCGTGGCTTTGCATCCTTCTTAGTGAGCAGGTACTTGAGGGCAGCGTGGTCAGAATAAACAATCACTTTCGCGCCCACCAAGTATGACCTGAACTTATCAATGGCATAGACTACTGCAAGCAATTCCTTCTCAGTGGTAGCATAATTGAGTTGTGGCCCTGTGAGAGTCTTGCTTGCATAAGCTATGGCATGATGCTTCTTATCCTTGGTCTGTCCCAACACTGCCCCAACGGCATAGTCGCTTGCATCGCACATGATCTCGAATGGGAGCTTCCAATCTGGAGGCTGGATAATGGGGGCCGAGATTAACGCTCGCTTGAGTTCATTAAATGCCTCCATGCACCTCTCATCAAAGACGAATGGTGCATCCTTAGCTAGCAGATTGGTGAGAGGTCTGGCTTTCTTGGAGAAATCTTTGATAAATCTCCTATAGAATCCAGCATGCCCTAGGAAACTGCGAATCCCTTTGATGTTCCTCGGGGGTGGAAGTGATTCAATGACTTCAATCTTAGCCTTGTCGACTTCTATCCCTTTGGCAGAGACCTTGTGTCCTAAGACAATTCCCTCAGTTACCATGAAATGGCATTTCTCCCAGTTCAGGACTAGATCGGCTTCCTTGCATCTTTGTAGCACCCTCTCTAAGTTTCGTAGGCACCCATCGAATGTCTCTCCATAGACAGAGAAATCGTCCATGAATACCTCCATTACTTTCTCAACAAGATCTGAGAAGATAGCCATCATGCATCTTTGGAAGGAAGCAGGTGCATTGCATAACCCGAACGACATCCTGCGATACGCAAAGGTGCCATAGGGACAAGTGAAGGTTGTCTTGTCTTGGTCATCAGGATGGATAGGAATTTGGTGATATCCTGAATAACCATCTAGAAAGCAGAAGAATGAATGCTTTGCCAGCCGTTCGAGCATTTCATCGATGAAGGGAAGAGGATAATGGTCTTTCCTTGTTGCCTTATTCAACTTCCTGTAGTCGATGCACATCCGCCACCCTGTCACTGTGCGTTGAGGGATCAATTCATTTTTCTCACTCCGCACAACAGTCATTCCTCCTTTCTTTGGCACAACCTGAACGGGACTGACCCATTGACTGTCCTGCACTGGATAAATAATCCCTGCCTTGAGTAGCTTCAAGATTTCCTTCTTTACTACCTCTCTCATGGCATTGTTGAGACGTCGCTGGTGTTCACGAACAGGCTTGTGATCAGGTTCCATTGGGATTCTGTGTGTGCAGAATTCTGGACTGATCCCCTTGAGGTCTGCCAGTGAGTAACCTATTACTGATCGATATTTCTCCAGTAAGGCTACCAGCTTCTTCTCCTCTTCATGGGATATCTTGTCACTGATGATAACTGGGGTGCTTTGATTCCCAAAGAGGAAGCTGTACTTGAGACCTGGCGGTAATGGTTTTAACTCGACGGGCGTTGGAGCAGTTTCTTCATGCTTGTCTAGTTCAACATATGGAGAAGCATCTTCATCTTCAGTAAAGAATTTAGTCTCTTCCTCCATATGGGGTGCTTCCAAGAATTCTCCAACTATTCCTTCAATAGAGGCTAATTCTTCCATAGTATCAGGGTGCGTCTCAGCTTTGGTGTTGAGAGCACGCCTGATGTCAACGGGGAAGCTTTCTTTCCCAATACGAACATCAACCTTCTCTTGTAAGTACTTTATTTGAGAGAATGTGAAGATTGGTGTTCCGATCAGTAAGAAGTCTTGCTTGGGTATATCGAATATGTGAAAGACGAGAACCATGGGCTATTCATTTATCTCTGTCTCCACTTCTCGCAAAACTCCTACCGCTGGGTAATATTTATTCTCGAAGACCAACCATTTCTTTGAAGGTGTTAGGTTGTCTTCGGACAGCCATCCACTACTTTCAGCCATATGCTTTGACACGATATTGACTTTGGCTTTTAAGTCATATATGGCTTTCCTCCTAGCAGTGGATTGAATATTCACCATAACGCAGTCGGGTTTTGGATTCAACTTGATTGTCTCCCTCGTGCATTCGGCTTCTTGAAACCAATCTTCCCCCAGAACAGCAGACAGTTGATGTATTCTCTCTGTCTGTTCTTCTATTTCCTCCCTATCCAGTTCTTCGGCGTCATCATTGTCAGGGTGACAATTTCTCTCTATCGGATATGATCTTGTATCCCCGAATTTGGTGAAATCGAATTCCTCTTCGTAGGGCACGAGAGGAAGAATTGGTTCCACCACCTGAAGGCTTTCAGCTTCGGCAAGAGTTTGACCACCTTGGAATAAATTTGGATTTGTTGGGCAGACATAAAATGGTTCAGGAGTTTCTTCCATGATCGGAGCTTCTTCTATGATTGGGGCTTGAGGAACCTCAATTTGAAGCACAGGTTGAACAACGGGTACTTCTTCTTTTGGTAGCTCGGGTGTGGGTGGCACATAGCTGTCCAGATTGCTCAGAATTTTACCAAGAAGTTCGAATCCTTCAGTTGGTGTGATTCTTATGAAAGATCCTCCAGAAGCAGTATCCAAAAAAGTACGGCTCCCTGGAGTGAGCCCCCACATGAAGTGTTGAAGGAGTACTGCTGGTGAGAGTCCGAGATCTGGTCCTTTGACGGTGTATGACATGAAGCGCTCCCATGAGGCTCCCAATGTTTCTTCACTGCTCTGCTTGAAGGTAAGAAGCTCCATACGAAGAGCAATGACCTTTGCAACAGGGAAGTATTTGAAACAGAAGAGATCTCTGAGAGTTGTCCAATTTCCGTTGGCCCCTCCTACTGACATAGCATACCATTGTGTTGCCTTTCCACTGAGTGAGAACGGGAATAACTTCCATTTGAGCGTGTCCTGTGGAAATCCCTGGGTCGAAACAGTGGAACAAAGCAGCTCGAAGTATCTCAGGTGTTCATATGGATTCTCATCTTCATCTCCGCGGAAGATGTTCCCCTGAACCAGTGCTATGAGTTCTGGACGAATCTCATAGCTCTGGGCTGTGATTGGTGCAGATGCTGGAGGAGGCTCCAGCAATTCTCCTTTCGGAGCATTGGCGTAGACGATGGAGGATGGGTCCATGGTAATGATAAAGAAAAAGAAAAACAAAAACAAAACAAAATAAACCTATTCACGGATGATCCTAGATTCGAGTTAGCACAGCTACCGTTCCCCGGCAACGGCGCCAGAAAGCTTGTTGGCAGTCCTAAGGCCTAACAGAAATAAATCCGCAAGCGCACGGATACCGATGTAGCTTTCACCCCAAGAGTATTCCTAAGGTATCGAATCCACAGGGAACGAACAGTGTACTAAACTCGAGATCCGTAAAAAGGGACACGCTAAGCAGGGGATTAATACAGTAAAAAGATAGTCCTCTGGCCAGGTAATCTAATGCAAGATACTAAATAACTGAACAATGCGATAAGGGTTTTTCGATATCATTTACTTCGGGGCACGGCCGCCGCCAAGACACGCAACCCGAGAACTAGGTTCAACGTATCCGGTCAACGGACCGCGTCTAGGCCCTACACACTCAACCCGAACGTGGTGGACTACAGAGACCGGTGTAGCTGTCACCTACACTCGCGGCTACCACAACATCCCGTGGGGTTGAGGGCAACTCAGGATAAATCAAAGTATAAACACCACGTTTACACCTATCATTAATACCAGCAACTAGCAATTTCCTAGAGCTAGCACATGCAGTAAATAAGAAATACTTACTACACACCTGAATCCCATAGATAATAAAGAAGAAAACCTTACTTTATTGCTCAATAAATAGTACCTTACATGTTACCCGGCCTGGAAGACTATGGCGACTACTCCCAGGCGGAGTATAGACCCGAGGCACCGAGGAAGCAGAACCCCGACATCTCCGGAGCTTCCGCCCTTCCTCCTCCTCTCACTCACTCTCTACTTCACTTATCAAAGTGTTTCTCTACTAAGGTGCGAGTTCTACCGTGGGAGCTACCCTCTATTTATAGGCCTAAGTGAGGTAGAGTGGCGGGCACGTTGCTCAGGAAGTCGGTGGAGCGATTTGGCCGAAAAGTCAGGCCGGCCGGCCTTACACCTAGGCCGGCCGGCCATCCATTGTCTTGGATGGCCACCGCCTTCGCCATGGACGTCTGGGATCGCTTCCCAAGGTCGGCTCCGAAGTCGGTTTTCGAATGGGGGCGGCAGAAGTGCAGAAATCATCAAATTAAGGCCCAAAAGCCCACCTTCCGGATGTCGGTTGTTCACCCACCATAGAGACCACTTGGGCTTGATGTTTTATTATGCGTATAGCCCACTGGAGGAAGATCGGGTCCATTGGAGACAAAGGTAGGCCGGCCGGCCTAGGGGGGTGGCCGGCCGGTCAGGAAATTTCTGCATTTCCTGTAATTTTCGTTGAGGCATAACTTCTGCTCCCGAACTCCAAATTAGTTGAACCAAAAGTCAATCTTGACTATCTTTTCAAGGGCTTTCACATGGAGAGATCAAATATTTTATTTGGATAATTTATCTCCATGGCAAAACCCCTCTTTGTTTATAGTTTGTGGTGATTTTCCTTAATAATTGTACCTGCAATCAAAATATCACCAAAACTTGTGGAAAGCCATTAATCCATAAAGAAAGTTCATTTTATTCTTGATTGATGGCTTTTATAAGCTGGTGTTGGCGGTAAAAAGTAGTCGTTAAGGACCGCCAACAGGCGGCGGCGGCGCCCGCCGAAGATCGCGTCCGGCGATTGGTTTCCGTCTTCCTCAAGCACCATCGCGAGTATGCTCCTGCCTTCCCCTTTTATTTCTATCTTGATCAGCTCTGCAGCCGTCCCAATGTTTCTTTTGCGCGCAGGGTCACGGCGGTGAAGGAGGCGGAGGTGTTCGACGCGGCGCATCTGGAGCAGATGATGCGGTCGAGGCGGTGGGACGACGCCGAGTACTATCTCGATCGCTTCCTGCTGCCCATCCCCTGCGATGAGAGGAGCCCTGTCACCGACAAGCTCTTCATTGACATCAGCATGCTCAGGATCCTCGCCAAAATCGCCGCCGGTGGCCGGGAAGGCTCCGAAGCCGCTGTTGGCGGTGCTTATAACGGATATTTTACCGCCAACACCATTCAATAAAAACCATCATACAAGGATAGAATGAACATTCTTTTATATTAATGGCTCTCCACAAGTTTTGTTGGAGTATTTGAATGCAGGGAGCAATATGGACGAAATTCACAGGAAACGGGGGCTAAAGCCCGCCGGCCGGCCCAATCATAGGCCGGCCGGCCTGCTCAGGTTCCCAACGAGGTCCAATTCCTCCCCAGAGGCCTTTTGCAGATTCCACACGTGGAATTCAAGGCCCAGCCCAACATCAGGCAACCGTCATTCTAGAACATGGGCTTTTGGGCCTAAACTTGAAGGCCACTCAATTTCTGCCGACCCCATGAGGGAACCGACCATCTTACCGCCATCAGGAGCCGATCAGAGCCGTCCAGGAGGAAGTCGGTGGCCAACCGACAGAATCACCGGCCGGCCGGCCACCCTACCAGGCCGGCCGGCCGACCTTTGCTCTACCGACTCTCCAGCTTCGGCCAGCGGGCGCGCACCGACTCCAGCAGCCTATAAATGCTACCCTTCGGCTCCAGAAGCAGACACACCTCATTTGATACTTCATTCTAGTCTTTTGGTAGTAGGATAGTGTTGCTAGGAGTGAGTGAGTGAGAGGGAAGGAGAGCTAGAGGCCCCCGGCATGTCGGGACTCTACTTCTTCGTCGCCTCCGGTATGCTCCTCGCCTGGGAGTAGTCGTCTTAGTCTTCCAGGCCGGGCAACATGTAAGAAGATTATTGGTCGGCAATAAAGTAAGGTATTCTGCTTTATTTATTTGTGAGTTTCAGGTATGCAATGAGTATTTATTTATTTATTGCATAGACTAGCTTATTTGGATGTCCTCGCTAGTTGTGACGATAGGTGTAAACGTGGTGTTTAGACCTGGAGTTATCCCTGATTTGCTCGTAACCCCACGGAGGATGGTAGCCGCGAGTATGTGTGACAGGCATACCGGTCTCTGTAATCCACCACGTCCGGGTTATTGTTTTTAGTAGGGAGGTCAATAGCACGTAGTTCCCCAAGTTAGTTGAACCTAATTCTCGGGTTGCTACCTTGGCATGCGTGTGCCCCGAAACAAATAATAGAGTAAGGACCTTACCAAATTGCCCAGCTATATAGCTTCTTATCATTAGATTGCCTGGCCAGAAGACCTTTTTATTTATTGTTGCAAACCCTGCTCTTGTGTGCCACCTTTACGGACCAATACCTCTAGTGTTTAGGCTTTAGTGCACTATACGTTCCCTGTGGATTCGATACCCTAGGAATACTCCTTGCGGTGAAAGCTACATCGGTATCCGTACGCTTGCGGATTAATTTCTGTTAGGCCTTAGGACTGCCAACAAGCTTTCTGGCGCTGTTGCCGGGGAACGGTTAGCTGTGCTAGGACTCGAACCTAGAGGCGCCCGCTAAAGGTTTTTATTTTTGTTTGTTTTCTTTTGCTTTTCTTTTTCTTTTATTATCATATTATATCATGGACACTCCGTCAATCTTCGACGCCGCTGCTCCGAAAGGAGCACTATTGGAGCCTGCACCAGCATCCAAGCCAATCACAGCTGTCAGCTATGAGATTCGTCCAGAGCTGATTTCTCTGGTGAAGGGATCTGAGTTCCGCGGGGAAGATCATGAAAATCCATATACACATATGCGTTACTTCGAGAGGCTCTGTTCCACAGTTGTTACATCAGGAGTCCCGAGAGACAGTTTCAGATGGTTGCTGTTTCCGTTCTCCATCACTAGCAATGCGGAGCTCTGGTATGCCAAACATATAAGTGAAGCTCAGGGAGATTGGGCTACTCTCCGGAAGCTCTTCTGTCTCAAGTACTTCCCTCTCCATAAGGTTATTGCTCTTCGCAAGAAGATCATTACCTTTGAGCAGGGCAGAAATGAGCCATTAGGAGCTGCCTGGGACCGTTTCCTGACCTACACTCTAGAAGGACCAGATCTGGGAATTCCATCACCGATACTCCTTCAACATTTTGCTGCGGGACTCACTCCGAACAGCCGTAACTTCTTGGATACAGCTTCAGGAGGGTCATCTTGTACAAGACAATTGAAGAAGGGTTCGATGTGTTGGATAAAATTCTCAGCAATTTGGGCTCCTATGATGCAGTTGCCCTTGAAAAACATGAAGAAGAGGCACAAACCATAGTTGAGACACCTTCAGTTAACTCACCAGAACAGAAGAAGTGTGCATGTATGGTACAACCCCAAGCAGAACCACCTCAACCACAGCCAGCTTCGAAGGCAGAACAAGAACCATTCTACGTCTGCCCCTCGAATCCTACGCTATTCAAGGATAGCCAAATTCTCTCCGAAGGACAGAATCAAGTTGACTCCACTCTCCCTCTCCTACCATATGAGGAAGAGGTAGACTTGACGAGATTCGGGAATACAAGAACTTACCCGGTGGAGAAGAATTGCTATGTTGAAAAGGCTGAGCTAGATGAGCCAGATTGGGAAGACAAGGCAGAACAAGACACACGTCTACAGAAACTGTCTGCCGTCTTCAGCGAGGATTGGCTCCAAGAAACAGAATGCTCAAAGAAGGTCGTCAAGCTCAACGAAAAGCCTGAGAGCATTCTAGTAAAATATGAGCATATACCACCAATTGAGGCTAGCTATGACTTAACAGCAGGAGTAAACATTCTGTCAAAGCAGCGGGCCCAGCAATTGGCGGTAGACATATCAAGCCTATTACCATCAGGGAAAAGGCTGATATTCCGGAACAAGTGCTATCAAGCTGAGGGGATCGTGCAAGAACTAGAAATAGAAATTAATGGGCAACCCCTGCTCATGAATTTCTACATCTTTGACATTCCCGACGAGAATTTCTTCCTTATTGGAACTCCAATTGCAGCACTCACGAGGATGAGAAGCACCCAAGAGGAGTTGGAGGTTCCAATGGGAAGACAAAGCTTCTCCATCGACATCAGAAGAACACTCAATGCCAATACAAAGGAAACACCTGAGAAGATGGATGAATACACGGCCATAGAAGAAGCAGCGGCCGTTGACTTCTTAGAAGCTTCGCAGCTTGATACGGAGGAAGATGCACAGTACTTCAATGAAGATGAAGACCCTTCCCCCTATGTTCCACTTCAATAAGCATGAAGAACCAGCTCCAACACCTGTCGAGCTCAAACAGCTGCCACCAGGTCTTAAGTATAGTTTCCTCTTCAAAGATCAAACGACGCCTGTCATCATCAGTGATAAGCTGTCAGAGGAAGAAGAGAAGAAACTGGTAGCCGTGCTAGAAAAATACAGATCAGTAATAGGCTACTCACTAGCTGACCTCAAGGGCATCAGCCCAGAATTCTGCACACATCGAATCCCAATGGAACCTAATCATAAGCCTGTGCGTGAGCACCAACGACGCTTGAACAATGCCATGAGAGATGTAGTTAAGAAAGAAATTTTGAAGCTACTCAAGGCAGGTATAATCTACCCAGTTCAGGACAGTCAATGGGTCAGCCCCGTCCAGGTAGTACCTAAGAAGGGAGGGATGACAGTTGTGAAGAATGAAAAGAATGAGTTGATCCCTCAGCGCACAGTGACAGGATGGAGGATGTGCATCGATTACAGGAAGCTTAATAAAGCAACCAGGAAAGATCACTACCCACTCCCGTTTATTGATGAGATGCTCGAACGGTTGGCGAAGCACTCGTTCTTCTGCTTCCTTGACGGTTATTCAGGGTACCACCAAATACCTATCCACCCTGAGGACCAAGACAAGACTACCTTCACATGTCCTTACGGCACATTCGCCTACCGACGAATGTCGTTCGGGTTGTGTAACGCACCTGCCTCCTTCCAAAGATGCATGATGGCAATCTTCTCAGATTTAGTGGAGAAAATAATGGAGGTATTCATGGATGATTTCTCGGTCTACGGTGAAACATTCGACAGATGTCTCCAGAATCTTGAGAAGGTACTTCAGAAATGTAAAGACGCAGATTTGGTTTTGAATTGGGAAAAATGTCACTTCATGGTGACAGAGGGAATTGTTCTTGGGCACAAGGTCTCTGCTCGAGGGATTGAAGTCGACAAAGCCAAGATTGAGGTAATTGAGTCGCTTCCACCCCCGAGAAACATAAAAGGGATTCGCAGCTTCCTAGGACACGCCGGATTTTATAGAAGCTTCATCAAGGACTTCTCCAAGAAGGCGAGACCTCTCACCAGTCTCTTGGCTAAGGACGCACCGTTCGTCTTCGACAACAAGTGCATGGAAGCATTCAATGAACTGAAGACAGCTTTGATATCAGCCCCCATTATCCAGCCACCCGATTGGTCACTCCCGTTCGAAATCATGTGCGACGCAAGCGACTACGCCGTAGGAGCAGTGTTGGGACAGACCAAGGATAAGAAGCATCATGCCATCGCCTATGCTAGCAAAACTCTCACTGGACCTCAACTCAATTATGCAACCACTGAGAAGGAATTGTTGGCTGTGGTGTATGCTATTGATAAGTTCAGATCGTATTTGGTTGGAGCTAAGGTGATAATTTATTCAGATCATGCAGCCCTCAAATACCTCCTGACGAAGAAAGACGCTAAGCCACGTCTTATCCGTTGGATACTCCTCCTTCAAGAATTTGATTTAGAAATCAGAGACAGAAAAGGAGTAGAGAATACTGTGGCAGATCATCTCTCGCGATTGCAGACGGAAGATCCTACTGGACTGCCCATAAATGACTGCTTGAGAGATGACACGTTACTAAAGGTAACAAGCACCGACCCCTGGTATGCAAACATTGTCAACTACATTGTAGCAGGATATATACCGCCGGGGGAGGATAAAAAGAAGATCATCAGGGACAGTAAGTATTACTTATGGGATGACCCATACTTGTATAAAGTCTGCACCGATGGTCTCCTGAGAAGATGTGTACCCGCATGTGAGGCTATGCAAATTATTGACAGATGTCATTCATCAGCCTTTGGAGGTCACTATGGAGTATTTCGTACAAGTGCCAAAGTTTGGCAAAGTGGTTTTTACTGGCCAAACATGTACGAAGATACAAAGGAGTATGTTAGAAGATGTTCTCGCTGCCAGAGAGTAGGAGGGATCAACGCTCGTGACACCATGCCCCTAACAAATAATCTTCAAATCGATGTCTTCGATTGTTGGGGCATAGACTTCATGAGACCTTTTCCAAACTCTGAGGGATATGAATATATTCTAGTGGCAGTCGACTATGTCTCTAAATGGGTGGAGGCTCTTCCATGTCGAAGCGCTGACTCCATCCACTCCAAGAAAATGCTCCAAGAAGTCATCTTCCCAAGATTTGGTACACCGAGGGTACTAATCAGTGATGGGGGTTCGCACTTTATCGACAGGACATTCAGAAAAATGCTCTCGTCACTCGGTATTGCTCATAGGGTAGCAACCCCATATCACCCACAGACGAGCGGTCAAGCGGAGACATCTAATAAACAAATCAAAAATATTCTCCTGAAGACCGTCAACCAAATGGGCAAGAATTGGAAGTCGAAGCTGCATGAAGCATTATGGGCATATAGGACAGCTTACAAGACTCCAATCGGCATGACTCCATACCAACTAGTATACGGGAAGACATGCCACCTGCCCGTCGAGCTAGAGTTCAAGGCTTACTAGGCAATCAAGAAATGGAACATGGACCTGGACCAAGCCCAAGTCAAGCGACAAATTCAAATCTCAGAGCTCGAAGAGTTGAGGGAGAAAGCGTACCACAGTTCGAAGCTCTACAAGGAACGAACAAAGAGGTGGCACGACAAGCGCATCCGGGAGAAGCACTTCACGCCTGGTGATAAGGTACTTATGTACAACTCCCGCGTTAAATTATTTGGTCATGGTAAGCTTAGAAGTAAGTGGGATGGCCCCTATACGGTGGTAGAAACATCTAACCATGGGGCCGTCACTCTCCAAGGTAATGATGGAGAGCACTTTAAGGTAAATGGCCAGCGCTTAAAAGTCTTTCTAGAACCCTCCATGCCGGAACTCGAGGAAGTAGATGTCATCGAGTTCACGTGAAAATCGCCATCTACGGTCTAGCCCCGACCTTAACCGAGCCTTGTTTTTCCCTTTTCTTATTTTATTTTTCTTCATATTGAAATAAAAATAAAACTTTTGGTTTTCGGGGGAAAAGCTGGCCGGCCGGCCAGGACCTACGGCCGGCCGGCCCCTCACATTTTCAAAATTTTTCGAAACTTTTTGTGGCGGTGCCCCTGATCAAACCAAACAGAATACCAAACCCTACCCTGCGATTCGGAGCCTATCTCGCCTGGAGTGGATTTTTCACCTTCTTAAACACATTGAAAATTTATTTTTCCTCCACTCTTCCATCTCAAAAGTTTGGGCCATGGCTGAGAAGGCACCCTACCAGAGCTTCTCCACCATGTCTCCCACCAATTCCAATGCCCCCAATTCAAGAGCCTCCAACATATCCGCTCGGAAGCATCGATCCGCCTATCTCGACCAATTTCCGGTCAACAACGGCGAGGGATCCAGCGCGGCGAGGTACCTCGACTTCGTGGACACCTGGGGGGCCGAGCTGGAGGCTGACCTGCTCGCAGCCGGGGTTAACCCCGGCCGGCCGGCCAGCCCGAGGCGCGGCAGAAGCCCGGCCAGGGCGAGCGCGAGCCCCAACTCAGGGAGATTGCTGTCCCCCTCTGGTGGCGTCGGGAAGAAGCAGTACCGCGGCGGCATCACGCATCCCGTGGTCGGCGACCTGTCCCCCAAGACGGGGAAATCTCCAGCGCTCCCCACTCCCACTCCAAGGGTGGAGGTCGCGACGGTGTACCATGTGGTGGAACAATCCGAGGAGGACCCTGACGAACCCACGGACACCAGGCAGACTAAGGACGAGTCTTCCCATAGGACATCTAACGGTGCCTATGAGAACGCTCCTCCCTTCACCTATCTGGGTGCTAAGGGCAAGAAGTGGTGTGAGAAGGTGATGTACTGCAAGGCGCCCAAGGGATTCATCTTCAAGGCTGAGTCGAACGACTCATCACCCGCGCAGAAGCTGCGTCGCCGCTCACCGCCGCCAATCACCGGTCCTCCCGGCCAGATGGAGTTCAGCGATGGCGCCCATGACCCCGTCATGGAGCTGCAAATCGCGCTCCAAAGGATGGAGGCGCGCCTCGCTAAGGTGGAGGACCACCAGGGTGAGGTATACATGGATCTGGAGGACAACAAGGACAAGATCAATCTTGTCCAGAAGGGGAGCATGGCCAAGATGAAGAGGCTCTATAAGCTCACGGGGTTCAGCGAGCACTTCGAGGCCCCCTCACCATAGGAGCATTAGGATTAGAGATCGGCACTTATTAGTTTGCTTTTGTTTAATTTCCCTTCAAATTCGTTTAGGTTTGCTTCGAATTAAATTAGGTTTGCTTAATTTATTTCCTTTTGTAAAAGCGCCCAATGCTCCTCTGAATAAAATAAAATTTGCCTCTTAGTGTTTAATGAAATGAGTGTTTATTTAATTGCTTGTTGGTTTATGTGGGTAACCACATAAACCAACCTCTGTACACTCACAATTTCCCCGAGAGCGCAGGATAAAAATGTTGTACAGGTGATGGTGCACTGCCACGACGAAACAGAGGCGGAATGGGGCACAGGTCCCGCCGGCCGGCCCACAGGCCTGGCCGGCCGGCCTGGCTCAGACCCCGAACAGGTTCAAATTTTTCCAACTCGTTCCATTTAATCCCCTCTGCTTATTTCACCTGTTCGCTAAATAAACAAAAAGATTTTTCAAAGATAAAACCAAACAAAAATTCTTTCAACATCGTCGGTTTTATGATAATTCTATTTCACGATTTCTTCTTGCTCACAAAATTTTATTAAGGACGCTCTTGTCTATTTTGTTGTGAGGTTTGATATATGCTTAAAATCTTGACTCCTATCTTTCCATAATTTTCTCGGAAATCTTACTTTGCCTTTCGATCTGACTTTCACAAATTCTCTGAAAATACCTATTAGAGCCAAACAAAGATAGATTTTATAACTCCTCAAAAGCTAATCTTTTTGTGGTGAGTTCAATTAAGGTTTAATTCTCTAAAGTTGCATGCACTCCTCAAATGTCAGTCATACATCATTTACATATGAGAGTGACTCATCCACCTGACGGCAGACATCAACCTACGATCCAATTCTGCCTTATTGCTCTCTGCCCCACACTAAGAGGCTCCTTCTTGCCTTATGTATCCTGGGAACCTCTCTCTAAAATAAAAAAAAAAGAGAGAGAAAAGTTTCCCATTGAAAAAAAAAAAAAGAAGAGGCAAGAAGGATTGCTATATTCATTCTGGGCAGAATGCATAAGACACAATCTTTTCTGCCAAAGTATGAGTCATCTCTAAAAGCATCATTTTGCCATTGACTGAACTATGAGGATGTGCATTGCTCTTTCTAGAATTTCCCCTTAATTTTACAATATCTGCAAAAGATTATGCTCTCCTTACCAAACCCCAGATATAAGCCATATCAGAAAATAAGGAAAGCATCTTTTGAGTAAAGATAGGTTTTTCCACAACTCTGAGTGACTCAGACCTTGAGAATTTTTGTGACAAGATGAGAAGAAAGGGAAAGTTTTGAAATCCGAGGAATCTTTGGGTTTGAAAAGGGTCTTTGATTTTCGCTGTTCAACCTTTCAACTTCTCAAGACAATGAGCTTTAGCCACTTCCACATAGTGAGCCTGAAGAAATTGTTGAGATAATCTTATCATATCACCTTTATGATGTCTTTTTCTTTGATTCAATCTTTTTGCTCGGGACGAGCAAAGATCTAAGTCTGGGGGGGTTGTTGGCGGTGCTTATAACGGATATTTTACTGCCAACACCATTCAATAAAAGCCATCATACAAGGATAGAATGAACATTCTTTTATATTAATGGCTCTCCACAAGTTTTGTTGGAGTATTTGAATGCAGGGAGCAATATGGACGAAATTCACAGGAAACGGGGGCTAAAGCCCACCGGCCGGCCCAATCATAGGCCGGCCGGCCTGCTCAGGTTCCCAACGAGGTCCAGTTCCTCCCCAGAGGCCTTTTGCAGATTCCACACGTGGAATTCAAGGCCCAGCCCAACATCAGGCAACCGTCATTCTAGAACATGGGCTTTTGGGCCTAAACTTGAAGGCCACTCAATTTCTGCCGACCCTATGAGGGAACCGACTATCTTACCGCCATCAGCAGCCGATCAGAGCCGTCCAGGAGGAAGTCGGTGGCCAACCGACAGAATCACCGGCCGGCCGGCCACCCTACCAGGCCGGCCGGCCGACCTTTGCTCTACCGACTCTCCAGCTTCGGCCAGCGGGCGCGCACCGTCTCCAGCAGCCTATAAATGCTACCCTTCGGCTCCAGAAGCAGACACACCTCATTTGATACTTCATTCTAGTCTTTTGGTAGTAGGATAGTTTGCTAGGAGTGAGTGAGTAAGAGGGAAGGAGAGCTAGAGGCCCCCGGCATGTCGGGACTCTACTTCTTCGTCGCCTCCGGTATGCTCCTCGCCTGGGAGTAGTCGTCTTAGTCTTCCAGGCCGGGCAACATGTAAGAAGATTATTGGTCGGCAATAAAGTAAGGTATTCTGCTTTATTTATTTGTGGGTTTCAGGTATGCAATGAGTATTTATTTATTTATTGCATAGACTAGCTTATTTGGATGTCCTCGCTAGTTGTGACGATAGGTGTAAACGTGGTGTTTAGACCTGGAGTTATCCCTGATTTGCTCGTAACCCCACGGAGGATGGTAGCCGCGAGTATGTGTGACAGGCATACCGGTCTCTGTAATCCACCACGTCCGGGTTATTGTTTTTAGTAGGGAGGTCAATAGCACGTAGTTCCCCAAGTTAGTTGAACCTAATTCTCGGGTTGCTACCTTGGCATGCGTGTGCCCCGAAACAAATAATAGAGTAAGGACCTTACCAAATTGCCCAGCTATATAGCTTCTTATCATTAGAGCCTGGCCAGAAGACCTTTTTATTTATTGTTGCAAACCCTGCTCTTGTGTGCCACCTTTACGGACCAATACCTCTAGTGTTTAGGCTTTAGTGCACTATACGTTCCCTGTGGATTCGATACCCTGGGAATACTCCTTGTGGTGAAAGCTACATCGGTATCCGTACACTTGCGGATTAATTTCTGTTAGGCCTTAGGACTGCCAACAGCCGCCTCCCTCTTCAGGAAACTTCCACCGAGCCCATTTGCTGCTGTAACGCCCAAAAAAAAAACCCCCTATGTTATGCCTCTATTATGTTGGGCTTAATTAGTGGGCCAATGGAGGGAGCCGAGCAGGCCTAATTATAGGCCAACCAGAGGGAGAGGAAGAGCCATCTAAACCTGATTCCTCATCCACATCCCTATCACGTGTAATGAATGATCATGAGGCGGCGGCGTTCTGTAGTCCCCGGCGTTTCTTCTTGCTGGGCAGGCGATTCCCTTGGAGGCAAGCAACGCTAGCAGAGCTGGTGAGATCGATTCAGTAGAGAGGAAAAGGGGTTTCGTGACCTTCCCTAGGTAACAGAGAAAGAAAATCTCCTCTTTGCCTATCCACTCTATTTCAATGTTTTAAAAAGCGGTGGACGAAAGCGGGCGGTGAGACACCGCCTAGCGCCTAGGCCGCCTAGGCGGCGCCTAGGCGTTTCTAGGCGGTCGCGAAAAAGCGGTGACACCACGCATATGTTAGTATATAATAATCATCTATAACACCTGAAAAGGAAAAAAAAGAAAAAAAAAAGGAGAAAAGGGAGAGGAAATATGCTGGGCTAGCCCAGCCCACCAGGAAGCCCATAGCCCCACTCGCCCTTTACCTTATCTGCAACTGCAAGTAGCGGATAACGCGTCATTCGTCTAATCAATCGTCTTCGCTCGTTTTCTTCCCCGCCGTCGCTCCTCCCCTGCTTCTTCCGGTGGAGGTCTTGCCCAGGCCACAAGTGCTACATCCGGTGGGGACAGGCCAGCCCGGCGCGGCGCAAGAACGGCGGCGGCGCTGCTCACGGCCGCCGGAGGGACACAACTTTCGGGCGGCGGTGCTGCAGATGGGCGAGCGGGAGGGGGAAAGCAGCAGGAGCGACGGGGCGCTGTTTGTCCGGGAGTCGGCGGTGGCCCACACAAGAAAGCGGAAGAGGGATGCGATGCCGTAGACCTATGGTTGCGACTGTACCGGTACACATCGTACGTTGCCCAAGGAGGGATGCGATGTAAAAGTGGACATGGATTGCGTTGCACTGCAATCATATGCATTAATGCCTGAAATTTGATGATGATTATGTGGTGGCTATATGGATGTTGAGAAGTGATGCTACTCGAAGGTGATATAGAATGCTGTAATCTTTGTGGATATGAAGATCTTATTTGCGGTTGTGAAGTGGATTATAAGTACCTTTTGGAGGTGTTCTAATCATTACATTATCATTGTGGTAATATTAAAGTATTGCTCTTGTTATTATCGGAATTATTAAACTGATGCTTAATTCAACTTGTGGTTTAAATAGCTTGTCAAAATAATTTGCTTGCTGAGATGTTTCATCTCACCCTTGCTTTAATCTTTCCAGGTACTTGATGAGTGGCATGATGGGATGGGGAGTAGCAGCACACGTCCGTTCACTTTACAATAAACATTTAGTTATACACCTCTTTAGTAATAAAGAATGTTTGTTTGTTAAGTGTCAAAGTCTATTCTTTGAGTAGTGGAGTGGTGGTTAACTTAAAGTATCTATTCATTCATTCTTGCCAATGTCGTTTGCCTACTAGTGTGATGCCTTTAACTATATTTATCTATGATTGTTTTGCTTCCGCGTTGCTTACGTTTACAAGGAGATGCTGCTGAATTTTCTATATTTTTGGTAGAAGGCTGTTGTGATGGTTTTAGTATCATCCCGAGGTGATTGTGGAATTTCGGGGTGTTACAGTTGGTATCAGAGCCTAGGTTATAGATTCTTGGAGTTGATAAAATTTGACCCACCTTAAAATTTGACACATGTTGGTATTTCTTACGACCACAGATAAATCCGCAAGCGCACGGAGAATACCGATGTAGCACTTCACCCAAGAGTATTCCAAGGTATCGAAAATCCACAGGGAACGTGTGTGTTTATCTTCTAACAGGCTCGTCTAAGGACAACAAGAAGTATATGATAGGCTTGGGTAGAGAGGATTCCTATGGATAAAGCTCCTAGATCGAGTAAGATAAGTTTCGCTTTTACTTCCTTACTTCGGGCACCGGCTTACCCCTGGTCTGCCAGGCGACTCCGGTCTACAGCTCTACGACGTACCCGAACGTGGAGGGCTACCGAGGGCGGATAGGGCCGTCACCACCTACCACCTACCTCTACTATCCGTGGGGCACGCGGCAAACAAAGGCAACCTCTAGTCTAGACACCACGTCTACACTATCGATTACTACCTTAATCTCGGATCCAACAAAGACTAAGGTACTCTAAACAGAGCGATGATCCCGTAAGCAAGTAAAGGAAATAACTTACTCAAAAGGGAACTAAATTACCATAAAAGAATCACGAAGTCTTACTTAAAAAAAGGCAGGACTCCGTCGAGGTACAAGCTGGGGAAGAGCGCCGACAAGCCCGACGCTTCCCCGCACTACTCTCACTCTCTCCCTATTTTCTAAGCACTACGGAGGCAGCGCTTCGCCTTTGGAATGGAACTACTCACTTCTTCTTCTTGTGTGTGTTGAACCGTGGGAGTTCTCCTCTATTTATAGTCCCAAATGAGGAGGGGGGATTAAATAGAGCAAGTGAGAGTCGGCGGAGCGAAATTGGGCGCCAAGGTAGGCCGGCCGGCCTAGGTGGCTGGCCGGCCGGCCATTGATTGTCTTGGATGGCCACCGCCTTCGCCGTGGACGCTTAGGATTGCTCCGTGGTGGCGGTTCCGAAGTCGGTCGACGTTTGGGGGCGGTTATGGTGGAGTAACTGTCAAGTTTAGGCCCAAAAGCCCACCTGCGCGAAGTCGGTTGTTCATTGTCACGACCCGTGTTTATGCCTTCATTTGAAATCTACTAAAAAATTTAAATTTTTCGAATTTTTAAACAAATTAAAAACAAGTGCGTGATTAAGTTAGCCAAACCACCCTAATTTTAAAATTTTTCTTTTTGAAAACTTGCACAAAACTCATCATATGCATTTTGAGGATTTATTGGGTTTATTTTGAATAATGTTTGTTTTTCTCTTTTTGGTTTGAATTCGAAATCCTTCCAATTCAAATTCTGAGAAAAGATCAAAACTTTTCTTTCTGGGCCGCTCCCTCTCCTTTCTCCTTTTTCGGCCCAACTCCCCGCTTTTTCTTTTTCTTTCCTTCCCTCCCGCATCGGCCCAGCTCCTTCCCCTTCCGGCCCGTTTCCCCAGCCCAGCGCCGCTCGCCAGCCCGACCCCTCACCTCTTCCGCCTGGGCCGCGCGCCAGCCCATCAGCCCGTTTCCCCTCGGCCCAGTCGCGCCAGGCCTCCGGCCCGTTTCCCCACCGCCGTCCTCCTCCTCCCGTCCGGTCGCATCACCGCGCCGCCGCCTTACTGGCGCCGCCGCCCTCCCTTTCCGTGACGCGCGCGCCAAGTTGGCCGCACCGCCTCGCGTCGCCGTTAAAAGGACATGGAGCCCCCTCCTTTCTCCACTCAGCTGAGTTTCTTCCCTCCTTCTCTCTCTCTCTCCCTTTCCTCGAGCTAGGGTTCCGGCCACCTTCCCCCATCGACGCCGGCCCCGTCCCGATCTCCTCCGCCGCCGTCAAGTGCTCGGTGAGCTCCGCCGCACTCTCTTCTCCCTCCCGCACCTCCTCTCTTCCTTCCTCGTCCCGCGCGCGAGCTCCTCGCCGAGCCGCCGCCGCCGCGCATGGCCTCCCTCGCCGCCGGCTATGATTCCAGCCGCGCCCCGCCCAGTGGAACCGCGCCTCGCGTTCGCCGTGCACGCGCGCACCCTTTCGCACCCACAAAAGCCGCCGCGAACCACTCCCTGTCGCTCCCCATCACGCGCCGCCGCAAGACCGTCGCCGCCGCCAACTCCGGCGAGTTTCCGCCGCTGCTCCACTGCTAGTCGTCGACGACATCACCCGCTCCCGAGTCCGCCGTCGCGCGTAGATGCCCTAGGGCCACCTCCCGTCGCCCCTCCGCCCCCGTAGTCGCCGCCGGCGAACAAGCCGGCAAACAGTCGCCGCGCGCGCCGCCCCGGTCCACCGTGGACCGGTGGACCGCCGCCGCCACCCGGTCCACAAGCCCGGTGGACTTAGTCCACGGGATTTCCCATTCAAAAACAATTCCCAAATACCCAGAAAATCCCGGGCCCTGTATTTTTACAGATAAACCCCTGATCTTTTTGTTAATTCTGTTTTAGTCCTGACCTTTTACAGAAAAGGCCCTAAACTTTTCTGTAATCACCTTTTAGCCCCTATCTTTTTACACCGAGACCCCTGAACTTTTCCAAAATTACGAATAGGTCCCTGTTATCTTTCTGTATTTACCAAAAAGTCCCCAGAATCTTTCTACACTTGCAAATAAACCCTCAAAGCACTTCTACTTTTGCAAACAAGCTCCCAGGTCCCCTGGACCCACATGTCAACCTCTCACACCTGCTGAAAACACTAAGTCCACACAGATAGTGTACACAGAATCCTATTTCGATCATTTTCCAACATCAGAAAAATCCCAGAAAATTCCCAAAAATACCTTGTTCGCTTCTAAACATTTTCCAACCCTTGATCACCCCAGATTAATTAGGATTATGGCAATGCCTTATTAAGTTGGCTTAATCCTGATTAATTTCCTTTCTCAAAAATTTAATAATTGATATCTCCTCCATTTCAACTCCGATTTTGGCAATTCTTTCGCCAAAATTTATCTAAAATCATCCTCTATTCATTACCACCAGATTCAATCTAACCTTGATCTCTATTTGGATTTATTTGATTTATTGCTCGTTCATTGCTTGAGCGGTAGATTTATTTTCTTTTATCGCTAGATAATCAAGTCGTTGAAGAACCTGAGGACCTGGAATACGAGGACTTAGAAGAAGAAGATCTTGTTGAAGGCAAGTCTAACTTCCTTTGATCATATTGATCCTATGTTTGCAAATATCCTAATTAGAGCTGTTTATAAATAAATTGCATGGTATTTAAATGAATTTAAAGGCTAGAATGGTCCTATGCAATATTTGATTGCCTGCCTTGACTTGAATATATCCTGATCCCTTGTTAACCCTAGGAACCAACGTCATTAAATCCCTTAATGACATGTTGGATTGCTTTGCCGCTTAGGACTTTCACCATATGTGTTTAATTAATACTGCTCACATGATTTTCGTGTAAAATGCGTGCGTCTTGGTGGTGTGTGTAAATGTGAAATTAGGTGGTATAATAATAAGTGCAACCCTAGTGGGGGATCTTTGTGACGGGATCAGGCGAGGTAGTCCTCAGTGGGGAGGCTATCTCTGGGACGCCCTTCCACTTGTGGATTGGCTATTGAAGATGCCTGGTTCGGTCGTATAAGGACCGGTTCTTGTGCCGCCTTTGCCTAGCACCTCTCGCGCAGCCACAAGCCGTGAATGGGCACGGAATTGGAACCACACCCTACTAGTACTCACCCGGTACCCCCCGGAGGCAGGAGATTGCAACGGAGTCCCAGGAGAAGACTCGTTCGTTGGTGGGTGTTCGAGATCCGGCATTTATGACTGGCCATATTTTATTGTGAAGCCCCTGGTGATGTCCGTGGGGGATGCCGTGGTGGTACGAAGTAGGTATGGAACCTTTAGTGGGACAGTCCAAACTATGACGATAGGGAGGACTGGACCACCTTGTGGGGAAATTTGAGCACCCTTGGCCAAGGTTAAGAAACTTTCCGGAAAGCCGTGTTCCACGGTATTGGACAACGCGAAAGCATCGGCCACACTATGATTAGTCCTTTCTGTGTGAGTTATCCTTGGCGTGTTTTCGGAATACACCGGTTTGGAGCCGTGTGCTGGTTGTCGGCCAGTGATAAAACTTGAGGCACTGGCGGGATGGACAGTAACTCCCCCAGGGCCGCCCAACCCCACTAATCTCTACAGATACTTGATTAGATTGCGAACTGCTTTGTTTTCAAAACAACCCTGCATAAACTTGGCTTTCACGCCTTGTTGTGATAAACCTCAGCCTATCCTTTGATAAACCTCTTGCATAACTTACCCCTCGTGTTAGGCTTGCTGAGTACCTTAAGTACTCACTCTTGCTTCAATCATTCAGAAGATGAGCCAGAGATAGAAGCTGATGGAGGTGAAGATTAGGGTTCAGCCTGCCCGCAAGTCTGCCTGTTGGAGTGGTGCCGTTCCGTCTTCCGCTGGAGTAGTAGTCTAGTGCTGCTGCTGTAGCAGCTAATCGGTGTGTTGTCTGTTTGGTCAGGCCGCTGGCCTTTGTTGTAAGACCTTTTGTATAATAAAAGGGCTTGTATGAGACTTGGTAATATTATAAAGGGTATGAGACTGTGATGTCATCCTGTGTAAGCGTCGTATCAGCGTCTGATCCAGGGACTGATACGGTAAGCGCTAGTGCTCCAGAAATGGGGTACGACATTCATCCACCATGGAGGGCACTTGGGCTTGGTGTTTTGGAATGTATGTAGCCCACTGGAGGAAGCTCGGGCCAATTGGAGACAAAAGTAGGCCGGCCGGCCTAGGGGTGTGGCCGGCCGGCCAGGAAATTTCTGCATTTCCTGTATTTTTCGTCGTGGCATAATTTCTGCTCCCAAACTCCAAATTAGGTGAACCAAAAGCCCAAATTGACTATCTCGACGAGGGCTTCGACATGGTAAGGTCAAATTTATTATTTGAATAATTTATCTTCAATGACCAAGTCCCTCTTTGTTTGTAGTTTGTGGTGATTTTCCTCCATATATTGTTCCTGCAATCAAATATCACCAAAACTCATGGAAAGACATTAGTTTATAAAATATTCCTATTCTATGTGTTTTATATGCCCTTTTATATTGATGGATTGGCGGTAAAAATTATTCAATAAGGACCGCCAACAAACCCCCCACACTTAGCTCTTTGCTCGTCCCGAGCAAAGGTTAAGAACCAGTGTGGAACAACACCTTCCCGTGGCATGATGCGAGCATACAAATCGTTCCATGCCATACCTGCAGCTGTGAACTTTATGGTGTCTATCATGTCATCTTGGGTGATTGATGAGTGGAACAGTCTTGATTCAAGTCACCTTCACTTCTTCTGTTGAGTAACTCGGGTTTTTGATATAATTTCAAAAGTAAAAACATAGCTATGCACCTCAAATGATTTTTCTCTCGAACCACTCAAGGTGTATGAATCCTCACCAAGGCATTGAATTTGCCTCTTTTCATCCTACATCTAAATTGGCTGATGTGGAGCTCAGGTAGGGGTGAACAAGGAGCAAACTTGTACTACTTATGTTGCAAAGTCAAAAACCGGATCCAAGAAGAAAACAAATCATATCATCATGATCAAGAATGTGCATGTGTGTGGATATGCGACTAATGAAATGGAAACTCCTTGTTGAAAAGATCTCTCTTTTGATTGAAATTGAGAACATGGCTATCTCTTCTCTTTTTTTTTTCTTCTTTTTTCTTTTTTTTTTTTTGATCAGGCTCGGCATTTTTGCCCCTTTTTTTCGCATAGCCATGTCTCTTTTGCAAGAGAGATATTTGAGAGAGATCAACAACCACATAATGGAGTATTTATTTTTATGGAATGATAAAGATGATGTTGCTAACTCCAAGTGTAGGAATATAGCATATGAAGGTGGTGTGTGTACGTGATTCTTGATCATAGCAATATGAAAGGTATTCTTACTAGGGTCACAACAATTTGACAAAGCTCAAAGTAGTAGCAAGCAGCAAATGTGTAGAGTTTGCATTATGTTCAACATATGGCTCTGGTAGGATATTTGAATCATTGAGGAGCATTGCTATTTTTTTTTTAAGATAAAAATTTCCCGAGTACTTAAAACAGTTGAAGCAAAGATTTCTTTTATCTAACCGTATCACACTCATCAATTACTTAGATAAACATGTTTTCCTAAAAGAAATGTGTTCACAAGCAACGAGGTATAATAGCTAGGAATAAAGAGTATGCAAGCCAACCAATGGAAAGTATTAAGGTTTATTTTTACTCATGAGTTAAACTTTAGCAATTATTTTCAACTTTGATCAGTTTTAAGTCACAAATAGGGGAGGTTGAGAGATGAGATGCGCAAACCAGTTGATGACGCAGAGACTGATGATGCCTGAAGTGTAGCGCATTGTGCTGGTGAGGAGTCCCATTTGTTTGTGCGATGAGAATCTCGAAGGACCTCCCCCACACTTATTTTGTACCTGCATTTTTATTCAAAACAAACAACAAGGTGGAAACAAAAGAGACTCGACCGGGGTAACGACCGGTGAGCTGCAAATTTTATTCAATCAAACAAAAGAGCCTAAATTAATTTTTTTATAACTTTTTATTTTATTTAGCAGGAGCACTAAAATCACGATAAGAGGTTATGAAAGATTAAAATCAATTAATTCTATCACATCTACCTCTTCATCTAGATTTTTATCGGGTTCTAGGAAAACTTTTAAACGTTGGCCATTTACCTTAAAAAGGTTACCTCCCTCGTCTTGGAGTGTGATTGCTCCGTGTGACGAAGTTTCAACGACGGTGAATGGTCCATCCCATTTACTCCGAAGTTTTCCACGTCCGAAAAGCTTGACTTTGGAGTTGAAGAGTAACACCTTATCCCCAGGTTTGAACTCTTTTACATTGATCCGTTTATCATGCCATCTCTTAGTTCTTTCCTTGTAGATCCTGGCACTATGATAGGCTTTTTCTCTCCATTCCTCCAGCTCGGATAATTGCATTTTCCGATGTTCTCCTGCCATCTTGGAATCCATGTTCCATTTCCGAATGGCCCAGTGTGCCCTATGTTCCAACTCGACAGGTAGGTGACATGTTTTTCCATAGACGAGTTGGTAGGGTGACATGCCGATGGGTGTCTTGTATGCAGTTCTATATGCCCAAAGTGCATCGGGTAGTTTTAGTTTCCATCCCTTCCCCATTTCATCCACGGTCTTCTGCAAGATATTCTTTATTTGCTTGTTTGAAGTTTCCGCTTGTCCACTAGTCTGGGGATGGTATGGTGTTGCAATGTTGTGTTCTGCTCCAAGCTCTGTTAAGAATTTTCGAAAGGTCTTATCAATGAAATGAGACCCTCCGTCACTTATTACCATTCTAGGTGTTCCAAAACGAGGAAAGATGATCTCGTGGAACATCCTGCGTGCATGTTTGGCATCTGCAGCTCGGCATGGCATTGCTTCTACCCACTTGGACACATAGTCGACGGCAACCAAGATGTACTTACAATCATAGGACTTGGGGAATGGTCCCATGAAGTCGATGCCCCAAACATCAAATAATTCCACTTGAAGATTGTATGTCAAGGGCATTGCGTCACGAGAAGTGATGCCTCCAACTCTTTGGCACCTTGAGCATCTTCGAATGAATTCTTTGGTGTCTTCATACATTGTCGGCCAGAAGAATCCACTCTGCCATATCTTGGCATGTGTGCGGTATGCACCATAATGCCCTCCATATGGACCTGCATGGCATTTCTCAATAATCTTGGTACCTTCAACTGTCGGCACACATCTTCTCAGTAACCCGTCAGCACAGACTCTGTAAAGGTATGGCTCATCCCATAGGTGACGACGACTCTCCTGAATGAGCTTCCTTTTGTTCTCCCCCGGTGGCACATAACCTGCAACCATAAAATTCACAATATCTGCATACCAGGGGTTGGAGTCTGTCACCTTGAGCAACATGTCATCCCGTAGGAAGTCATTTATCGGTAGTTCCTGCATGTTAGTTACTTGCAAACGCGACAAATGATCCGCTACGGAATTTTCTACTCCCTTTTTATCTTTAATTTCAAGATCAAACTCTTGGAGTAGAAGGATCCATCTTATCAGACGGGGTTTAGCATCTTTCTTAGAGAGCAGGTATTTCAAAGCAGCATGATCGGTATAAATAACAACCTTGGCTCCTACTAAGTAAGATCTAAACTTATTGATAGCAAAAACAACAGCTAGGAGTTCTTTTTCAGTTGTTGCATAGTTAAGTTCAGCTCCTGTCAATGCTTTACTAGCATAAGAGATTGCGTGGTGCTTTTTATCTTTAGTTTGGCCAAGAACGGCACCAACAGCAAAGTTACTAGCATCACACATTATCTCAAAGGGCAGCGTCCAATCTGGGGGTTGTATGATTGGAGCTGAGATGAGTGCTTTCTTAAGGATATTAAAAGCATTTAAACACTCATCACTAAAAACGAAAGGTGCATCCTTAGCTAAAAGGTTTGTGAGGGGTCTAGCGATCGTCGAGAAATCTTTTATAAATCGCCGATAGAACCCCGCGTGGCCTAGGAAGCTACGGACTCCTTTCACATTGATCGGAGGTGGGAGCTGTTCTATAACTTCTATTTTTGCTCTATCCACCTCTATCCCTCTTTCGGACACTAAGTGTCCTAGGACTATCCCTTCTCGGACCATAAAGTGGCACTTTTCCCAATTAAGTACCAGGTCCTTCTCTTGACATCTTTGCAAGACCTTGTCCAAGTTTTCAAGACAATGATCAAAGGTTTTTCCATAGACAGAAAAATCGTCCATGAAAACTTCCATGATTTCCTCGATCATGTCGGAGAAGATGGACATCATACACCTTTGGAATGAGGCAGGTGCATTGCACAAACCGAAGGACATCCTACGGTAGGCAAAGGTTCCATAAGGACATGTGAAGGTGGTCTTGCTTTGATCATCGGGATGGATGGGGATTTGATGGTAACCAGAATACCCATCAAGGAAACAAAAGTAAGAGTGTTTCGCCAACCGTTCCAACATTTCATCAATGAAGGGCAGCGGGAAATGTTCTTTCTTTGTTGCCTTGTTAAGCTTTCGGTAGTCGATGCACATCCTCCACCCTGTGACGGTTCGTTGCAGGATCAACTCGTTTTTATTGTTCTTAACAACCGTCATACCTCCCTTCTTAGGCACAACTTGGACAGGGCTAACCCACTCACTATGTGGTACGGGATAAATTATCCCAGCGTGCAGAAGCTTTAAGACTTCTTTCTTAACAACTTCTCTCATCGCATTATTTAGCCTCCTTTGAGGCTCTCTGGAGGGTGCGCTATCAAAATCGATAGGAATGCGATGGGTGCAGAGAGCGGGGCTAATCCCTTTGAGATCTTGGAGTGAGTAGCCTAGAGCTGAGCGATGCTTCTCTAGAACGGCTAAGAGTTTAGCGGTTTCTTCCTCGGAAAGCTTGTCACTTATGATGACAGGAGCTTCCTTATTGCCGTGTAGGAAAGCATAGCGAAGGCCAGAAGGAAGGGGTTTTAGCTCAATCGGCGGTCGTGGTGCTGGTTCGGATTCAGGTAACTCGATGGTCTCTCCTAAATCATCCTCCTCTTGGATGAATTGTTCGGCATCTTTGTCGAGGATTGATTCGGGAGGCTCGAAAGGAAAAACAGACATCACTTCCTCGATTGGCTCATCCTTGGGGAGACTTTCAGACTTGGAATTCTGCGATCGAGAGATCGGAACAGAAAATGTGTCTACCCCAAGTTTTATGTCGAGGTTCCCTAGTGTCGGGGCATCCACGAGTAACATCTCTATGGGATGCCCGATCAGAATATCAAAATCTTGGACTTCGAAAACATGAAAATCTAGGAGGACCTCGACATTTTCGTGCCTTACGGTCACGTTTTGCAAAATCCCATACCCTCCTAGAATGGGTCCTGAGGGGCTCTTGAAGGATTTATTAGTTGGTGCTAAAGGTACATCGCCCAAGATGTCAAAAGCGAAAGAATCAGAGACTATGTTAGCACCGACAGTGGGATTGTAAAGAACATCCACCATGACTCCTCTAATACAACATTGAATGGTTGAGGACGGAGCGTTGATTCGAATGACTTCTGAAGAAAGCTCGCCCTCCCTTGACCATTCGTTGCTCATGATTGAGCTTAATTCCTTAACCGTCTTTAGGAGGAAGGCCTCTTCAAGAGGATCAGGAAGAGAAGAAAATGGTGGTTTCTTTTGGCAGTGATAATTCGAGGTATTCCCGTAGTCTTCAAAAAGATCTTCCTCGAATTTAGATGAGAACTCAAGAGGTTGAATTTCTTCCTCCTCCATCATTGTTCTTGGTTCGGGAGATGGCTCAACAGGTGAATCTTTAATTGTGGAAGATGAAGGGTTAGATTCGGGTGTTGAGAGTTTCTCTTGGCTGGACTTGACTTCCTCTGTGTGGGGTTCAGCTGCATCGGTGACATAGGAAGTGCTATCTAGGATGCGATCTAAGAGTTGCTTTCCTTCTGTCGGAGTTTTATGCGTGAAAGAACCTCCAGCAGAAATGTCAAGATATAGGGCAGATTCCTTGTTTAATCCCAAACAAAAATGCTGTAGCAACACATGATTTGGGATGGACAAGTCTGGGCCTGATTGAGTTAACAAAGAAAATCTAATCCAGGCTGCACCTATAGATTCCTTCTCATTCTGCGAGAAAGTGAAAATTTCCCTTCGAAGAGCGGCAACACGGTGCAGAGGGAAGAATGAAAGACAAAATTTATCTCGTAGTTCTTGCCAATCGCCATTCATGCTCCCAATCGTGCGATCGTACCATTGTTTCGCCCTCTCTTGAAGAGAGAAGGGAAACAATTTCCATTTTAGAGTTTCTTGTGTCATGCCTTCAATTAGGAGGCAGGAACACAATTGCTCGAATTCTCGCAGATGGTGGTAGGGATTTTCGTGGTTAAGACCAGAGAAAGATCGATCCCGAACCATGGCTATAAAGCCAGGGCGAATTTGATAGCCAGATGCAAGGATAGGATGTGAAGATGATGGTGGCTCAAGGAATTCGCCCTTCGGAGCAGATAACTGTTGTATGGTGGGTTGCTCCATGATAGAAAAAGGAAAGGGATAAAATAAAAATAAAAAGATACGAGGACGAACAAGGTTCGGAGATAAAACAGCAACCGTTCCCCGGCAACGGCGCCAGAAATGCTTGTTGGTATTTCTTACGACCACAGATAAATCCGCAAGCGCACGGAGAATACCGATGTAGCACTTCACCCAGGAGTATTCCAAGGTATCGAAAATCCACAGGGAACGTGTGTGTTTATCTTCTAACAGGCTCGTCCAAGGACAACAAGAAGTATATGATAGGCTTGGGTAGAGAGGATTCCTATGGATAAAGCTCCTAGATCGAGTAAGATAAGTTTCGCTTTTACTTCCTTACTTCGGGCACCGGCTTACCCCTGGTCTGCCAGGCGACTCCGGTCTACAGCTCTACGACGTACCCGAACGTGGAGGGCTACCGAGGGCGGATAGGGCCGTCACCACCTACCACCTACCTCTACTATCCGTGGGGCACGCGGCAAACAAAGGCAACCTCTAGTCTAGACACCACGTCTACACTATCGATTACTACCTTAATCTCGGATCCAACAAAGACTAAGGTACTCTAAACAGAGCGATGATCCCGTAAGCAAGTAAAGGAAATAACTTACTCAAAAAGGAAACTAAATTACCATAAAAGAATCACGAAGTCTTACTTAAAAAAAGGCAGGACTCCGTCGAGGTACAAGCTGGGGAAGAGCGCCGACAAGCCCGACGCTTCCCCGCACTACTCTCACTCTCTCCCTATTTTCTAAGCACTACGGAGGCAGCGCTTCGCCTTTGGAATGGAACTACTCACTTCTTCTTCTTGTGTGTGTTGAACCGTGGGAGTTCTCCTCTATTTATAGTCCCAAATGAGGAGGGGGGATTAAATAGAGCAAGTGAGAGTCGGCGGAGCGAAATTGGGCGCCAAGGTAGGCCGGCCGGCCTAGGTGGCTGGCCGGCCGGCCATTGATTGTCTTGGATGGCCACCGCCTTCGCCGTGGACGCTTAGGATTGCTCCGTGGTGGCGGTTCCGAAGTCGGTCGACGTTTGGGGGCGGTTATGGTGGAGTAACTATCAAGTTTAGGCCCAAAAGCCCACCTGCGCGAAGTCGGTTGTTCATCCACCATGGAGGGCACTTGGGCTTGGTGTTTTGGAATGTATGTAGCCCACTGGAGGAAGCTCGGGCCAATTGGAGACAAAAGTAGGCCGGCCGGCCTAGGGGGGTGGCCGGCCGGCCAGGAAATTTCTGCATTTCCTGTATTTTTCGTCGTGGCATAACTTCTGCTCCCAAACTCCAAATTAGGTGAACCAAAAGCCCAAATTGACTATCTCGACGAGGGCTTCGACATGGTAAGGTCAAATTTATTATTTGAATAATTTATCTTCAATGACCAAGTCCCTCTTTGTTTGTAGTTTGTGGTGATTTTCCTCCATATATTGTTCCTGCAATCAAATATCACCAAAACTCATGGAAAGACATTAGTTTATAAAATATTCCTATTCTATGTGTTTTATATGCCCTTTTATATTGATGGATTGGCGGTAAAAATTATTCAATAAGGACCGCCAACAACACACTTGCACATGTAGGATGGATTCGGGATATTGAGTCATGCATCCCAATGAGAACTGGAAGTGTGTGACATGTTTTTTTTTCATTGATTGATATGATATATTTCTATGTATCATATATGTTCGTCTAGTAGGTATTCATGTGGTCATTTGTTTGTTTGAAAGTGAATGACATGTTTTATTGTTGTCCTATATGCCATGAATGAAGAACTATCGTAGTTTTTCTTATCGGATGTTGATGGTATTTTGTTGCCTCCTTATATGCCTATGTTTGTAGTGTGATTCTCATGGTTGATTGTTTGCTCGTGAAGTAATGTTTTGTTTGTTTACTTGTAGAATCTTTGGATGTTGCCTTTGTCCTTAACTGTGTATATGGCTGGTACACCATCTTGTAGAGTGTTATGCCCGCTTAGAGATTTTATAGTCCTTGTGGTGTGTGGCATACAAGTTTGGAATCCTATAGAGTAAGTATAGCTTAGCATTGGAGAAATATGTTGAGTGGAGTGCCCCCGCAATGCCTCTTTCTCCATTGGTAAGTGAGGTTGTTGTAATACAAAAGTGTTTTGATCTGACTATGTCCATATTCGTAGCAAATAGTCAAGTGTGGACTGGCCACCCATGCTGAGCACCTCAACTATTTGCTCTCAAAAATATTGGACAAGTTAATCATGAGTGCTTTGTTCCTTTATTTAGAGTGACAACTTTTAAGCCTGGCTTTAACTTGATGTAAGGTTTTCCTCGGCAAAATAGAAGGAAATATATTCCGATTGAAGAGCATGAATGAAATGAGACTTGTGTAATGTTCTAAGAAGTCTTGAATGGTTCTTGTCGAATGTTACTTGAGAGTGAGAGTAATTATGCTGATACATTGTGTTTGACGGAGAGAATCGGCTTTTTGAATTTACTTGCAAGCCACCTAGAAGTTGTAAAGCTTTGAGCTTTCTTTTATATAAATGTAAGTTTTTGGTTGCCTTGATGGTTATGTTAAACAACTGAATTGCTTGTTCATCCATCTTCTCTTTATGAATGATGATTGCAGACTTAGTTTTTAGCCACCATTTCAATTCAGGTTGCCTTGTTTAGAATCAGCATTTGGATGGAAGTTATTTCTAATCGATGTTTTTTGTCCGCTCCTATAGCTACTTTGTAACTTTGCCAAAGTCATATATATGCTATCATGAGTTCGTACAATTGTTTAATTGGTTAATGCTTGGGCCATTTTTGCAAAGTTTGCTTCCACACTGGTGTGCCGTTTTGTTCATGTAGAGGATATTGAGTGCATCTTAGATATCCGACTTCTGGTGGATGCGTGCTGCCATAAAGTCATAAGTAATTGTTTATTGTATCTCCATGTTTATTTCCATGTGTATTAAATGAGACTTTTACGTGTCTTTATAATTTTTATATGTTGATTGTTTCTTTGTTCTTTACCTTTGTTTGAGATAACTGATCCATGCACCAGTTGCTATATTTGCTTGTATGTCGCAGCTTTGATTGCTAACCAGGTGAACCTTTTTTTGGAGGGGTTCCATCAAGTCATTAAATGGAAAGAGGCATATTTTTGTATTTCCTAACGACTGAATGTGACTTATTCAATTGTTCGTCTATGAAGAGTTGGTTAACTAGTATATTTGAATGTGTCAATTTGTCGATTGAGATTGGCATGGCACTACATGAGTGGCGTGCCTAAGGCTTTATATATTTTTTGTTGGATGATTGACTTTGAAACATGGTGGTTGTGTTTGGTCATTGATTGATTATGGTGGAGTTGGACTTTCTAACCAATGCTTAGGGTGTGTTTTCTAGAACCTTTTAGCAATGTCCCATGTTAGTATGCTTTTACTAAGAGCAATTGTTTTCTTAGACGTACTAGTTTAACTCTAAAATAGTGGTATGTTGTGTGATAACTTCCAACCTTTAAGTTGGGAGTATCTATATGGATAAGTGTCATTTTCCTGACTTTCTTTTCTTTGGATTGGATGAATTCGAGGACGAATTCTTTAAAGGAGGGGAGAATGTAACGCCCAAAAAAAAAAACCCCTATGTTATGCCTCTATTATGTTGGGCTTAATTAGTGGGTGTAAGGATCGTGTGACCGAGAGGGGGGGTGAATCGGGCACACCATGAACTAAAACTTTTTGCACTTCAAACTACTCTAACTAATTGCACAAGTAAAGGATACATAACAAGAGCATACATGTGCACTATGTGATAGTGAACAAGCAAGGATAACCATGTGTTAGGACTTGTACATGCTAGGAGCAAGATATACATGAACATATAAGAACAACCTAGCATATGATACAAGATAAACTCAACAAGTCCTACACATGCTAGTGTATAAGGTAAAGGCACTCAAGCATTCTAGCAAGCATATGGGTAACACATAAGGAAGCTCAAGTAAGTCGTATACATGCTAGTGTATAAGATAGAAAGACAACCAAACTAGCATGCATACAAGTAACACATGGGGAAGCTCAAGGTAGTGATCATGATAACAAGATAGATACAACATAAATCATAACAAGATCACTAGATGATATCAAGCAAGTGTATGAGCTATGAGCGAGTAAGTACACATAAGGAAAGCGCATATCACTAGAGATAACATAGAGCTAGCACACGGAAACAATCATCGAGCAATCATATGATAAGCACAAGATCTACTACATGCATATAAGATAAACAAGATAGTAAGTGCAAGTAGTAGAGAGTAAGAGTAAGAGATTGCTCATCGATTTTTCCCGTGGTCTCGGAAGGATGGCGCCTTCCCCTACTCCACGTTGGGTCACTCCCGTTGGAGTCTCGACCCCGTCCCTCCGCTCGATGGCGATCCCCTCTAGAGCACACTCCACCCTTTAAGCCGGTGATATTCCTTAAGAGCACGCTTCACTCCTCGAGTGAAGTCACGGGCTTCATCCCGCCGCACACCGGCAATGCTCTCCTCCTTGGGACCATCCACCGCTCTTGAGTGAAGTCGCGGGCACGTCCCGCCGGGCTTCTCCCTGGTACTCCTCCGAAGGTAAGGCTCCGCACTTGATGCGTGCCAAAGGGCGCTCCACTAGTGATGCTTCTTTCGCACGGGAAGCTCCAAGACCGTGTACAAACTTGTGTCGGCTTCCACACTCTCTTTGGCAAGCTCAACACCAACGCCTAACCGGTCTAGGCCTTGCCATAGACCAAGGGTAACAAACCAAGACCGCCTCCCTATGACCACACTAGTCCAAGAGGTGGATGGATGCTCTCAACCATCTCAAGCACTAAGCTTCTTCTTCTTCTCAATCTTCAAGCACCAAGATTCCTCTCCAAATCTTCCCCAAGTGCCTCTCTTTCTTCCTCTTGGCTTCCTCTATGTTTCCCCACAAATAACAATGGCCAAAGGCACCCTAAAGGGCCAAGCAACCGGCTATTTATAGCCCTCCACTCAAAAACTAGCCGTTGCCCCGAAAGTGTCCAGTTACAGTGAGGACCGGACCGTCCGGTCCTTTGAGGACCGTACCGTACGGTCATCAGCAGACAGCTCGCAGTATTTCGATGATAAATCCTTGCTCCGAACTCCGATGGGGGTGTACCACATAAGAATGGAAAGCTCTTGAAATTCCCCACAACTTTCCTTTTGGGCTGATCTCCAGATTCGGCCATCTTCAAGTCGAAATATCGACCGTACCATACCGTCTCCTCCAGGCAGTCTGTAGTATTTCGGACATAACTCCTAGCTCCGAACTCCGATGGAGGTGCACCATATACCGATGGAAAGCTCTTCAAATTATCTACAACTTTTCTTTTGGGTAGATCTCTAGATTCTGACATCTTCATGGGCAAAAGACTACCGGACTGTCCGGTCCTTAGGATAGGACGGTCCGGTCTCCATTTCTTCCACAGAATCTGCTTCTCTATTCTTCTTCCTCCTTTAGGGATCGTACCGTCCGGTCTCTAGGATCGTACCGTCCGGTCTCCTTTTCTTCTCGCCAACAGAAACTTCGTCTTCTCTGTGTGGAACTCCATTAGAGACCGTACCATACGGTCTTCTTGACCGTACCGTCCGGTCTTTACCGCTGAAGCTTAAACTTGATCATTTCTTCGATTCTTGCTTCCAAACTTCTTCACACTTGGCTCATCTTCTCCTCTGCTGTCACCCTAGTGCCTGAGAGACTCTTTGAGCATCCACTCACTTCTACCACTAGTGTGACCTAAGAGAAACGACTCGATCCCCCTTGATAGTCCAGTTGTTCCTATGGACTCAAGCCTACATCTACACCAAGCCAACACTTGCTTGGATCTGGCATGTCCTTAGCCTTGATCCATTTCCTCAACCGCGACCTCCATCAAGTCCTTGATCCTTGTCGTGATCCATCAACGAAGCTTCTTTATGTGACCTAAAGAATATGCATGGAGACCTTTCCTACATCCAAAGATGTTAGTCACAATGATCTAGTTGTCACAAAGGACAACCCGATCGAAGCATCAATGTGCATAGGATATAAGACAAGAACATCATCACATAATAGACAAGATCATCATGGCATATGATATAAGGTAAGACCAACATGATGATCGAGAGTATGTCAAGGTATATGATACATAGAAGGACACATGACATACTCACCTTGTCTCTTACCTCATGTGCGTAGTAGTCACCTCGTAGAGTAGTCCTCATGTTCACTTCTTCTCTTTATCAACTTCCTTGCAACCTTTAAGGTGTTGGCACTCCAATAGTATATCACTACATACATGAGACTAAACATCTTGCACACTAACAAACCTTGTTAGTCTCATTGACCATGTTGACATCAATCACCAAAACCTATGAACCATGCTCTAGGTTCATTGATCTTACAGTGGGCCAATGGAGGGAGCCGAGCAGGCCTAATTATAGGCCAACCAGAGGGAGAGGAAGAGCCATCTAAACCTGATTCCTCATCCACATCCCTATCACGTGTAATGAATGATCATGAGGCGGCGGCGTTCTGTAGTCCCCGGCGTTTCTTCTTGCTGGGCAGGCGATTCCCTTGGAGGCAAGCAACGCTAGCAGAGCTGGTGAGATCGATTCAGTAGAGAGGAAAAGGGGTTTCGGGACCTTCCCTAGGTAACAGAGAAAGAAAATCTCCTCTTTGCCTATCCACTCTATTTAGATCTCGTTTAGTTCCGGCCGTTTAGCGATAATCACTTTGATGAACACGAATCTGTGCTGCTGCAGTTGTCAGACAGGGTATAGTTGCAATTCGACTTAGTTTTGAGGCTCTTAATTGTTGAATCTGAAAATCTCGTCAATACAAAAGTTGTAGACTATTTGAATATTTTTCCAACGAGTATTTATATGCTTTGTTTCGTTAAGTATGTCAGGAGTTACAGTTCTCTGAATATTATTGTTGTTTCCGGTGCTCTGTCAGTTTCAGTTTTGATTTTCGACATTTCATGGGATCTTTAGGTATCTTATAGGTCAAATCCCACTGTAGTGACATGTTAGTTTTATAGTGCAGTCTGTACCCTTTCTAAGGAGTGTTTAAACGCAGTTGTTGGTTGAGTTTTCATAGAGAGATGAATTTTGGAAGTTCAACTGCTCGCTGTATATCGAGTAAACTGAATGCCTCTATTGTGACCCAGTTTAACCCAAGTTCAGTTCGAATTAATTTTTGAGTTGAATACCAAAGTTGTAGATTGTTTTCTGTAGATGCTCTTAGTGGTATCATTTACCCTTTTCCCTGTTTTATAAAAATAGTTACGAAAAGGTAAAGCTGACTGCCCTGTATAGACAGAATTGGAGTTATGAGATGGTTTTGGGGGTTATTTTTGCGAGCGACCGTAGGAGCGCTTTACTCATTGTTTGTATTATTTGTATGCTTGCTTGGGTGCTGAGAATTACTTGTCTCCAGGTGGTGCATCTTGGGAGCAAGCTTACCCATTCTTTTGAATTGGTGAAGGCAAGTGAATGTAGCGGCGGTTTGCTACCGTTTTGACTTGTTATTTTCATCACCTACACTTAAATATTTTGAACCATATATCATACAACTATGAAGTAAATATGGTGGCAGATTCTAAATTCGAAGTTTATTTTGTCTCTTGCTTATGTTCTTATATATACCGTTGAAATATGAAGAAGTGCTTATATTTTCATATGAAGCCAAGGATAACTTGTGGTTTAATGAACTTGTTTTTGCATCATGGGCATTCATAACATGAGCAAGTGCATTGAGCCAGGTCGGTGAGAAAGTCATATAACTATTCCGGAGTGCTTTAAAGGCCAGGTCGGTGAGAAAGTTATATAACTATTCCGGAGTGCTCTTATGAAGTATGTCGTAGACCTATGGTTGCGACTGTACCGGTACACATCGTAAGTTGCCCGAGGAGGGATGCGATGTAAAAGTGGACATGCATTGCATTGCACTGCAATCATATGCATTAATGCCTGAAATTTGATGATGATTATGTGGTGGCTATATGGATGTTGAGAAGTGATGCTTCTCGAAGGTGATATAGAATGCTGTAATCTTTGTGGATATGAAGATCTTATTTGCGATTGTGAAGTGGATTATAAGTACCTTTTGGAGGTGTTCTAATCATTACATTATCATTGTGGTAATATTAAAGTATTACTCTTGTTATTATCGGAATTATTAAACTGATGCTTAATTCAACTTGTGGTTTAAATAGCTTGTCAAAACAATTTGCTTGCTGAGATGTTTCATCTCACCCTTGCTTTAATCTTTCCAGGTACTTGATGAGTGGCATGATGGGATGGGGAGTAGCAGCACACGTCCGTTCACTTTACAATAAACATTTAGTTATACACCTTTTTAGTAATAAAGAATGTTTGTTTGTTAAGTGTCAAAGTCTATTCTTTGAGTAGTGGAGTGGTGGTTAACTTAAAGTATCTATTCAATCATTCTTGCCAATGTCGCTTGCCTACTAGTGTGATGCCTTTAACTATATTTATCTATGATTGTTTTGCTTCCGCGTTGCTTACGTTTACAAGGAGATGCTGCTGAATTTTTTATATTTTTGGTAGAAGGCTGTTGTGATGGTTTTAGTATCATCCCGAGGTGATTGTGGAATTTCGGGGTGTTACAGCTGCTCGCCTCAAGATGTTCATAGCCCAAATGAAATCTGACATAACCAGGTCCAGCCCCCGATAATCCTCGTTGATATCTTCTCTGCACTTGATTGATAGTTCTAGTAGGTGTGATCGATCAAAGTCACCGACCATTGCTTACTGCTTCTTCCGTTCATTTCAGGCCCAACCTGCTTAAGATTTGGCACAAGATCGAACTCGAGGGAGTGGACATGGTCATGGACTTGGTCGCCAAGTGCCCTGAGCTCCAAGGTGATCATGTCACAGTGCCACCTGAGATGCCCCGCCTGGGTCGCCGCTCAGCATAGGTATCTTATGTTTTTTGATGAAGCTTCTTCTCAATCCTGTATTAGACACCATTAGTTTTCCCTAATCAGTCTTCTTGGAAACAAAAGTGATTGGCTGAGCATAGGGATCTTATGTTTTTTTATGAAGCTTTCTCCTCAATCCTGTATTAGACACCGTTGGTTTGCCCTAATCATTCTTCTAGGAAGCTAAAGTGATCTATTGATCGGCTATTATACAAATTGCATTTGCATAGTCTTTGTGGTAGGCTATGTATATGTATACACGCTATTGCTCATTTTTCCAATTATTGCTAATATACTTCATAGTAACTACCAATATATCACTATCAGACAACACAATAATTCACATTGTTGCCAAGTAGATTACGGCAGGGCCCTAGTCGATGCAAGAAGAAAGAAGCTGGCCGCCCTCCACGTGTTCTCGCTTGTGCCTTTCTGCAGAAGAGGTACACACACGACATATCAGTGTCACTTCTTTTTTTTTTTTTCCTTTTCAGCTCTCAAATTCACACGATCAACTTCTTGCAGGCTACTATCTGCCCAAGGGAGGAAGAGGAGAAAGAGTAACCATTCAGGTTAAACTTCTAGATCAGACATCTCATAACATAGATACATTTTATATCTGGTTATTATGTTATAAAAGGTGACACCATGATGTTAATTGATCAATGTTTCACAGTACATTCTCTTGGACATACAGTGTGTAATAAATTATGCTATATACAACTTATGGATAAAGACATTGAGACATCTCGAGATTTCCTACAGAATTGTTAGGCAGATAAGGGATTATGTCATTTAAGCACCACTTATTTGCTAGTATCTTTCAGACCTGTAGATTGACCTTGAATGAAGCAATGTCTGTGTAGTTTCGAGGAGTAGTAGGACATCTCAAGTAAAAGGGCCCCTCACTGTATCGAAGAGAGTCCCAATGTGACATGTATTTCTTTTCTTTTTTTTTTTCTTTTTTCAAGCTTACTTGCAACTCCCTTTTCAAAATCTAGGGCGTTTTAGGAGTAGCCATGAAACTAAGGAAGAGAGAGCACTAAATCAGCTAGCTGCCGTTATTTAAGTTCGTTGGAACAACAAATAGGGGTAAAGAGACAAAGTTCCATACATCCCTTACATTCTGATAAAAAAGGATAGAAGATCTAATACTCCTTACAAACTGAGGAGGGAGTATTGCCTATTAGCATTATAACATGAACTGTAATTGTGCTTTAAGGAAAGGGTCGTAATTTATGATATATGGGCATTGCTTCCTTGTACGATCAGTTCTCTTTCTGTTTTCCTATGGCTTGCATCAATTAATATTGGTAGCATTTGAAGCTACACCATTGTGCTTTTGTTGTGTCCATGACACTTGACTACATCCTGTGCAAAGAGGGTGTATGTATCGATCAGGAACTGTTTAACTTCTGCAATGTAGGCAAACTGTTGATATTTATGGGCTTTTAAGCCCATAATAGAGCAATAATTCTATTTAGTCTAGGCCCATAATTAATGCAATAATGGTTTAGTCCCACATGGGATTCCTATCATTAATTGACTCGACTTATTAGGTGGATTTCCGGTTGATCCCCTAGAGAAGTTGAGAGAGGCTAGTGGTGAACCACACGCGCGCGCGCGCGCCGCCGCCGCCGCCGCCGAGCCGTGCCGTGACGAGGCGTGGCTGGCCGGCGCGCGAGGCGTGCGCGTCCTTTATGGAAGTTTTGATATATCGAAACGGCGCATCTCAGATGAACCGACGCCTTTTCGTTACGAAGACGTCGCACCTGTTCGTTCGTTACGAAGGGTCGCGTCTGTTCCGTTTCTATATATAGCGCCTTCCATACGCCTGAAACGTTCGCTCACTCGCACTCGCATTCCATACTTCCGCTCGCTGTTGCCTTCGAAGATTTCTCCGTCCCGGACTTCTGCGCGCACAGAATCTGGGAGAGCAGGCCTCCAAAACCACCGATCCGCAAGGGACATCTGCCGGGTGTGCCCATCGACTAAGATCGACTACATCGAACATACTCAAGAACAATGGTTCTTGGGAATGGATCTTCTAGCGCCTCCGGCGCAGGATCTTCCGCTGGGTACGTTCCTGATCTTATGTTCAGTTTATTCATCGCCATCACCTTGTTGGGAAATTTATGGATTAAATTAATTAGAAAAATGCCTAGATTTTTAACAATCCAAAAACCTGATATTAGGCAATTTTCTGTTAGCGGTTTTGCTGCTGCACTGAAACCAAACTCTTTTGATGGGTCTTCCTACAAGAGATGGCGTGCTCAGATGGTCCTGTGGCTTACAGCAATGAACTGCTATCACGCCGCGAACGGTAAGCCAGAACAGTTCACTCCAGAGGAGGAGGAACGGTTCAATATGGCTGATAATCTGTTCAGAGGCGCCGTGATTAGCGCTCTTGCTGATAAGTATAAGGATTCATATATCACGTGCACCTCTGCGAAAGAACTATGGGATGCTCTGGACGCTAAGTTCGGTGTTTCTGATGCCGGTAGTGAACTGTATATCATGGAGCAGCTTTTTGACTACAAGATGGTTGAGAACCGTTCTGTAGTTGAACAAGCTCATGAGATTCAGGCTTTGGCAAAAGAACTCGAACCGTTTCCATGTGTGTTGCCTGACAAGTTTGTGGCTGGCGGTATTATCGCTAAGTTGCCACCTACTTGGAGGGATTTTGCTACCCAACTGAAACACAAGAGACAGGAGTTTAGCGTGTCTGAACTCATTGGGACTCTTGATGTTGAGGAAAGGGCGAAAGCAAAAGACACACGTGGAAAGAGCGTAGGAGAACCTTCTAGTGCCAATATGGTGCGAAAGGTTACCTCATCAAAGAAGAAGAAGAAGGGGGGTGAGAAGCCTAAGCAAACAACCACTTTTAAGAAGAAAAAGAACAAAGATGGTGGCTGCTTTGTTTGCGGGAGCACTGAGCATTGGGCAAGTGCGTGCCCAGACCGCAAAGTTAAGCAGGAGAAGAAATCTGCAAACATGGTCATTAGCGAGACTGGAGGGACTCCTGGGTATGGTAATTCTACACTCATTGTCCTTTCTGTATGTCAAACACCTGAGTGGTGGATTGACACTGGGGCTAATGTACATGTGTGTGCTGATATCTCTTTGTTTTCTTCTTATCAGGCCGGAGTGACAGGAGACTTGTTGATGGGAAATGGGTCACATGCTCGTGTTCTTGGTGTTGGTACGGTCATTCTGAAGTTTACTTCGGGAAAGACGGTACTATTGAAGCACGTGCAGCATGTCCCCTCAATCAAAAGGAATCTTGTTAGTGGCTCTCAATTGTGTCGAGATGGTTATAAAATAGTTCTTGAGTCGAATAAATGTATACTTTCTAAGTATGGAACATTTGTTGGAAAAGGCTATGATTGCGGAGGCTTGTTCCGCTTCTCTTTACTTGACAATGGTTGTAATAAGGTTGTGAATAATATTTTTACTTCGAATGAGTCGAATGTTTGGCATTCACGACTTTGTCACATTAATTTTGGTTGTATGACGCGGTTAGCAAAACCGAATTTAATCCCGAAATTTGACATGGTCAAAAGTTCTAAGTGCCATGCTTGCGTGCAATCTAAGCAACCTCGCAAGCCTCACAAGGCTGCGGAGGCGAGGAACTTAGAGGCATTAGAACTTGTTCATTCCGATCTATGCGAGATGAATGGCGAATTGACTAGAGGTGATAAAAGATACTTCATGACTCTCATAGATGATTGTACTAGATATTGCTATGTGTATCTGCTGAAATCCAAAGATGAAGCTTTGCATTACTTTAAAATCTATAAAGCTGAAGTAGAAAACCAACTAGAGAGGAAGATTAAACGTTTAAGGTCTGACCGTGGTGGAGAATACTTTTCTAATGATTTTTCTGAATTCTGCGTGGAACATGGTATTATTCATGAGAAGACACCGCCTTACTCACCTCAATCCAATGGGATTGCTGAGAGAAAGAACCGAACTCTAATTGATTTGGTTAACGCCATGTTAGAGACAGCGGGTCTTTCTAAGGAATGGTGGGGTGAGGCGATATTGACTGCATGTCATGTCCTGAATAGAGTTCCCACAAAGGATAAAGAAATCACACCATTTGACGAATGGCATAAGAAAAGATTAAATCTCTCATATTTGCGTACTTGGGGTTGTTTGGCCATGGTGAATGTGCCAATCAATAAGAAGCGCAAACTTGGACCTAAGACTGTTGATTGTATCTTCCTGGGTTATGCTATGAACAGCGTGGGTTATAGGTTTTTAGTAGTAAAATCTGGAATACCTGACATGTTGGTCGGTACAATTTTGGAGTCCAGAGATGCTACATTCTTTGAGAGTGAATTTCCTTCTAAAAATGCACCTAGCACATCTAGTCATGATTCTGCATTACCTCATGAGCATTTCATTCCGATAACACAAAATGAGGAACCCCCTGTGCACATTCCTGAGGAGGATGACAATCTAGTCACCCGTAAGGGTAAGAGACAGAGGACTGCAAAGTCTTTTGGAAATGACTTTATTGTGTACCTCGTGGATGACACTCCCAGAACCATTGAAGAGGCACTTTCATCTCCCGATGCTGACCTTTGGAAGGAAGCAATAAGGAGTGAAATGGATTCAATCATGTCTAATGGTACTTGGGAGTTGGTCGAGCGTCCTTACGGGTGCAAACCCATAGGATGCAAATGGGTGTTCAAGAAAAAGCTTAGGCCTGATGGTACGATTGAGAGGTACAAGGCAAGGCTTGTGGTGAAGGGATATTCACAAAAAGAGGGTGAAGATTATTTCGACACCTACTCACCTGTTGCTCGTATGACCACGATTCGAGTATTACTTTCCCTGGCAGCCTCACATGGCCTTCTCGTCCATCAGATGGACGTTAAGACAGCTTTCCTTTATGGAGAGTTAGACGAGGAGATCTATATGGATCAGCCTGATGGGTTTGTGATAGAAGGTCAAAAGAGTTTAGTGTGTAAATTGTTAAAATCCCTGTATGGCCTCAAACAAACTCCTAGGCAATGGCACGAGAAGTTCGAAAGGACTTTGATATCGGCTGGCTTTGTTGTGAATGAAGCCGACAAATGTGTGTACTATCGGTATGGTGGGGGCGAGGGAGTCATCCTGTGTCTATACGTTGATGACATACTGATCTTTGGGACCAACCTTAATGTGATTAAGGAGGTCAAGGGCTTTCTGTCCAACAACTTTGAGATGAAGGATTTGGGAGTAGCAGATGTTATTCTTAACATCAAGCTACAAAGAGAAGGCAATGATGGGATTACTCTTTTGCAATCTCACTACGTGGAGAAGATCTTGAGTCGCTTTGAGTATAGCGATATTCAATCTGCTCCTACGCCTTATGATCCTAGCGTGCTATTAAGGAAGAACCAAAGAATAGCAAGGGATCAATTGAGATATTCCCAAATCATTTTTTCGCTTATGTACCTGGCTAGTGCTACAAGGCCTGATATCTCGTTTGCTGTGAGCAAATTGAGCCGGTTTGTGTCAAAACCGGGAGATGATCACTGGCGAGCTCTTGAGAGAGTAATGCGCTATCTTAAAGGTACTATGAGCTATGGCATTCACTATTCTGGGTACCCTAAAGTACTAGAAGGATATTGTGATGCAAACTGGATATCTGATGCTGATGAGATGTATGCCACGAGTGGATATGTGTTTCTACTTGGAGGTGGCGCTGTCTCATAGAAGTCCTGCAAGCAGACCATTCTGACAAGGTCTACGATGGAGGCAGAACTTACAGCCTTGGATACTGCCGGCATTGAGGCCGAGTGGCTTCGTGATTTCCTTATGGATTTACCGGTGGTTGAAAAACCAATACCGTCTATCTCTATGAACTGTGACAATCAAACAGTGATAGTCAAAGTGAACAGTTCAAAGGATAACATGAAGTCGACAAGGCATGTAAAAAGGCGAATAAAATCTGTCAGAAAATTGAGAAACTCCGGAGTTATTTCGTTGGACTATGTTCATACGTCTAAAAATCTGGCAGATCAATTTACCAAGGGACTGTCACGTAATGTGATAAACAGTGCATCGAGTGAGATGGGCCTGAGACCCACTTGATAGGCTGTCATAGTGGTAACCTGTTCTATGCGATCGGAGATCCCGTGAAGTAGAATGGTGAAACAAGCTAGTGACAGCTTAAGAGGAAAGACCCTTGACTGGTCTATCTCAGATGTACTTCTTTCCTAGAGAACTGTAAGACAGGCTGGTTTATTAACCTTAATGTGTTCCTAGTGGCTTATGAGAAGCAAAGATATCGTCCTACAGGATATCTTTAAGGAACACATCTATATGAGTTCGACTGCTAGTCACAGTCTATGAGATGGTGGGGATCTCTAGATACTTATGAATGGGCCAGAAGTGTGACTTATATGTTCAAGACAGAGGGGATGCTTTTGGCAACCTAGTATCGGCAAAGGACTTAGACAAAACCTCTTTCGCACAAAACTGACAATTCAAGGCGTAGTCCATTGTTCAGTTGTGAATAAGGCGTAACCTCTGTTCTAGATGGAAGTTCAACTTAACAGTCTCCATCGAAACACCGGTATATCAAACGAGAGGAAGATGATTTGAGTGCATTCCTTATGAGCTCTAGACTTGGTGGGGATTGTTGAGATTTATGGGCTTTTAAGCCCATAATAGAGCAATAATTCTATTTAGTCTAGGCCCATAATTAATGCAATAATGGTTTAGTCCCACATGGGATTCCTATCATTAATTGACTCGACTTATTAGGTGGATTTCCGGTTGATCCCCTAGAGAAGTTGAGAGAGGCTAGTGGTGAACCACACGCGCGCGCGTGCGCCGCCGCCGCCGCCGCCGAGCCGAGCCGAGCCGTGCGTGCCGAGGCGAGGCGAGGCGAGGCGAGGCGAGGCGTGGCTGGCTGGCTGGCGTGCGTGCGTGCGCGTCGCGTCGCGTCCGTCCGTTATGGAAGTTTTGATATATCGAAACGGCGCATCTCAGATGAACCGACGCCTTTTTGTTACGAAGACGTCGCACCTGTTCGTTCGTTACGAAGGGTCGCGTCTGTTCCGTTTCTATATATAGCGCCTTCCATACGCCTGAAACGTTCGCTCACTCGCACTCGCATTCCATACTTCCGCTCGCTGTTGCCTTCGAAGATTTCTCCGTCCCCGACTTCTGCGCGCACAGAATCTGGGAGAGCAGGCCTCCGAAACCACCGATCCGCAAGGGACATCTGCCGGGTGTGCCGGCGATCAGGTTTTTGGGGAGCGACAACGCGACTGCTCGCTTTCGATCGACTCCCGGAGCGCGGCGGTTCTGCACTGCGTACAACGTCCTGCATCGACTAAGATTGACTACATCGAACATACTCAAGAATAATGGTTCTTGGGAATGGATCTTCCAGCGCCTCCGGCGCAGGATCTTCCGCTGGGTACGTTCCTGATCTTATGTTCAGTTTATTCATCGCCATCACCTTGTTGGGAAATTTATGGGTTAAATTAATTAGAAAAATGCCTAGATTTTTAACACAAACCTTATCGTGCCACAAATATGACATGCACTTGTTCACCATTCTCATGTTGTTGCTCGTGTTGTGTGCACTGGAGAGTTGAATGGTGTGGCTTTATAACATCTAGCCTAGATTAAAGAAACGGGACTTGTTACTCCAGTCTACTTGTACTTATATTGTTTTCTTAGGCATAACATATGTTTATATTTGGTGCCATGTAGATGATTGTGCATACCTTATGTACAGTGCTGAGAAGATGGTCATACATGGAGTCTACTTTTCTCCCTGTTTTCATTTTTGAAGGGAATATTTTCATGATTGTGCATTTCCTCTAGATGGACTGAAGCTAACTGAAACAAAATTTGCCCTTGCCTTTCTGTTAACAGAGCAGCCAACGGAGAATGTGGAGACAAGTGTAGAGAAGCAGGACTGCACAAAATTGTGAAGCAATGACATGGTTGAAGCAATGACTGATTTACTGTTCCTCGGATGTTCTTTTTATTGTCCTATCAAGTATCAACACGGTGGTTTGGAATTTGAACTACAAATGTTGCCGCAGCCTCAGAAGCCATCATGTATTCTTGTGTCCATTCTCATCTAGTGAACGCTCTTTCTATCAATGAGACAGTGTGGTTAAATTAGGTTAGATCGTGTGGAACATTCCTTTGTTTGATAGCCTATACTTATATCATGTAGATGCGGCCATGACGGCAATCCCTTTTGACATTGCTGGGAAATTCAGGAGATCTTTTCAAACAATCGGTTGCATTTCTTATGCGTATCATTGGGTTGGACTGTTGGAGTACTCAACTCGATGCTCTCGAATCTAATTGTCATAGAGAGAGGGGCAACCAAGCCGCTCACGGACACATTTTGCTCCTGTCTTTTTTCTGCAATAAGAAATTTACATGCATTGTTATTGCTTCAGAAAAAAAGTGTTGTTATAGCCGGGAAATTCGTTGATGCAAATGTTCAGTTCAGTTCTCTTACGTGTTTCCCAAGGCGCATCGATGTTGACAAGGCTTCAGTGTGCTATTGTCACAGCTTGCAGCTGTAGGCCTCTTGGCTTTTGCTTTCGAACGTAGATTGTACGGGTGGAATACAGGAGGCCGGGTACGCTCTCGCCGAATCGTACGCTTGCACGCCGGCGCCGTCGTGGACGTCGCCGAGATGTAAGGCACGAGATAGAAGACCAGACTTGGCTAATACTTTTCTTAATTGATTCGATACACCGCGGCGCCTTATATAGCGACCAGACTTACACAATCCTATGTGATTATGACAAGGAAAGAGACGCTGTGATACTTGGAAACCTGGAAACTAACTATGACTCTAATCTGAACTCTAACCATGCCATGCAGCGAGCCTTGCCGCCGTAATACAACACCGGCGTACTAATGTACATGACTTGAACTAGGACTTCTAATTACCGACCATGACAGCTATTCTCTTAAGACCGACCACTGATGAACGCAATGGAGAATATGGAGAGGTAGTTCAAGAGAAACACTTCGGTGAACTGTGAAGCAAACACATGTCTAATGCATGCCTTGAACGCCACCTTCTTATTTTCATCAATATCTGAGCAGGTGTTTCTTTTTATTTTTTCCCCTGGTTGATAAGGTGGTTTGGATATTGAAGGCGCCATAAAATTGGCTGCAAATGTAAATATTGCAGCAGCTTTAGAGGCAGATCATGTGTCCTTCCTGATTCTCGGACATATTTTTCTGGGTGATCTTACTATGATCGGACTGGGGTTAAAATGTTGAAACGCACAACGACTGTACCTTAATTTGCTAGCAAGGATTGTTAATCTGTATCATGGTTGATGCTAAAGAACTTTGGACGTTGCCGAAAATTTGGTAGAACCTTGCCATGCCATGAGCAGGTGGTATTTTCCTTGGAAGTATTTCTTGCTGCAAATTATTTGGAACATGTTGATGTATTGAAAATCAATCTGGTAAGTTCGCATTTGTAATTCTGCACTGAAGAATTGAAGTCAGAACCCCCAAATCCAATCATTCCGAAACAGGGGAGCACTTAGCAAAAAGTGAAGCGGCCTTTGTACTATGTGGTGTAGTACGTGTCAAGCCAGGAAGTGGAGTGGTCTCGCTTATCTTTCTTGGTTGCTAATCTTGCCTGGAATGGAATTGGAAACTGTGTCCCTTTCTCACTACGTGGTGGGGCCTCCTCCTCACCTTCTTTGCTTTGCTTGTTGTAACAGTAACATGGAGACGCAGGGACAGTAAATAAATGGCATCGCCTTTTCATTTCTACTCCTACCAGGCCAGCACCATCCATGGTCCTCCTCCACTTTACCCCCCGCCTCCTTCCCCTTCCTCGCCTCGCGTCGGGAGATTGCTCGCCTCCGCCTTCAGGAGAGGAGGATCAGCGACCAAGAACAGCTGCTCTCTCGCTGGCTCACTGCTCGCCTCCTTCCGACAGCCCCCGATCGATCGAACCCTCTTCCAAGCGAACCATTTTCAAGGTACCACTACCAATCAACCGCATTCCCCATCTTTCTTGCCTCTTCCGCTCATCAGCCCTGGTGCTCTCCTTCATTTTTCTTACTGAAGCAAGAAAAGAAACTCCAATCCTTTGCGGTAACTCGCTAGTACTTCTTAGATTGTGGATGCGCTTTTTTCCTACTTAGTTTAGTGTTTCCCAGTGATCGATCAGACTTAATTACTTAGTGGATTAGTTCCTGTGGTCGCGGTGATGGTTGGGGTTGGGGTTTTCCCTCCCTCCTTGTACATAATGCTGTACTCCATAAGATAGGCCATGTATGTAGGGCACGGATTATGAATGAAATAGGGTTCCTGGTTGTTGTTTTAGTTTTTGATTAACTGGGGTCGGTTCTTGAAATTACATCAGTCAAATGCCCATCCCATCTAGGTTTTTCAGTCGCCCCTTCATCCATTTCTCGTGTGTGGTCTTTGTCCTGGTCCTAGCTTCATGTACTTGCACTTATTTTTGCCCTGCAGTCCCACCAGAAAATCGTTGCCTTGTACTAGTTCAATGTACCTGATATAATGATTGATTCGATTGGAGCACATTAGGAACAGACAGATAGAGCCTCACTTGTGGTTGTTGGAGTTCATTCCTCTCAGCACCGTGTAATGTAGTTGCATATTCTCATCACCAAACTTTTATCTTTACATTCTTCTCACGAAATGGGTCACTCATATGCTGCATTCCCTGAAAAATGTTGTGCATTGCCGTGTTCAAAGTTATCTCAGAAAGGTTTATCGCTCCTTGAATCGTTCACATACCTATTTTTTTTTGCCTTCATATATGTTGCGGATCAAATACGTGTGAAGGAATATGCTGTGCCGCAAGTGCAAGTGTACTAGAAATGTGGGAATGAACCTAATTAATTTTGCATGTTTCATCTTTGCCCTGTTGCTTTCATGATGTACCTGTTTGGTACAATTAGAAATTATGCCCTGCAGCCCCATGAAAAAATCTTGTGGGGGAAAACTCAGCCTTGTACCAGTTCAATGTACCAGATATCAATTGATTGAACTGCATTATGTTACTTATGCCACATTTCTTACTTTATCTCGATATGGTAGTGTATATGAACAATTTCGGTTGTTGGAGCCCATTGACGCCTGGACCGTGTAATGTAGTGGTTGTTGCATACCTCTCATGATTAAGCTTTTATCTTTTCAATCCTGTCCAAAAATGGTGCAAAATGTTTCACTCCAATGATACATTCCCAGACTAATTTGGTTGCCTGCTTGTTTGTTGTGAAACAAAAAACATGCATGAGATATACTGTGCAGCAAGTGCTAATGTACCAGAACTTTCACTGTGCAATAAGCTATAGACCTATACCCCCAATAATTTGATAATGGCAGTTAGTACAAATTCCTGATTATTTTACCGAATTGAACTCTTTTACTTGTTGCTTTTATTTCAGAGAAATATCTTCGGTCCTCCTAAAGAACTCTACCTTTTCTTGTTTTATGCCTGGACGTGCAAATGCATACGTAAAATAAATGATGTAGAGCAATATGTTTATTTCTTCCATTTTGTCTCTCATCTTGCTAGCATCAACGTAATGGTGAAGAGCAAATCCTCGTGGAGTCAGATTGTGAAAGGCAGCAGGCCGACAAACCTGTCTGTTGCCACAAGAAACCTCCGGCCAGAAGATCTTGGAGCTGTAATATTTGGTTGCACAAATAATACAATTGCAGAGTGTCACTCGCGACAACTTTTCGGTATGGTCTTGATTCCTCTTAGCCAGAACTCTTTTGTAAACAATGCATTTACACTGCTAAGATAACCAGTTGGCTCATTTGTTCTTCCTTGACGGAAATATTACATGCCTTTCAGAATGGAACTTATTGTTGGGTAATTCACCAACCCAGTAACTATGTTTCACATTTAAGGCTTGCCAAGCTCACATCTCTCATATGTACAAAACATCTAGGAAGGACTACCTCTCTTCCTGTTCAATTACGATGATCGTAGATTGCATGGCATTTATGAAGCTGCAAGTAATGGCAAGTTCTGTCCTGAATCAAATGCATGGTCACAAGATGACAAGGGAAAGACTGGCTACCCGGCACAGGTACAATCCGTTGTCCCTTTATCTTTCTATATCATGGCCTTACTCAATGAAATGAATCCTATGCATATACCCTTCTTTTGCCAGGTTGCAATGCGGATACGGGTGTGGTGTTCGCCGGTAGCAGAGATCCAGTTTAGAAATGTTATTCTAACTAACTACTATTAGAGGACACCTGGCATCCCTGGCCAGAAACTTCATTTTTTCCAGTTTGAATTAGATCATGCACAGACACATGCCTTAATGGATATATTTACTCCTTCGCCTTCTCCCAACAAGTTCTGGATGCCCCCTGTTGCAGCTCTAGTTCATGAGCATGTGAGAGAATCCATATCACTACCTAAACCTGCATGGGCACCAGAGTGTGAGGGTAACAATGATCTCAAATCAGAAAAGGCTGTAAAGTCATATGCAGATATAGTAAAGAAGAAACAATTTGAGGAAGTTAGAAGTGGAAATGTAAATGCTGAGCATGCCAGGTCAAGTAATGCATCTTCATATGGTTTCGATGATCTAGACTGTGGGGACACACCACCAGATGGGGAGGAGTATGCACTGTCTGATAAGGAGGTTAAAGTGCATCAACAACAACAATCTGGTCAGCAGGATAAAGAGCTTAGCTTTAAATTGGTATTAGAAAGGCTCAGGAAACTATCTCCTCAGCAGCGCAATTCTGATTTTTGTGCCAATGCTACTGCAACTGAAGGTATATATAGCTGTAAGGATGTGCAGGTCAAATGTGCAATTCTGAGTGGGCATTCTAATTTGCCAGAAAACTTAGATGACGAAGGTGATTTGCTGACACAATCGCTGGAGTTCGAATCATGTACAGAAGCCAAGGTGCTTCCCATATTACCATCATTATTTTGTGTATCTGGTCATTCAGTCTTGTTAACATGCTTTTTTTTTTGTCTATCTATACCAATTTTCTCGTATCAAACTTGTTTGTGCAGTTGATAGATATGGTTAAAGAGCTATATGGGCGCATAACAGTCATGGAGAAGAAACAGGTCTCTTTGAAACATCACAACCTTTTGGATTGTCTTATATCCGCTGTACTAAGCCATGCAATCTTGAATTTCATGAATTGCATACATGCATATGTACGAAATCTAGGAAAAATGCACTTTTGAATTGATCTGTTGATATAACATACCATAAAAGCAGGAAAATGTAAGAATCAAGAGTTATCACATTAAGTCTATGTGTAATGTGTATATTGTTTTACAGATGCTGAGCTTGGTTGCATGTGCATTAAACTGATCTTTATCAACGGTAGCCTAAATTTTTCATTCCTGAATTTCTAAACTAGTTACATGGTACTAAAAAGGGACGGTCAATACAATGCTTGCAGTGCCTTTGGTTCATGGATAGGATAGATACCTGCTAACTAGTAATTAAAGAAGCATTTAATAATGGATGGTTTTTCCCATCTGATTACTATTTTAGTTGCTTTATTCAAGTGAGGAATATTTTAGTTCTCAACGAAAATTTGGAAGTCCTTGAAATATTAATCATCTTTGATACTTAAATGTGTTTATATTCAAAATGCAGGCTTCATCCAACAAAGAAGTCAAATACCTAGAAGGTGTGAACGAGAGATTACTGAAAAGAGTTGTGGAGTTGAAGGGCACGGTGAAGTCATTGAATTCTAAAATAGATCCTCTAACCCTAGATGATTCACTAAACCAGTTTGTTGAACAATGCTTGGGTTCAGAAGATGTCATTTATCTTGTGGGTGGTTTTGATGGCTCCTCTTTTCTGCCATCACTAGACTCATTTTCCCCATCGCTGGACATCCTAACTCCTCTGAAGCCAATGACTGTTGGAAAGTCATATGCCTCAACTGTTGCATTTGGTGGCAAGATATTTGTTCTTGGTGGTGGTGATGGTGCTTGCTGGTTTGATACAGGTTACTAACTGTTTATTTCCTCATGAGCTCACCGATAGCAATTCATTGCGCTAATTAACATGTATCTTAATTTATTTATGAAGTCGACTGCTATGACCGAAGAAGTGATGATTGGACCACGTGCCCACCATTGAATCACGAAAAGGGGAGCCTTGCTGGAGTTAGCTTCAATGGTAAAATCTATGCATTTGGTGGTGGAGATGGAAACCAGTGTTTCTCTGATGTTGAGGTATTTGATCCTGCTCATGGAAAGTGGATAACGAATCAGTCTATGCTGGAAAAGGTAATATTCTCCTCAATTTATTTGATTTAAATTAATTTTCTCATGGATTACCGAACTGCTTAGCAAAAAAGAAAATAATCAGCTTACCGAACTTCTGCAGTGAGGCAACAATGTTATCCTGTTTGTCTACTTGTTAAGACTATATTTCTATTCCATATAGTGTTGTTGTTGTTGGCAAATAAGCTTTTGAACCATAAATCTGTGTATATTATGATGAATTCATTTATCTGAATGACTTGTACTGCTCGTATTTTCAGCGCTTTGCTCTGGCTGGTGTGGAACTTAATGGCTCAATTTACGCAGTTGGTGGCTTCAACGGTCTTCAATATCTCAGGTGCTGTCCTTTTGCTGCTTCTACTTATTAATTGATTGGTTCACTTTTTCCTCTGGGAGATACAGCAAAAGTAAGGAGCTCATTTGCTCATCGAAAACTGCAACCTATTAAAGCTCATGTGATGTCCTGGTGACCATAGTTCAGTGTACATATGGAATAAACTGAAACTTTTTGCAAATAGTCACTATCGTTATCATGGCAGTGAAATTATTATTTATTTGAAGTTAGAGGCACGTTAGAAATCTTTTAGTGCTTATGTTCTGACGTGTTTTGCCAGCTCTGCTGAGAGACTTGATCCTCGGGAGCCTAAATGGAAAATACTCCCAATGATGAGTACAGGAAGGGGTTGTCATACACTGGCAGTGCTTGATGAGAAGATGTAAGTTTGTACCTATCTTTTTATACGTCAAAATAACTGAAAGACTGTAGAGCGTTCCCTTCCAAGAAATGTTGCAGAATGTATATATTTAGCTATTTCAAGGCTGGTTTGGATCATGGTGTGTTTTATCTTTTCTGATGTATATTTGCCCTGTATTTTGTTTCAGATTCTCGATTGGTGGTTATGACACTGTGGCTAAAGAAATGGTGGCTACTGTTGAGATGTACGAGCCAAGGATGCCGTCTTGGGCGATGGTTGAACCCATGAACTACACCAGAGATACCATTCTTCAGCTGTGCTTGGTGGCTCACTATACAGGTTTGGTGGGGTCAAAGGTGAAGCAGACACAATCCTGGACATGGTAGGTTGCTCCAGATACAATTTTCTTACCGTGTCCAATTCACCTTCCACAACGCAGAAATTCTCAAATTTTTGTTGTGAATAACAAACAGTTAAGCCTTGGTGTTGGGTGCTCTGTGTGTCAGGTGGAGTGCTACAAGCAAGGGTGTGGTTGGGTGACAACCGGGCTCAAGTCAATTGGCAGGAGGTGCTACTGCTCGGCCATTGTTCTCTGACTGTCCACAGCATCGACATGGTGAATTTAGTTAGATCTGACAAGTGACTAGAAAAGCGATAGCTTAAACATAGAAGGCCTTTTCTTTTGTCTGAACCGTGAGGCCGTAGGCATTGAGAAGCACCGCTTCCTCTTTCTTGTTACAGAATTGAAAACTTGAAAGATCGAGCTGTGGATTGATGAAGCAGCAACAATTGTTGCGAAGCTGAGATGGTACTGAACAAGATTGGAATTGCATGGATGAATTTGTTAGACCTGTGATTGTTACTTGACTGTCTGTTGAACTTCTAGGTTTTTTAGTTTGAGCTGTTTTCTGAAGCTGCAGCTTTGGGTTCGTGGTTACCATTTCACTTCACTAATTACACATGCCTATTTTGTTCTTTCATCTGCTGATCACAAACACTGTTTTTTTCTAAAAAAAATAAATTTGATCAAATGCTCCATACAAATAGCAGTACTGTGCTCGAAATGCGCACGACGTTCGTGCTGAATTCCCCCACGTTTTTTTTTTTTTTTGAACAATGAAATTCAATTTTATTTCGTTGAGCACAACTGCACAAGGAAGACGTGCCTGCCTTGCCTGTGCATTTTGCTGCTGCCTGCTGCTAGTACTAGAAACAGAGCATATAGCGCTGCTGCAGAGTCGCACCGCCACCACCGAATCCGATGGCCGTCGGCGACAGCACCGCCCCGGAGGTGGCCAAGATCTCCATCTCCGGCGCCGCCCTCGCCGCGCTCCTCCACCGCTGCGCCGCCGCCGCCGGCGACTGCGACGGCCTCCTCTTCGGCAGCGCATCCCGCCTCCCCGCGCCGCCCCCTTCCCTCTCCGACTACGACGACCACACCGCCGCCCCGCCCGCCCCGGCCCTCTCCATCGCCGTCTCCGGCCACTGCTCTCTCTCCTACCCATCCTCCCTCTCCGATCCCCTCGGTCGCTTCCAGGCCCCCTCCGGCTCCGCACCTTCCGCCTCCGCCCCCATCGGTTTCTTCTCCTCCCGCCGCCGCACCGCTCTCCGCCCCTCCATGCGCGAGTTCGCCGTCGCCCACTCCCTCTCCAAATCCCTCGCCCCCACCCACCCCCTCCTCTTCCTCCTCGTCTCCCCCTCCTTCAACCCCATCCACTCCACCCACTCCTACGACTACCGCGCCTTCCTCCTCGCCGGCGCCCGCCTCGTCCCGGCCAAGCTCACCGTCGTCAACCTCGGCCCCGGGTTCCGGGACCAGTACCACTCCTTCTCCGCGGAATCTCCCTTGCCGTGGCTGCAGCCTCCTCAGCCCTCGTCGCCGGCGGCAGGGAACACTCAAACCACCATCGGAGAGCAGAAGGCGGTGGATGCTATGGTGGACGGTTTCAGCCTGGAGAGGCTGCAAGGGGTCATCGGCTCTGCAGCAGGGCAGGTGGCGGGCATGGATAGCATGTATGCTGGGATGCTCAGGAGGCTGGAGAAGCTTGCCAGGGAGGTGGAGAAGAGCAATCTCCGTGTGCTCGAGCAGGTGGTTTTTCCTGATTCTGCAGTTCATGCATGTGAATGTTGCTCATATAGTAGTGATGCAATGCGAGACCCGCAATTATGTGTGCTTGGTTTATTGGTTAAATCGGCTAGTGATATAATTGCGCATGGTTGGATGGACAGAGTAAGAAGTAAATTGTTGGTAACGGAACAATGGTTCCGCGTTTGGGTTTTATGTCAGAATATTGCTTAGGTTTGTTTGAACTTGATCGCTTGTGCTCGATTGTGACTATACTCGATGCATACAATTGCCTAAACATGCTAGTACCATTGTTGCCTATTAACGTTCTGTTTTGCAAGTGTGATTACCTACATTTCTTTCACTACCGGGCAGCATGTAGAGAACCTCTTCATCTGGTCAGCATTGATTTACCATCAAACTTAAAGGTTAGCTCATGCAGATTTCGTGTAGGATAAAGGTAGGTTTTGCTGCTTTCATGTAGAATGCCAAAGAAATCATCATATGGAGGTGGTCTTGGCTAGTTGTTCGCTAGTGTCAAATCAAGATATCGTAGTAGCATAACCTAACACGACCAGCATCGGGAGATAGAATGAGCTTTGTACCCAGCTGCGCAAAACTTGAAATATACTATAAATACACAAGTAGCCATGGTTAGAGTCACAAATCCAACAGGCAGAACAAGGCCACTGCCACTTTCACTACCTTTCTACCTCAGTGTTCTACCCGTATGCCTCTCGCTTTTCTCGCTTCAACAGCGAGCCTGGTCCAGTGCACAGTTAGTTTACTGAGCCCTCAAGCCCTTCCATGCTCCTCCTGATTTAAATGGATACATAATAAAAGTGGAGTGTTAACTAGATTACCATTGGAGTCATGGTAACTTGCTGACATCATATGGGCATCGAGGGCATGTAATTGTTGTATTCTTATAACTTTTGTTAACGTTGATAATGTTTAGCTTCAGGGGAATTGCATAAACTGGCTATGACTAGTAACATTGGCTTTTAACACTCTGTTTTGCATGTGCGATTACTTAGAATCTTAGATGTCTTGCTTTATGGGCCAGTATGTAGAGAACTTCTCATTTGTCCAGCATTGCTTTACCATGAAATTTAAAGTTTTACGCATGCAGATTTTGTCTGGGATGAAGATGTTAGGTTTTGCTGGCATGACTTCATCCATTATTATCAATCTAGAATGGCAAGCAAATCATCATATGGTCAGTTTTGGCTAGTTGTACACTAGTGTCAAATCATGAAATACCATTGTAGTGGCGGAACTTAACACTACCGGAATCTGAGTAACAAAATTTTAAGTTTTACTCAAGACTAGCGACATAATAAGCTTTGTACCCATTTGCACACTTGAAATTTGAAAGTATACTAGAAAACACAAATAGCTATGGTTGCAGTCGCAAATCCAACAGCCAGAAAACAAGGCTAATGTTGCTTTCACTACCTTTATATCTCTGTTGTTTTCTGGTCCACCCATATGCCTCTGGTTTTTTTCGCTTGAACTAGCAGCGGTGAATGGGACGTGTGCATTGAACCAGTAGAATGGCAAAGAAATCATCACATGGATGTAGTCTAGACTAATTGTACACTAGTACCAAATCATGGAATGAATTGTAGTAACAGAACCTTCACTACAAGCATTGTGAGAGCTTCATACCCAGTTGCACTCTTGAAATTTGAAATATAGAATAAATACACAAATATCTATGGTTAGAGTCTCAAATCCAACAGCCAGAACAAGGCCACCATTGCTTTCACTACCTTTCTACGTCTGTTATGCCTTTGCTTTTCTCGTTTGAACCAACCACGATGAGTGGATCCAGCCTACCGGGTATTGCACTGGTTCAGTGCACTTCCAGACCACAATAGGTTTAGTGATTCTTCAACCCCTTCCATGCACTCTCTGGTTTAAATGGATGCACTAGTCTCTGCAACATAAGAAAGGGAGAGTATTAACTAGATTACACTTGGAGTAATGGTAACTTGCTAACTGACTTCATATGGACATTAAGGGCATGTAGTTGTTGCATTCTGAATTTCTGATAGCTCTTTTGATAGCATTAATGGTGTTTAGCTTCAAGGGTAGAAAGTGCTGGCATTTGTTAGTTAGAATTGAAATGTGGTACTCATATTCATTATTCGCCAAGATTTAATGATGTATGTTTTTTCGGCTTGTTCCCCAATTGCTCAGTTTTAAACATACGAAAATTCACCGGCACTCAGTTAATCATAAGTGCATGCTCATACGGGATGTGTGGTTCCTCAGCTGTTAATTATTTCTTTGTTGTTATTTTACAGGAGAATCGGAACCTGGTATTGAGGTTCAGATACGCCGGATTGGAATGAGGCCAGAGCCTCTTTTTGGTCTTTGGAAGGTATAGTTGTTCTGCTAAAACATATTCCATTTTACTGCAAACTTAACTTGCATTTAGGCATTTGTTCTTTGCTCTGAGCCACATACTTTTGCGTGGCTGCCTACTAGTTTTGTACTGACTGAATCATTCTGAAGTCGGCCTGCTGCCTGACTGTTATGTGATACATTTGTATTGGTTTTCTCGATATTTTGTGTGTTGACACTAGTACATTTGCACTAGCATATGTTGACATGATTATGTGCTGATTATGGTATTCAACGTGCAGCAGTGTGTATTATATGATATATATAAACAGAGGCTTCCTAGTTAAGACTCAAATTGGATGAGGCCATCTGAAGGGCCATGAGTTTGTGTGGAAGAACATGCACGGCGGCTGATATGATCTCAAAAGATGGTGATAGCAACTCCAAAACATGCAAGATGGGAAGGGGAACGTCATGCAGGAACTGGTGCTGTCTGGTATTCGTTGGAGCAGACTGAGCAGCATTATCCCTCGTCGGGCCTTTATTAGAGAAGAGCTTGATACTCTTATACTGTTGTTTTTCTTTCTGTTACACAAAGCTAGTGCTGTTGATTAATCAGAAATCGTGGTGGTGATTTTATTATGTTTGTGATTCTGAAATTCTTGAGCACGTTAGAGGGTGATGATGACTATAACTGGTAAGAGAAAATTACCTAAGCTCCTGATGAAAAAGAAAATAATGCGGCCACAAAGCTAATCTTATAATTTAGGAATCAGGATCCTCGGCAGTCACTGTTGGTGCAGTCGCTCCATCCGCCGTTGAATACTGATGAACAAATCGACCATATAATTACACAAAATAATTTGCATAGGCTGCATCAGAGTGGCCTATGCGTATTATGGTTAATCGATCTGATCATGGCTTATTTTTCCCCGCTGAATGCTTGCGTTCATCTTTTCTTTTTCTTTTTTAATCGCAGTTGCATTTTAGGGGGCGTAGGACGGGAAGGGGCTCCAGGAAACGCAATTGGACAGACAAGAGCTTGCTACTCTTTCCGTTTGTTGTTAGACAAAGCTGCTAGTAATACTGGTGGTGATTGTGATATTTGTCAAGTCAAATTCCTGTGTGGCATGTTGGAGGATCCATGATGTTGATGAGTTGGGACGTCGCCGGACAATGCGTACCTTGGGTGGTACCTCCCCCCGGCCCAGGTTTGCGTACCTTTGCTTGGGTGATTGTGATCTTGGCATCTTTCTTGCAGCAGTACAAAGATGGCGATTGCTTGCTTTGTCGGGAGGTGGTGACGAGAAGACGCCTCCCCGAGAAGTAGCCGTCTTTTATCCCGTAGATATGTCCTCTGCAATGTATAGGTACGGTCGTCCTCACACAGCAGTGCACGGCACACCATGTATATTATGCGTATCTTATTCAATTCAATTCAATTCAAGGAAGCTGAGGTTGACCGAGAAAGATTTGTTCATATACTACGTGCGTTCGGCGCATGAGATCTAAATTTTAGAGGGTTTTTGCAATGAATATTCTAATTACAAATAAAGTTTAATTACAAAACTAATTTCAGGACTCCGCTCGACTTTGCAAGACGAATCTAATGAGTAATTAAGACGTAATTAGACGATGGTTACTGTAGCATCACTATAGCAAAATATAGATTAATTAGGCTTATTAGATTCGTCTCGCGATTTAGAGGGGGGTTGTAACATAAGTTTTGTCATTAAATTAATAAAAGTAGTTTTTAATAGTAAGATTCTCTTTAATGTGATGGGTGCTAAAAATTAGAGGGGGTACGCCGAAGGCACCCCTAGTCAGGAATAGACTGGTTATCCGATAAAAACAACTCAGGGGGTGTTCGTTTACCCCCCTCTAAACTTTAACACCCGTCACATCAAAGAGAATCTTACTATTTAAATATATTTTTATTAATTTAATGACAAAACCTATGTCACGACCCCCTCTCTAAATCACGAGACGAATCTAATGAGCCTAATTAATCTATGTTTTGCTACAGTGATGCTACAGTAACCATCGTCTAATCACGCTTTAATTACCCTCATTAGATTCGTCTCGCGAATTCGAGCGGAGTCCTGAAATTAGTTTTGTAATTAAACTTTATTTGTAATCACAATATTCATTGGAAAAACCCTCTAAAGTTTAGACCCAATTCAACGAACACCCCCTCAATATGGAGACCTGCCTGGATCAACGAACCTTCTTCCGTGCTCCGTAGCACGTTTGTACGGCACGATTGACATCACCTTGATACTAAAGTCAATGGAAGGCTGCCATCTCATATGAAAAGAAAGCCAAAACAAAGCAGCAACGTTTGGTCATTTCTAACCGCACGCCACGAATAGTGTACAGTGACGGAATATATAATTAAATGGAATGACGCTGAGCAACTGGAGTGATCGATGAATGGAAAATAGTAGTGTACTGGTAGAAAGGAAGAAACGGTATCAAGCTAGTTTGAATTAAAATGGATCCTGGGGAGGTAAGGACCAAGGAGGAAAGAAGGACAAAACGTTGACAAAACATGGTGCTGCGGACGGTGCAGCTGCTGAGCTGATAGAGAGAAGATACGCGAAACACCAGATAGAGCCTTCCCAGGGAGAAGCTTCGTAGGGGAGTGCTTATCAGGGCGAGGTCTCCGCTGATGTACCACCACCCCGCCCTTTCCGTCCTTTTACGTACGGCACCACCAATGTCATGCAAACCTTGCCTTTTCCTCTACTCCATATACTCATAATCAAGAAGAATTAACAAACAATTCACTCGGTGACCACAACTTTAATTCTCTACTACTAATTAAGTGAAGGCGGAATATTAGGTTTGTTTCTCGTACCTAAAATGAATTTTATCCGCTTCACAATTCTCATCTCTTTGTGCGAGTAGTGGACCTCTTTAGTTGGCAATAAAAAAATATATCAACATGAAATCCCCGTTAATTTTGTGCCAGTTTTGCAGATCCAAGTTATAGATCTTTGCATATTATTATCTAGAGTGCATATGTCTTGGGTTGTGTATGATAATTAAAAAAGAAAAAAGTTTTAAAATAGACAGAATTTAGGTAAGAGCACGACAAAATACTTTATTGATGCCCAACCTATTGATGAGTGGTCGTGAACTTATAATTCGCTTGCTTTACAGAATAGGAACCCTCTAAAGTCAGGGCTCCAATTGACCAATACCTAACACTTTCTTTTCACCTTTTCAAAAAAATTCTTCATTTTATTGCTTTGGAAAATCATTGCCATTTCTAGGGAAAAAAAAAAACTATGTATGTTCATTTCAATATCTTCTCTCAATTGTAGAACAATATATCAGCACCCAGTTGCTAAGGGCGACGCCAGTTTAATTTTAATACTAGCATCATCTTCCAAAGAAATTAAAAACCACAGTAATTACCGTCCAAAGAAATTTGCTTGAATATAGTCACGCACCGTTCGACAAGTGATTAAGGTCAATTGTTGTGGTTGTTAATTGCATCCGTACATTGTAAACTACGGCCGGTCCGCACTCTGCCTTCCCCAGGGAGCACGGGGCCAGTCAACAACAAACCACTCCTGCCTTTCATACATTCACTCATGTGCGTACCCGAACGACATGAATCCAACTGCGGGGTCCACATGTCTGTGTGACGAATGAACCATTAACGACGTAGCTCTAGCCGCTTGGTTTCGTACCCGTCCGCACTCGCAAGCTGTACGATGCAGTCCTTTCCTCCCCCGCATCGCCCCATCCCCACTTGCCTTGCCGCACTCTATTTTCCTCTTCTGCCCTCCGCCTGTACTCCTCCGTACCGTACTTTTTCCAAACAAAATTCAAGATGCAGCTCACCTAGACGTTCCTCCCAGCACAGCACGTCGCAAGGGTAGTATCGTCATCTTCTCACCGCTTGTCCCTGGTTCGTTTTGTTTATGGTGCCGGCGTCAACTAATCCGTGCCATAATTGCTCGCTCCATTTCTAACCACCGTCTCCCTCAGGAAGAAGCCACGCCCACCAAGAACCCATGGCCATGGCAGCGCACCGCCAGCCCAAGCGCTGCCGCTTCTCTCCCGCCCCCGCCCCTCCGCCGCTCGATGCGCTGGCCGACGAGCTCCTCTTCCTCGTCCTCGACCGCGTCGCCGCCGCCGACCCGCGCGCGCTCAAGTCCTTCGCCCTCGCTTCCCGCGCCTGCCACGCCGCGGAGTCGCGCCACCGCCGCGTCCTGCGCCCACTCCGCGCCGAACTCCTCCCGGCCGCGCTCGCCCGCTACCCGTCCGCCACCAGCCTGGACTTCTCCCTCTGCGCGCGCGTCACCGACGCCGCCCTCGCCTCCGTCTCCGCCGCGTCGCCGTCGAACCTCCGCGCCGTCGACCTCTCCCGCTCCTCCGGTTTCGGTGCCGCCGGTCTCGCCGCGCTCGCCAAAGCCTGCCCCGACCTCGCCGACCTCGACCTGTCCAATGGCGTCGATCTTGGGGACGTCGCGGCCGCGGAGGTGGGCCGGATGCGCAGGCTCCAGAGGCTCTCGCTGTCGCGGTGCAAGCCGCTCACCGACATGGGCCTCGGTTGCGTCGCCGTCGGGTGCCCGGACCTGCGGGACCTCTCGCTCAAGTGGTGCCTTGGGCTCACGGATTTGGGGCTCAAGCTCCTCGCCCACAAGTGCAAGAAACTCAGGACGCTGGATCTCTCCTACGTCATGGTGAGCGCTGGTTTCTTAATTTCTTCATTTCGGTTCATTTCATTTCTTGGACCATGACGACTGGAAATTCCCGTAATATTTGTTTCTTGATTGACTGTGAGTTGTGTTGTTTTCACTCTGTGTAATTCATCGGTCGGTGTACAAAAGAACCATTTTTCCCCTCGCCAAATCGATTGGCCTTCAGTTAGTTCTCAGAGAATTGGTCGACTGCACTGTCTATTATTCTTGATCTGCAAACGCACTTATCTGTGCACTGTGAAGATCATTGCATCAAAGGATCAGACCTGACAGTGGCCAACTCCGCCTTGTCCTCTTGCCTAGACACTTTCTGGCCATAGATCTAGTAGTTTTCTGAGTACCAGCTACCAAGTACTTATCATGTTGGACTAACAGTAACGTATCTTGCGTCGCAGATCACGAAGGACTCCTTTCCAGCCATCATGAAGCTACCCAATCTTCAAGTGTTGACACTGGTGGGATGTACTGGAATTGATGATGATGCCCTTGGTAGTATTGAGAAAGATTGCAACAAAACATTGCAGGTGATCATCTTAGTAGGCCATTTTGATCCTTCCAGTTACCGATGCTTCACCTTCATTTGACGCAAAATAGGATTTTCTAGAACAGTTTTCTGCTTGAGAATATACTGTCAGATATGAACTCGCCATGACTGTCTGAACAATCATATGTTTATTAGTCAAAACTCTGCTTACTGAGCTTGCAAGCAATGTGTATCCATTGCAGGTGCTTGATCTATCACATTGTCAGAATGCAACTGATGTGGGAGTTTCATCCATAGTGAAGTCGATACCCAACATATCAGAACTGAATCTTTCATACTGCTGTCCTGTAAGTAGCTAATCATGTTGGTGGTGCATTATTTTATCTCCTCGGCATATTTTGAGCTCTCCCAGCTTATTTGGTATCCTTATTTGGCAGATTACTCCATCTATGGTGAGCAGTTTCCACAGGATTCCTAATTTGCAGATCCTGAAACTAGAAGGCTGCAAATTCATGGCTGATGGACTAAAGTCCATTGGAAGGTCTTGTGGCTCTGTGAGGGAGTTGAATCTGAGCAAGTGCTCTGGAGTGACAGATGCAGAACTTTCTTTTGTTGTGTCAAGATTGAAGAATTTGCTGAAGCTGGACATTACTTGTTGTCGCAATATCACTGATGTTTCACTAGCTTCCATCACTAGTTCATGCACTTCACTCACCTCTCTAAGAATGGAGTCCTGCGCCCATGTTTCTAGTAAAGGACTCCAACTGATTGGAAAGCATTGTTGTCATTTGGAAGAGTTGGACCTTACTGACAACGATTTGGATGACGAAGGTTTGTACTGAACTATGAACTGCTATTTATATATTCATTAGTAAATAGAAAGTTGACCATGGATATTTTCTGTGCAGGGCTGAAAGCTATTGCTAGATGTAGCAAACTCTCTAGCCTAAAAGTTGGTATATGCTTGAAGATAAGTGATGAAGGTCTTACTCTCATTGGAAAGGCTTGCCCGGAACTCCGAGACATTGATCTGTACAGGTGATTCTTAGACATGCCTTGTCATGGCCTTATTTTCTTTATTCTCCATTTTGTCCTACCAACTAATTTATATTTTCTGTTTCAGGTGTGGAGGCATTAGTGATGATGGGGTTACTCAACTTGCACAAGGCTGTCCAAAGCTTGAGTCCATCAATATGTCATACTGTACAGACATAACAGATCGTTCACTGATTGCACTCTCAAAATGTGTGAAGCTGAATACGCTGGAGATTCGTGGCTGCCCCAGGGTTTCATCATGTGGGATATCAGAAGTAGCAATGGGATGCAGGCTACTTTCCAAGCTTGATATTAAGAAGTGCTTTGAAATCAATGATGTGGGGATGCTTTACATTTCCCAGTTCTCACATAGCCTCCGTCAGGTATTTGCTTTTGCACACGTAACTGAGACCTAGTAATACCATGTTCCACTATCGTGCTAATAACATCTCTGTCTCATCGCAGATAAACTTGTCATATTGTTCGGTCACCGATATTGGGCTTCTTTCCCTTTCTAGCATTTGTGGCTTGCAAAATATGACCATTATACATTTAGCGGGTATTACACCTAATGGCTTGATAGCTGCTCTTATGGTCTGTGGTGGTTTGACAAAAGTGAAGCTCAATGCTGCATTCAAATCCATGATGCCGCCTCATATGCTTAGAAATGTTGAGGCGCGGGGCTGTGTTTTCCAGTGGATCAATAAACCATACAAGGTATTTTACATTTCAGCTTTTCTTGCCTAAATTGGGTTGAATCCTTTTGTCCATCAACACTTTTAGTTGGCTTACATGTTTTGCTACCTGAACACACTCCAAACATTTTCCTTTCACTGGAAGATCCCATTGGCTCAGAACTATCTATCAACTTCTGAAAATTGTGGTACTATTAAACCAAGTTATGGCTGCCATGTTTAATTGTGAAGGTGTTTTGCCCCCTTTATTTTTGTGCCTATGCTTGAAAACATCTTGCCCATTCTTTGATTATTGATTGTGTTGTTAAACAAATGCTTTGGGACATAACACTGTCCCCCTATATAGTGTCTCGACCATGAATTTGTGTTTTTACTTAATATTGCAAACTTGTGGACATCCAATGTCTAATAATTGGCGTGATCTTTGGCAGGTTGAGCTAGAACCTTGTGACGTATGGAAGCAACAGTCACGAGATGTGCTTGTACGATGAAAAAGGCTTGAATTGTAACTATGGTGGTGGTCAATGGCTCGTTTGACTGACACTCTGAAGCATGGAGATAAAAAAAATGTACTGTAGATAGAAATTTGGTGCGATGCAGGTATTTTGTGGAAAGTGAGTTGTATACTAGATCCAATTACTTCGTTTGTAGATGTGAGCCAAGTACAGTTTGTTGAACAAAAGCAGGAATTTTTTCCATGCGGTATACATCGTATTGATAAATGAAAGAAATGGATAATGGAGAGATCAATTTTGGATGGTTTTGAAGCTCAACTTTTGCATGATGTGCCTAGCGCTGCTGATTCCGTGTATCTGGTGCTCGGTATCACTTTGCAGGGCTGGAATGAACTGGCTTGTATCTGTTTATCCAGGATCATAATTGAAACATACTACTGAATACATGTGTCGGTTCCAGTGGGGTCTGGGTCTTGTCTGATAAACTTGTGAGAGGAAAACACGCATCATGGATCCATAATCAGGTGAGGCTTCTTCTATAATTGAATAGTTGAGATCTTGTAAACCGTCTAATGCAGAGCGTTGCAAGGTACTCTAGGCAGAATACTGGTTTGCTGCTGGTATCCCCGTCAAAGCGATACTAGTCTCTCGTGAGCCGGAACACGAAGAGGAAGACTCTGCTTGATGTTGCAGGTGTTGGGCGGTCGACACAAATTAAAAGCATGGTGCTCGTAGGAGGGAGAAGTAGGATGAAGTGATGATACACACAAGAGAAATTCATGAACTTGAGCGACGTATAGGCAGCCCCAAACTAAAAGCAGCGAGCGAGGCACATCTAATACTAATATTGAAGAGGATCGGAGACATGGAGGATGGGGCATCACGTTGTTGGCGCCAACTTCTGCTTGCAGTTGCCGAGCTGATTAATTGCGCAGCGCTCTTCTCCATCTCCATCGACAGCTGAGCTTCGCCGTTACGCTCAGGGCTCCTTCCTACCTACGACAGCAGGAAGGCGTCCATTGCTATTGCTGTGCTCACAGGAATCCGACGCCATCTTCCTTGCCCGTAATTGCAGCCTCTTCTTCTCTTCACGGGGGAGAAAATAATCGCACCCAAATTCGATAGCAAGCAGGCTCATCTTTATTAATGGACTCGATCAGTCTGCTGATCCTGCTGAACAGTACTGGTCCGTGTTTGAGGCTCGAGCAAGCCAACCATGTCGGTCGCCGTATCCGTCCGCATTAATGGCCATCGGTTGCCTCACCGGATGATCCCCACATGCATTGCTACGAAGCAAACATAGCAATAAATTATACCAGTAAACAACACATTAACAGGCAGGACTCCCACAGGTTGATGCCCACTTCCCCTGCTTGGAGCAAAGAGCTCTTCTTCACCCCACACGCAGCTCTTCTTCACCCCACACGCAGCAAGGACGCCGCATAGCAATGGGGATCTGCTGTAGCAAGGCGGCCTCAGGGGAGCTCGACGACGACGACGGCTTCCCATGGAAGCACGACGACTTGTTCCACGAGCAGCTCTGGACCAGCGCCGGAGTCTCCATGCACACCAAGCAGGGGTGGAAGGGCGCCAACCAGGACGCCATGACCGTCTCCCAGGTGACCTCTCCCTCTCTCTCTTTCTCTGCACTTTCCATTCCACCAAGCAGGGGTGTAATCGCTTGCTTGCTTGGTCGATTGATTCGAGAAATCGGGCAGTGTTGCTTGGCCGCTACCTTCTCGTGTGCATCTTCTCATCTTGTCGTTACGCAAGCTGCCAGTCCAGACATGCTGCTTCCAGAAGTCTGTTTTCTGTGTTCACCAGAATGCACTGGATCCATCTCAACTGAAATCCTGCAGCCTGGAATGCACTTGATTTTTCTAATCACCCATGTGTACTCTAGGACGAAATCTACACCATTAGTGTTGTAGTACCGAGTTGGAATATTAAAATCTGTGGGCAATATCTGTCTCATCACTAATGCAGGTGTGACTTGGCTTCTTGTCTGCATCTTCCCATTTTATTGTTTATCCTCTTTTTTCCCCAATGACAGTAGATGTTCACCATATTTATTGTTATAAATTTGTTTACCTGATGCAGGTTACATTTATTTAGAACTTTTAACTTGAGCATAGTGCAGCGGATCTGTCTCCACTGTGATGAAAACTGAAATCTTCCTAGTTGTTGAAAAGAAATGGTTACTGAAATTTCTGCTAAATGAATTAATGTACTTCACTGCTTTTGCTGGCCACCAGTGTCCTAACCTTAAACTGTAAATGATCCTGAATAATATTGAATATCGTAAGGGAAGATCCATGTCGTGCAGCTTAGCATTTTCAATGCAACCTCATGATTCTTTTGCCCACTATGTTCACAATTTGCTCAATCTTGATGTGCACACGCTTCTGTCAAGATGCTTAGGACTTTGCGGACCAGAAAGGCCAGATCTTCTGCGGGGTATTTGACGGGCATGGCCCCCTCGGCAGGGAAGTCGCTCGCCATGTCCGCGACACCCTTCCAAGCAAACTATCCTCCTATTTGAAGTCAAAAACCGAAGACCTCTCGAGCAGTTCAGATTTGGACTCCTTTGACAAGTCAGATTCCACCTCATTTAGTGATTCGAGCGATGAGAACCAACTGCTGTCCACATGGAAGAACATATTTGTCAAGACATTTGAAGACGTGGATCAGGAGCTGAGGCAACATTCTGGAATTGACTGCATTTGCAGTGGCACAACTGCTGTCACTGTTGTTAGGCAGGTACTAGTAACACTGTTAACAACTCACTGCACTGGCAATGTGTTTATATTCTTTCTCTTGAACTAGAATTCCATAAGTACTACATTGAAGTCCAGAAATTGAACTAGCTGAAATGGAAAGCATATTTCAGTTATAGGTCATCGATCTGAAGTGAACTTTACATATATCAAGTAAAATGGCTGCTGAATCATAAGTCTGATTTTTTCCCCCTCCCTCAACTGTCCTTATTTCTAGGGTGATAATTTGATGATTGCCAATTTGGGAGATTCACGTGCTGTTCTTTGCACCCGAGACAGCAAGGAACGTCTGACCCCAGTCCAACTCACCACTGACTTGAAACCGGATCTTCCAAGTGAGCATTCAGACTTCTCATTTCACAGTTATTGGCAAACATCTCTCCACTTTCTTGGTTGCATTTTGACTGTCATGAACTTGCAATAGGCGAAGCTGCGAGGATTCTAAGTTGTAAAGGCCGAGTTTTCGCCATGGATGACGAACCAGACGTGCCTAGGCTGTGGTTGCCAGACCAGGATGCGCCAGGCCTCGCCATGGCAAGGGCCTTTGGGGACTTCTGCTTGAAGGATCACGGCCTTATCTGTGCACCTGAAGTGTATTACAGGAAGTTGTCGGAAAAGGACGAGTTCTTGGTGCTTGCTACTGATGGGGTATGATTGACAGTTTCAGATTTCTGTTGCTTTCATCTCATTCAGTGCTCGAATCTCAAATAAAGTAAGGAAAAAAATAGGATAAAGCCTCAATTATCATTCTAGACTGACAAAAGCATGCAACTGTTAACTGAAAACGACACATGTTTTGTCACCTAGTACTAGTTAATCATGATTGGTTTACCTGATAATGATTTGATGAGATGATAGACAAACAGATAAATTAACATGATTTGCAAATATTGAAATTTGGTGTAGATTTGGGACGTACTGTCCAACAAGGAGGTGATCAAGATCGTGTCATCAGCGAACGATCCTTCCAAAGCCGCGAAACAGCTGATTGGCCGGGCCGTCCGAGCATGGCGGCGCAAGTTCCCGACTTCCATGGTCGACGACTGCGCTGCGATCTGCCTCTTCTTGAACAGGGACTCGTCGGAGGAGAGCCTCCCAGGCTCTGCAGACGCGAAGGCCCCCGCCGTGTCGTCGTCGTTCACGGGGAGCTTCCGCAAGGTTCTGAGCAGGCGCGAGACGTCGTCATCGGAGGAGGGGACGACGGCGTGGAGAGCTCTGCAGGGGGTGGCGCGGGTGAACTCGGTGGTCAGGCTGCCAAGGATCGGCGCCGTGCTGAGCTGGCGGGGGCGGTCGGCGTCGCTGGATGAAGACGAAGACGACCAGGATTAAGCCGGTCGTCTTCTTGGTCGGTACACGTAAATTCGTGCATGGCTCTTTTTTCAGGGATGAATGGTGATTTTAGGACTTGATTGGCATGGTACCATGCATGTCACATTCAGGCTGTTGAGATGGATAGAGTGAACTGGATCTCTGTAGTGCATCACTGAATATTCATGAGGTCACTCGTTTGGGGATTGTGGATTTGCATTTTCTGTAACTGAGCATGATTAATATTTGGAGAAAAAATGGTCCAGACAATTATCATTAGTAATTCTCTGCAATTTCACAGTTAGTTCCATGATTAATATTTGGAGAAAAACTGGAAGTAAGAATTCTGCGATCCATGAGCGACAAGCTAGTTCGACCTCCTCATCGTTGGGATGTGTCGGTAGAGAAGGACTTTGATTCCTTCATGAATTTTTTATATACATGTATTCTCTTTTTTTTTTTTAAGAACCCGAATGGTCAGTTCAAATCAAGCACTCAAGCTTCTGAGGCTAATAAGTTTTTTCAATCCATATATTAATCGAATCTATTCTCTTTCTAACCACACAATTTCTATTGTGATTCCAATATGAGGGTCAAAATAGGTTGAATCCATATCAGTTCGTAAACTTTTTTTTTTTGGAATGAACTGGAGGGGTGAACCCCTACAGATTAATATATATATTAATAAAGATTAAAGGTACCCGTAAACTTCTTTTAATAATTTTGATTTCAAAAAAGAATTGATAGATTCTACCTGTACCCTCTCTATTATCATTTGGACGATCCAACTTTTCCCGTAGCGATATCTATACTACCTAATATCAGCCACTTTCATTCTTTTAACTACTAGCTAAGAAAGAATTTGCAAATTAATAAAACCGGGCCGTACGAAGGGAGGAGTATCCTTTTCTTCTTGACTTTGTAGGTCGTCGATCGGGGTCCCAGTGTCGCATCCCATCACAATTGAGCTCAACTTTTTTCTTTCGGTGCCAGCCACATCATAAGTGTAAGCTGAAGGAAAGCAGCAGAGCAGGAGAGTGAGCAGAGAGCTTGAAGGAGATCGAAGTTGTTAACTGGCGATCCTCCATGGAAAAAATCATCTCCAGCTCCGCGGAGGAGGTGAAGAAGGCCGGGAACGAACAGTACAAGAAGGGGTGCTTCGAGGAGGCGCTCAGGCTCTACGACCGCGCGCTGGTCTTGTGCCCGGACAACGCCGCTTGTCGGGGCAGCCGCGCCGCAGCGCTCACTGGCCTCGGCCGCTTCGGTGAGGCCGTCAAGGACTGCAAGGAGGCGCTCCGGATCGATCCGTCCTACGGCCGCGCGCACCAGCGCCTCACGTCCTTGCATATCAGGTCACAATTTTATGGAATTTGTTGGTTCGCTTACCGGATTAATTAAGTTATAGCTCTTCATTCAGGCTAGGACATATCGAGGATGCTATGAAGCACCTCTCCCTCGCGTCGCCTCAGCCTGATCCCCTAGAGTTGCAGAAATTGCAAACAGTGGAGAAGCACTTGGGGAGGTGTCTGGATGCACGCAAGGCTGGGGAGTGGAAGACTGTACTAAGGGAATGTGACGCTGCTATTGCTTCTGGAGCTGACTCCTCTGCTCTGGTTAGATTCCTAGCTGGATTTCGTCCTGATTAGCCATCTGTTTTTACTAAAACATATTCACATTTGCAGCTCTTGGCCGCCAAAGCAGAAGCCCTTCTTCCGCTCAATCTGCTCGACGAAGCTGATTCGGCTATCTCAAGTGCCTCCAAGTTGGACTATCCATTTTCGTGCTCCTCAGACACCAACTTCTGGGGGTTCCTTGCCACTGCATACCTCTTTTATGTACACGCCCAAGTTGACATGGCAATGGGAAGGTAAGTACTAGCAAACTGCAGTCAGAAAACACTCTCACAACCCTGCTCAAACGTACTTTTTTTTTTTTGACGGTCCAAACGTACTTTGACATAGCAGGTACATGAAGTTTACCAGCTATCGCTTGATATCTATACATGACACTCGCAAGCATTTTGCAGATTTGACGATGCTGTCTCCTCCATAGATAAGGCCAGGACAAAAGATCCGGGAAACAATGAAGTGATAACTATGCATAACAAAGTGAAAGCTGTGGCTGGAGCACGATCCCTAGGGAATGAGCTCTTCAACTCCGGAAAATTTTCAGAAGCTTGCCTAGCTTATGGTGAAGGCCTCAAGCAACATCCTACAAATAAAGTCCTGTACAGCAACAGGGCAGCTTGCTGGTTCAAGCTAGGGCAGTGGGAGAAATCTGTTGAGGATTGCAATAAAGCTCTCAAGATTCACCCTAACTATACCAAGGCTTTGCTCAGGCGTGCAGCTTGCTATGGCAAGGTGGCATACTTTTTTCCTTTGATCTTATCTTTTTTCTTCCTTGACCTAAAGCTTGCAAAACTTACAAGTTACTGCATTTTTTGCGCTTTTGCTGGTTAGATGGAGCAATGGCCAGAAATTCCCGCCGCGCTGGCCCAAGACCACGCTAACTTGGTAAAACATTTTTTCTTCCCGTCTTTATCTCTACTGTATATGTTTAGACTGCAGCTGTTACTATTGGTGGTCTTACTTCCAAGTGTCGCCATTTATAATTTAAATTATTAGAATGTTAAATCCTTGGCAACATATTTAATTTAGGGCTCCATAAACAAAAAGCGATATTTACAGCAACATTATACCTGAGATCTCCAGATTAGAAGGTAAAAGTAGTAGAACCGCATGCTAATAACAACGGAAATGTACAAGGTCGTCGACGAATTGTGTAGGTCGCCTGACGTCGCATGTGTCAATCCAATTTACGTGGCAAATATCATGAATCTCATAGCCTTTTGAACTTGCCATTATTTCTTTCTTTCTTTCGACCTTCCCATGACAAAGGGAGATTCCTTATCGAAAAGAAATGATGAATTATTACCTGATGAAATTTGGCTTGATACTCTCTCAAACCTCTCGGGCCAATCCGTTGTTACTGAGATTAGATATCTTGTACAATTGGCATTAAAAAAAAGATATCTTGTACAATTATTTTGCTTGAATGTGTTTGGTTTCATGTGCATGACCTGATATTTTCGGTAGGCTGGTGGTCCAAATATCTGTGCGGACGAAGCGCTGGCTCATCGGTGTCGATGCAAGTGAGTTGCTGATCCTTGTTGCTTTGTCAGATAGCTGCAAGAAATTTCTCTGTGTTCCATCGATTCAATTCTGTTTTCTCCTTGGTGACAGTAAGACTCATTTTGTTATTGTGTTGATAGCACCGAGGACATCGATGAATCATCTGCCGAGGGGCTCTGTGGCGCGGTGAGCTATGCAAAGGCCAATGCAATGCTGATCCAGGTCCCAGTGTTAGGAACAACGAAAAAATTCTGGCGATTATCTGATAATGCACTCAGGATCAGCAGGAAACTAGCATTGATACTAAAGAGCCACCACGCAGTTTGCAAGTACCTTACTGTTCCTTTGCAGGTGTCTAATGTTTGGATCAGCAGTACTGGGATTGTCAGGCTAAGGGGCATCAGTTTCACCAGTAAACAATTCAGCATCGAGTGCATGCGAGATGATTACAAGCACCTCTCTAGGGTCTTACTGGTGCTGATTAGTATCTCAGGTGGGGATATCACCAAATTGCCTCCAGACTATGAGGAATTCATCATGCTTTTGAGGAGGAGCACTTTGACAGTGCAAGATGAATTCTTAATTGTAAACAATTCTGCACTACTGCCCATGAAAAACCGGTAATTTTTTATTCAGATTAATTGTTTCTGTGGCCACAAGCTAATTTTATTATCAGTAAATTTCATAAAACTACAATTATTTGTGACCTTATATCTAAAAACCACAATATTTGGCACAACAATTCAGACACATTAGTTTTCTGAAACGCACATCAAAATTATAGTTTTTGGCGCAACGTCGCGAATAGTTGTTGTTTTCTGAAATTTATTCTTTTATTAGTTGTGTTCTATAGACTAGTTTTATTATCTATTTTCACAGCACCGAGGTCTTCCTGATGCTATGCGACAAAATTAACAAAAACCTTGGTCGTACGAAGGACGGCCAAGCGAAGAGGAAGAGGATACTTTCTAAGCTTCCTTACGAGAAGGACTGGTTGGATACTGCCGTTGCAAACACACAAATCAATCAGTGGGTTGTTAATGTCGAAAACAAATACGAAAGGACTCAGTACGACCAGCTGCGGCTAAATAGAAATGTGAGAAGCCGCATGCATGACTATAACGACAACGACGTCGAAGAAATCTTATACTGTGAATGGCCAGAGCTACTCATGGAAATGGTGAAGGCGTTGCACGCGGAAGGTGAGCTCGTATGCACTGACATTCAGAACAAGTTTGGCTAGGTGTCCTGCTGCAAAACAGACGTGTCCTGTATTTCTTATGGTTGTTTAGCTACTGCTCGTATGCAGGCTAGTTGCTTTTTTCAATTCTGTCTGAAGGTAAAGCTGGATCATCTTTACAAAAACTGTGGGGTAGAACGTTTATTGTTCAGATACAATGGAATTCTTGTCAGTACGCAGTACTTATCAAGCATGTGGTGTAAGACATTTATTTCGTCAAGGATGCTGGTCATTGATCCGTTTGAAGCGCTTCTTCATTGATCAGTCTAGCTCATGTATGCTTGTGGGCTTGCATTCTCTGTAGCTGAACATGATTAATATTTTGAGAAATTGATCCAAATAATTATCATGGTTACTAATTCTTTGTGGAAACTATATAATGGTCACAGGAAAATACACCATTCCTAGTGCCATTCTCTATTATCCCTCACATCCACACATCTAAGAATAGTGGAGTGAAACAAACATGCATCCTCCCTTGTTTCTCTACTAGCGACCTTCATGCTCGGCGTCGTCTTCGTCAATGCAAATGCAGACATAGTCACACCACCACCTAGCTCGAGAAAGAAGAAAACGTATATCGAAGCAAATTTGAAGGAATCAATGGCGGTACCTACGAGCTGGTGACAGAATTGTAGCAGAAAACCAACCAACAAGCACAGAGAAGAGGGGAGAAGAAACAAAGAGAGCGGAATGTCGTCGGAGGTGGCGAACATGTCTGCTGCGGCGACTGTGAAGCCCGTGGCGGCGGCGTGCTACGACAACAATTTGGTGAACTCGCAGGGCATGTTCCTGGGCGACCAGCCGCTGCGGTTCTCGCTGCCGCTGCTGCTGGTGCAGGTGTCTCTGATCCTGATCCTGTCGGCCATCGCGCAGCTGCTGCTCCGGAGGCTGGGCCAGTCCCGGTTCGTGACGCACATGCTGGTGGGCGTGCTTCTGGGCCCCTCCGTGATCGGCCGCAGCGACGCCATCCGCGGCGCGCTCTTCTCGGAGCGCGGCACCTACATCCTCGAGAGCATCTCGCTGGTGGCGCTGATTCTGTTTCTCTTCTCCATGGGCGTCAAGACGGATTTGAGCCTGCTCCGGCGGCCCAGCGGGCGCGCCCTCGCTGTGGGCCTCACCGGCGCCGTCGTGCCCCTGGCGGTGACGCTGCCGGTGTTCCACGCGCTGCAGCCGTCGCTCCCCGAGGATCTGAAAGGCACCTCCCTGATCACGGAGCTGGCCGTGCGGCTGTCGCTGTCGTCGTTCCCCGTGATCGCCGACGCGCTGTCGGACCTGGACCTCCTCAACACCGACCTGGGCCGCATCGCGCTGACCGCGTCGCTCATCACCGACGTGACCTCGTGGTTCCTCCGGGCCTGCTTCGCCGCCGCGTACCTGATTACGGACGCCAAGTCGCCGGCGTTCACGGCGCAGATCCTGGTGTCCTTCTTCGCCTTCGTGCTCTTCGTGGGCTTCGTGGCCCGTCCGGCCGGCCGGTACATCGCCTACAAGCGCACGCCGGCTGGGTCTCTGTTATCAGAAGGTTCGTTCGTGGTGGTGGTGATCGCTGCGCTGCTGTCGGCGCTGGTGACGGACGCGATCGGGTTCAAGTACATGATCGGGCCCATGATGCTGGGCCTGGCGCTCCCGGGCGGCATGCCGCTGGGGGCCACCATGACCGAGCGCCTCGACAAGTTCTTCATCGCCCTGTTCTTACCGGTGTACATGGCGCTGTCGGGGTACCGCACGGACCTGGCGGAGCTGACGGCGGCGGAGGATACGGAGAAGTGGTGCGCTTTAGAGCTGTTCGTGGCGCTCTGCGTCTCCGGCAAATTAGTCGGCTGCGTCGCCGCGGGGCTCTTCTTCGCCATGCCGTTCCGGGACTCCGTCGTCCTCGCCCTCATGCTCAACGTCAGAGGCATCGTGGAGGTGGCGGCCATCAACAACTGGGGCGACACCATGAAGGCCACGGCCGAGCACTACACCATCCTCACGCTCTCCATGGTGCTCATCACCGCGGTGTCCACGCCGCTCATCAAGCTGCTGTACGACCCCACGGGACACTTCGCCCGCGCCAAGCGCCGCACCATCGACTCCACCAACGCCGACCTCCGCCTGCTCGCCTGCCTCTACACCGAGGACCACGCCGCGCCGCTCATCGACATGCTCGAGGCCTCGGGCTCCTCCCGCGACGCGCCATTATCTCTGATCGTCGTCCACCTCACCGAGCTCGTCGGACGCGCGGCCTCCGTCCTCAAGCCCCACCGCAAATCCTCCACCTCAGCGACGACATCATCGGACCGGATCGTGAACGCGTTCCGGTACCTGGAGCAGCAGTCCTCGGCCGGTGCGGTCACAATAAGCCCGTACGTGGCGCAGGCGCCGCTGAGCTCGATGCACCACGACGTGTGCTCGCTGGCGCACAGCCGGAAGGCCAACCTCATCCTGCTCCCCTTCCACAAGTCCTCCGACGGCGCCCGCGCCACCGCCAACAACGCCGTCCGCGGCGTCAACCGCGCCGTGCTCCAGCACGCGCCATGCTCCGTCGCCATCCTCGTCGACCACGGCCTCGCCTCGGGCTCCGCCTGCGCCAGCAGCCTGCTCCAGAACGGCAGGGCCGCGCTCTACTTCCTCGGCGGGCCCGACGACCGGGAGGCGCTCGCCTACGCGGCCCGCATGGCGGACGCCGGCAGCATGTCGCTCACCGTCGTGCGGTTCAAGCTCCGCAACTGGAGCGGGATGGGAGGGCAGGACGAGGCCAGGGACGAGGAGGTGCTCCAAAACTTCTGGACGCGCCACCGCGACAACGAGCGCGTCGTCTACGTCGAGAAGACGGTCGAGGACGGAGAGGGCACAGCATCCGTCGTGCGATCCATGAGCGAGAAGTTCGACCTCCTCATTGTTGGCCGACGCGGCGGCGACCAGGACGACAACCAGGACGGCTCGTCATCCTCCTCGGCGGCCGCGCTCACCAGCGGCCTCTCCGAGTGGAGCGAGTGCCCGGAGCTCGGCGTGCTCGGAGACATGCTCGCATCCGCAGAGTTCGCGTCCAGGGTCTCCATCCTCGTCATCCAGCAGCAGCCATCCAAAATCACAGGCGGCAACAGCAATTAGCCACTCATACTAGGGTTCAACCAATCACTGTTACTATTAGTTTTCTCTACTTATTTTGTCATACTGTAATGTAATCAGTCATCAGCTAGGATAGTCCGGTCGGAACTACTCTGCATTCTGAAAGCAGAGCATTTCTTTCTCCTCAAACTGCTCTGTTTTGCTTGGCCCCAAAACAGTGGCACCTGCTTTCAAAGTTGAAAACTACTCCCCCCTGCTAGGATGGCCGAGCTACTCCGCTTTTCTTAAAGCAGAGCATCATTCAAACTGCTCTGCTCTGCTTGCTTGGCGCCAAAACAGTGTCACTTCATTGCTTCTAGGCCCTCTCTCTTTTCTATTTTGCAGTAATAACTTCGGATTCATATCTTGTGGGCTTCTTCTCTAACAGAGCATAGACTTATAATACTCATGAGCTATTAATTGAAACTATATAAAAGAGACTAACCCATCCTGGAGAGAGGGAAGAAAACCAGGTGAAGGTAACACAAGTTGGATGTGCTAGCTCTTAAATCTGTTCAAGTGCGCTATAATGCGTAATGAAACAAGGAATTGGGTGTTATAATTTGGACTAGCAGAATGTCGGGCATTGCTGCGGATTTAAATTAAAAATATCTCAAATCATGCAAGTTTATACTCTAGAAATCTAGATAACACATCAACTCTGAACCTTTGTGTATATATATATAAAAATATCACATTTTTTGCTATAGGGAAATTCCTGTGCGTGGCAAGATCTACACCACAAGACAATCGTAGAACAAAGATATATAAAAAATCAGTACTGCGCATATGTAGTGTAAGCTTAATGCACGATCAAGCAAACAAGCATTCTCATACAAAGAAATGCGCTCCGCCCCCGCTTGACAGATGCATTTCACATGCTGGCAGCAGAGATCCCTCAAGCCTACAGGTGCAAAGGAATGAATAACTGGAATGCAAGCAAGCCAAACTAACAGAATCATGATCACAACTACAAGCAAATCCATGCTCCAACAACTTGCTGTAGCATCTAACAAGAATGAAGTTATAACTCAAGTCTATGCGCAACCAAATCATTGTCATCGTGGCCGACAGCAGAGATTTCAGAATAGAATCAGATGCACAGCCAGAATTTCAAGCCCGAAACATGTTGCAACAGACCAAGCAGTACGTATCATCTGCACAACCGAAATGGTGCTAAGGCTAATGTTTAACTTGTTTAGCATGTATTACTAATGTCCAACAACACTAGCCAGATATTTGTTTCTGTTTATAACAAAACGGAACGAAGCAACCACTGATGTACAAACAAGAGAGACCCCTTTAATTGGTTTCTCAACAGCACCCATCATCAACCCAGTTACAAAAGAAAATGTCGGATCTTACACAGTTACTCCTTACGCCCTCACACCTGCAAGAACCGACACATGTATATATCTATGTACTTCAGCGGCCATCTCATCTGGACCCATCTCTTCACTGACTTGGTTTAAAACAGAACCTGATCATCAAGCAATAACACAAACGTCACTAAACACATGGAGCTGCCCCAATATCACATGACTAAAGCACAACTTTTCACAGATACTAATCAATTTCATATCAAGGATGGAGTAGCAAGCAACCTACACATTGATGTCCACCAATTGGAAAGAACAGCAAAATGTATACCTGGTATTTGATAGATCTGTATAAAAAATTCAGGTTCATGTTGTTCAAGTTCAATCCAAGATAGGTCTGGTAGCTCTGGACAAAAACTCAGGCTCATGTAGCTCAATTTCACCCCATTACATCCCAATAAACACCCATGCGCCAGCTCATAAGCCCAACTCCATTACAATCTGATATGAAGTGCATAACCAGTTACTTCCAGGACAAGAGAAACGCCCAAGAAGAGGATAATCACATTCCAAAGGCTCTGTGATAAAGATCGTTTGAACCCATCATGTGTAGGTTATTCGCTTCACTTGGATATATCCTAGACATGTCTGATATGGGAGCGTTACTCCCTTGTCTCAATTCACTCCATCCATCCCAGTGACCATTTGTAAGGTGTGCGCTTCTAGGTTGCGGGGGCGGCATCTGTGCATAAGGGGATAGAGAACCATGATTCTGAGCTAAAAGTCGGGATGCCAAATAATTATCACTCATAATGTTGAATGGATCATGAATGTGGGTGTTTTGATGAGACTGCACATTCTGTTGCATTAGTAACTGAATCCTTTGATCCTTATTTGATGTTTGCAACTGTGCTGGAAAAGCAGAGGTATTTTTCATCTCCAGCCCAGAATCTCCAATTCCAGGCATCCGCCCTTTGCCCACAGCCAGTATAGCAGGATCAACAAATTCTATGTCACTTGTGTGTCTAGCCAACTGAGGTTCATAGTGATTGGTGAGGCCACCCAAGAGATTATCCCGGAGAGGAGTTTCTGCCAAGCATCTTATAATATGAGAAACTGAACTTGTTCTGTCAAATAAGCAGCAAAATATATTCAGGCAGTAAACAAACCTGAGTATGCTGAGCCATAAACCTGACTAGACCCACCCTGTGATGAAAACCCAGATGAAAATGCAGAAGGGAGTCTAGTAGGGGGATTAGACCCATCCTGTACCGGAAATCCTGAAGAGAATGCGGAATGGAATCTAGAAGGGGAATTAGGCCCATCCTGAGACGGAAATCCTGTAGAAAATGCAGAAAGGAACCTAGAAGGGGAAGTAGGCCTATCCTGAGATGGAAATCCAGAAGAAAATGCAGAAGGGAATCTAGGTGAGGGATTCGACCCATCTTGTGATGAAATCCCAGAAGGGAATCTAGGAGCAGGATTAGTCCCATCCCGTGATGGAATTCCAGAAGAAAATCCAGGAGGAGGATTCAATCCATCCTGGGATGGAAATCCAGAAGAAAATCCAGGAGGGGGTACTCTCGCTGGCGCTGAAAATCCAGGAGGCGCAGGTATCTTTGACCTTGATGTGCCTGAGAAAGCAAACTATTTGTAAGCACACAAAACATTGCTGACGAAAACATCAAATCACAGAATAAACACCAATAGATCAGCAATCCAATTGCGGGAGTTAATAAAAAAGTGCAGAACACAATAAGATCAAATTTGATATAAAAATATCAAATTCTGATCCTATCAAGAATAGTAAATAACAATACTAAAACACATCAATCTGCTCAATCACGTACAGAACGCACAGGTATCATAGGACTCACCACTAGTTGTCATATCCGACATAGCAAGAGTGTTCTCTAGGGACTGGAATGAAAGGCCATTCTGATAAACATTTCCACGAGAATTCTGGGATAACAAACTGAAATTCTTCTCGTTACCACAGTTTCTGAGAGATGCATCTGACATGTTTCCTTGGTTATCCTGTCTAGCAAATGCAAATCTAGACTCTTTACTGCTGTTTCCTGATTTCCATGAAGGCATGGTGAAAGGCACATCATTATTTTCAGATTCTCTAAGCATCCTAGCATAATTGTTAGCATTCGCGTACGAAGCATCCCATGGATCAAACTCTGACAATAAGATATCAGAAATTATTCTGTTCTCATCCTTATTTACGCTTATGGTCTTGTCAAAATTTCCTATACTATCAGCTCTCACTGAAATTGCTCCATGTTGATGACTATCCATTCCAGGATGTCCAGAAACATTACCATGTGTATGTACAGTTCCTAATCCGTCTTGAACTCCATTTACAAAGGTGTAGGTGTTGTTGGTTGAAGACTGTTTGGTCTGCATCAGTGAGGATGTAGTATTTCTGATTGTCAATGTATGGTCACTTTCTGTATCATCCCACAATGAAGTAGCTGATGCATCAGAAAGATGTATAAATGATGAATATGATGGTACAATTGTGCCATCCAGCAGCGTCATATGATGTTTGTCAGTGTTCAGTGAAGAATTTCCTATACTATTTAAGGGAGCCACGCTACAACTTTGTATGTCTGAACTCCAATCAAGATGCTTATCAGAACCATATTGGCAAGAACGAACATTCTTGTTATTTTCTGAAGGCAGGGGCTCAGCAACAGATGTGCATGGCATTGCATCTGGCTGTTGATTTCCTGCCATACTCTGAGCCTCATCTTTGACATCTAGTGTTACTGAAGATATCCAAACAGATAACTTCTCAATATCAGTTTCCTTAGGTCCAACATCCTCCAATATTTTCTTGTCAGCACCAAGATGGCAGTTTATATTTTTTGAAGCAGGGCTTCTAGGAGCAATACTAGCAACTGGGTGGTCATCATCACCTATCTTTACATCAGGTATAGAAATTGCTACACTTGATACGATATCTGAAGGACTTCTGCTGGTGCTGCTTACTGTTGTGTCTTTCTTAGGTGACTTAGGCCCCGAATGGGTTAGCTTTCCATTTCCATTAGCAACTTGATTTTCTTCATTTCCCTTTGACATCTCATCTGATACTACAGTATCATCATCATTCCAAGCTGAAGGTATAGTGGAGAAGTCTATGTCCAGCGATGAATTCAGTGACGATAGAGCCTGTGTTTCCTTTGCGATACCAGGCTTATATGGTTCCAAGGTCTTAGATGAACCATCTTTTTCCGACACTTGCCGTCCTTCAGATATTTTTGGTACTGCACTCGTGTCATCATTCCATGAAGAAGGTATTCTTGTACTTGAAATCATTGATGAACTACTTTGTGGTTCTGATTTTGGTTTTGAAAGAGACACTGATGATGTCACCCCAGTACCTGTTGTCCTGGCATTCAAATCACGATGGCCCCTGTACATAACCCCCACAAAAATTAGTAATACAGTTAACATTTTCAAATTAGTAATGCAGTTCACAGAAGACTCCAGCTGCCATACCAAGAAGCAGCTGGTGGAAGCGCGGGCCTCCCAGAACTACTGTTTGGAGGTGAAAGCCTGGGCTGGTTGTTGGTATTCTGTAACAAAGAAAGCTAGTTACTGCAGGAGCAATGTAAACCAAAGAATATGGAAAATGCAAACAGTTTAGCCAAGATAAGAAAGTAGCACGAAAACAAAACGTCTTCTAGTGCATTTTTACTTTTCAGTATAAAGGACATACAATGGTTCCATTCTTGACTGTATGCCTCGCTGAAACCACCGCACTGTAAGAGAAATCATCTGCTGGAGGCGGCAATACAGTCCCTGCACGTCTTTGTGAAACACTGGATACCATTTGGGGGACCCTAGTCCTGATAGTAACATAAAAGAATGAGTAGAGAGTATCAACTGGAACTAACACAGTAGTTTAATATAAAGGGACAAGAGTCGCAAGCAGTACTAAGTAAGATATTAAACCACTCTGAAGCAGCATGCTAATATCCTTGCCGAAAAAGGGAAAACAGACATAAAATATTCCATTTTCTAAATCACTAACATGAAACACCAACAGAGCCTACACATAGTATGACTTTGCTCATATGGCTCCAAGGAACATGCTCTGGCTTAACTAGTACACCCAAAGTAGAAATATAGAAGGTAATTTTCAAAAGTCACCGCAATGCCAAAGAGCCATAGTTTAGAACACAAGTACTCTAGGCAGAAGACTGACACAAAATCTTAGAGCTGAAAAAGATAAAGCAAGAAGAATAAGAAGCTATGTTTCCACAATGTCTGTTAAAAATAGCTCATTGATACCTCGTATATGCTGAGATGATTTCATCTTTGGTGAAACTATCCTCCTGACTGCCTACATCATGCAAATACAGACAATCTGGATTTCCACAAGTCTGAGAAAAATCAAGAAACATTAAGAATGCAATAGCAAAGTCTAGCAGTTAATGGACAATCAGAATGAAATAAAGATTGTACCAAGTTCCGCAGCCATGCATGGCAGTACTTTGTAGTACCAAAGCATGCTCTGCAAGTTTCAACAAATCATTAGACTAACAATGTTGTGCAGAACTTCTCAGAGAACAAAGTATAGAAGGTTAGTAGGTTACCTTAACACTTTTCCTTCCAAGACAAAATTATGTACAGCTTGAATACAACGAATAGCCTCTTCTTCTTTGGCATAAGTAATATACCTGCACAAGTAATCAGTCATTGTTTAAACAAGCGCTAACATCTTGCATCTAAATCCTACACAAACATAATACTATTACTCCCTATCAACAACAACAACATCGCCTATTGTCCCAAGCATGTTGAGGTAGGCTAGAGACGAAACCAACAAGAATCAAGGATAACAGAGACACTGGCACAGCCAACAATCGTCGCATAGACAATGCATATGGAATATTTTATTTTGTGCCGTAGCCTAGGATTGGTATCATTTAGATGTCTGGAAACTCAACAGAAACCATTCAAACAAGCATCAGATGCAATTACTTTTCCTGAGGCCAAGCTACTAGGGGAGCAGAGGTGTTCTACAACTACAACCCCAACACTACTCTTCGTGAGGCCAAGCTGCAAATCAGGTACTTAATTCCTCACAAGTAGTGTCTTGGCAATTGGTGCTATGTCAAATCAGCATGCCAGGCCATCAACAATAAAAGAAGTCCTGGCCTTGCTTCAGAAGTAGTAAAGAATAAGGTAGCATATCGATAAGAAACCAACTGTAAGAAACAGTGTCCTTAGGCCCACAAGTTTGGTAAGCTATACACACAGTCCCTTCGAAATTTCATGCTATGTTAATAATATGACGAATTTCAGAACTAGCAGACATCGATTACTTAACTAATATTCTATTGAGATATGAAAGTTAACACCGGAGGGTCTCAAAGATATAGGTATATAACCCACTGATTCCCATCCTCGGGGAATACTGTACTAGGCACAGCAGCCACAAATAAATGCTTGAGACATCAACACTGCCACTAATATGAACCTTCGCTAGATTCTATAGTAAGAAATTAAAAGAAAAGAAAAATCATAGTATGTTAGCTTGTCAAAGATGCTGCTTGCATTTCATAATATGTACCTTTGCTAGGTTGCGTGCAGTCAAACAATCTAAGACATCACTTACAGGAGGGAGTAATTTGCTGCAACAGTGCAACAACATCAATCCCAAAAGGTCATCACAGAAACAGGGGAATGTCTAAGTGTCACTGATGATTGATGAAACAACTAAATTCTCACTTCACTTTCTTATGACACCTAAGTATCAAATCCTCCAGTATTTGGAATGAATAAGAAGTACAAGAAAGCGTAAATCCACAAGGATGCATGTGCAGCATGAGTTTGAAAGAGACATACACACTGATATTGTTGTTTGACGATGCCTGCTGGGAAGGTGGCCCAGTCGGCCGGGAACTTGAAACCTTCAGAACCTTCCCATACTGACCAAAATATTCCCTGCGCTCAAGTACCTAAAACCAAAAGAGGAATAACAGCAGCGTTAGTATGACAACTCTAAAAGTATCACTCTACTTGGATTTGTGATCAATGATATGGTGCTCACACTCTCATTGCACAAATTTGCAGGTAGCCCAATTACGTACACCAGGTTTCTCTGGATAACCCTGACACTAGCCAGATGCTTCTTAGCTTCTGCATTTACTGCTGTTGTTGTTGTTGCTACTGCTGCTGCTGCTGCTGCTGCAACCTTTGGCTTGACCTTTTGGGTCTTCTGCTTCTTTTCTGCATTTTTCTCTGCCACCGTCCTATTCCCATCAAAATAAACATAAGTTGCAAGACGCTTTTGCAATAACATTTTACATGCGGGTTCGGTAGACTGAATTGAAATATATAAATATCTCGAAAAAAGGAAAATGGCGAGTGCCGTCAAGGTAAAACAAAAAAATGATCGGTAGACACGGAGGGTGAAGGACGGCAGGTTTAATGGAAGATTGCGACAAAACCTCTCGCAAGTAGCAGCCATCTTGACAATCCTGTCCTTGTCGTATGGTGTGCGGCATGCAGGGCAGCGTCCCTCTGTTTCCTCCTTTTCAGCCATATCAATGATATGGTGCCAGCACCATACACAAATCTGCAGCGTTGCATATAAAAAGTTACTGGAGGATACAGAGTTGGAGTAGAGGATAGGATAGGGGTAGAGTGATTACATCGTAGCCGCATTTGCATGGCTTGAGCTGCTGGTCAGTGATGTCCATCTCCTCGGCACAGAGCGGGCAGGTGCGGTCTCCGTCGTCGCTCATGGTCGTCCTGGTGGATGAAACAAGCAATCGAGATATGAGGATGCCCCAGACTGGAACAGATTTGTAATCCATTCCCAAAGGTAGCAGGAACTTTGAGATCGCCAAATCCACCCACACGCACGTGAAGAGAAACACAACAAAAGATTGAATTGAAGAAACCAGAGGCGGACCGAGCAATAGGGCCAGCAGAGCAGAGTACCCCTCTCCTCCGAGAGATGAAAATTCCCCTCCCAATCCCCATATCATCCCTGATTGGGATGAAATCTTCGGGATCGACCCATCACCACTACGTCCGGCCTAAATGTCAACTACAAAAGGAAGGGGGAGGGTTCTCTAGAGGATGGCGAGGGAGATCTCGGTTCTCACCTGGGGGGTGGAAGCTGCCGGCGTGCTGGTCTCGCTCGACCCCTCCTCGAGAAGAGGAACTGGAAGGGAGAAAGAACGAGCCGCCTCTGTCTCCGATTGGGCGATTTGGGGAAACCGGAGGGCGCGGGGTGGGAACCAATGAATCCGCGGCGGAGCAGAGAGAGATTGGATGGGGGTGTACCTCGTCGTCTTCTCTGTTGAAGAGGAAGGGCGGTGGACAAGACGAAGAAGAAGCTTGCGGCTGCTGCTTGATGTTGGTGCGTCTGCGGGTGGGTCCCTCCCTCCCCTCTTTTTTTTTTTTTTTTGAGAAAACCGGGTTGATATTTCATTCATGTTCTTGTGATTACAGCTCATATTACAAAGACACCCTTGGAAAATATAGAAATTACAAACTAGTCCTTGTAACCATCTCCCAGTGTTCCTCGCCATCGGCCGGAATCCGCCTGAGGCCGGCATCTTCCCCGACGAAGACACATTGTTTGCAGTTGCCGTCTTGAGCAGCAAATCGAGACCGACATGCTTTGTAGACGTTGAACGATCCGGCTGTAGAAGATGACCGGCGGCCATCACATCGTCGAGTCTTGAAGAGCCTGACGCCTCAAGAACCAATCCATCGAACAACGAAGAAACCAGAAGGGGAACTGAACCACCAAGAATGGTGGTAACTACCAACCAACCCGATTTCATTTGACATTGATACACAGACCTCTCCAAATCGATAACGATAAGAGAGGAACAAAAGAACCCAAGATCTGAAACTCCAGATCCAGGGAACACACACCACTCCAGCACACAGAGTGCATCCCTAGGGAGGAACAAAAGCTCCAACCTTCCACACGGAAGATGGAAAAAGTACCTCGCACCGCCTTCCACCAAGCTGGCAGGGAATCCGGCGGGGATGATGAAGGAGCTCTCGACGAAGAACATCCTGGAGAAGCCCTCGCTCCATCCGCGCCGTCGCCTGCTGGAGAAGTCGCCGAGGAAACCAACCTCGCTCCGGTCGACCGGAGCAGGTAAACCTAAGCCTAACCTATCTAACCTAATGGAAACAGGAAAGGGTATGTACACCGGACGACGAAATCGCCGATCCCCCTCTCCTCCAGCGCCGGCGAGGGCACCGGAGGCGGAGAGGACCGAGCGAAATCGCCGCCGGACGGCTCGTCGCCTCGAAGTCGCCCTTTCGATTACTGTAGAAAGGGAAAGATCGAGAGACAGGTCCCCTCCCTCCCCTCTTGCGCGCTGGCTGTGGAGGAAGAAGAAGATGCAATCAGCCCATGAGGCCCAGGCCTGTGCAACGCGCGAACCACTCCACCTGGATCCCCTCCGTGCCCTCCTTCCTTGTGGCCCTTTCCACTTTGCTTTCATGGCTAGCAACATTTACATGCCATTTCTTCTCCGATTCAGTCTAGATGATGATATTCATGGCATGATCATCTATGCTCAAAATATCGCTTACAAGCGAAATGGCGACAAGAGGATCGCCGATTGCCGGCTTTTTTATCAAAGATAGCAACAATGGCAACTGGAATAAGAACCAAAAGGCAATATGACTATCGAGGAAGACAACATGACGTGGGTTTGGATATTCGAGATTTAATTAGATCCATCGGTGACTCGATGTCCACGTGTCGCAACCATACTGTCTAATGCAATATGACTACACTGCTACTTTTGCTTTTATTTCCTACTATGTTACCAAAAGAGCGCTTCTATTACTACTATTTATATATTTTCACCCGTAAAATTATTTTTAGAAATACTATTACATATCTAGTTATACTATTTTATTAGTCCTAGAGTCTTTTTTTAATATTATAGTATCACTATTACAAAGCGATGGATTCCAACTTCGAATCTCGATGAGTTCATATTATTATTATACCCATACAACTAGACTTAACTGAAGAAATTGCAAATTCACATGTTAGTTTTCAATACTTTTTCCTAGCGACAAAAATAAATCTCATCTTTCTCTAAAAAACAGACAAAAATGATCTGCAAAAACGGCGACGGGTCTGCGGCTCCATCTCGATGTGGTCGCCACGGTGCCACCAAGAATGAGCATCATCCTCTTGGGGCGAGCCACACGGATCTTCTAGGACTGTAGGACGCCACCCGCGGGTCTTGGGCTCCTTGTCCCTCCTTCATCTCCACAGACTTCCAACAGGTAGGAGTCCACCTTCTCCTAGATCCGCCCTGACTAACGTTTGTCATGCCTACAAGATAATATATTTCTGAATCCGCGCAAAGATATTACTCCCAAAATTAGAAGGACGTAGAACCATGCATATTCTGAATAAAAGTGCATTGTGGTTCTATATAAATTATTATTTTCAAGAGTACGCAAAAGAGTTGTTTATCTTAATAAAAGAAAAAACTAGAGACACGGGGTTCTTTTTTTTTTCAAAAAAGAAATTGCAAAAACCCAGAGGGAAAAGGGGGGGGGGGGGGGGGGGGGTTGAACCAAGCTACAAAAAATTTTATTTCAGTCTCTCCAGATTGGATGATGTGACATTTGTATCTTCTTCACTACGGCTCCAGATGATCTATCACACCTCGTTGCTCTTTTGACATTGCTTAAATAACATATATTTTATAACCTATAGATTAAATTTCTCTATTTTGTTTATAGCGTCTTAGCTAAGTTTTAACATCATTTATGATAGTAAGACAAATCTCGTTATTTAACATATGATTATACGATAATAACACTACGGTCGACCATCTGAAGTAATGCTACATGCCACGGACTAGCTGTATTGTCCGGGTCAAAGTTATCAGGGGGGGAGGGGGAGAGGGGTTATGAAAAAGCATGAACACTTGCAAGGGGAGACTGAAACGAAAATTTCTCGTAGGTAGGTATATATGAAAGTAAAGAAGAGCTGGAAGAAGTGCATGAGAAGGCAAGTAGCAGCAGAGAGTGACCAAAGAAGAGCTGGAAGAAGGTTGAGGAATTCTCCATGGGAAACATCCTCAGGTGCTTCGGGGGAGAAGACGACCATGCCGGTGGTGATCACTACCCCTACCACCACCCAACCTCTAGACCCCGCTACCAGCCGCCGCCGTACTACTGTCATGATCAACCTTCAGCCGCTCCTCCTCGGCCTCGTCAGCAGGCTCTACGCCCCCATGGCGTCAAGGCGGCTGCCGCCGGCGTTGATGGCCTGGATCAGAAGAACCTCAACTCCAAATCCACATCCATGGTACCTTACACTGTTCTTCCTTCCTTTACCTTTGTGTCTCTATTGTATCTGTGCTTGTTTAGACATTGCAGAATGCAGCTATTGGTGCTCCTAATTACTTCCCCCTTTCCAAGTGTCGCTATTTAATAATTTTGTAAAATGTTGAATACTTGACAACGTATTTAGAGCTCCATAATCAAAAGTGACTCGGAGCTCCACAAACCAAAAGTGATATTTACAGTTACAGTAACATGAGATCTGAGATCCCAGGATCAAAAGTTATGATTTTTATTTTAACCCTTGCATGCTAACAATGATACAAAAAAAAAATGTGTGGATCGCCTTGCGTGGAGGATAAAGATTTTTATTTTAATCCTTGCATGTGTCAATATTGGCCATGAATATTATGGATGTCAGCTTCTTGACCATCACATGGCAAAGGATTTTTTTTCTCTTTTTTTCGGGAAACAAAACCAAGAGATTCTTTCTCGAAAAATGAAACTCGTGAACATAAAAAGCTCTATGCTAGTTTAATTGTTCCGATGTGAAATTTTGTTGGGTACTCTTTCAAACCTCCTGCACTAGTCCGTTGTTACTAAGACTAGAGCATTTTGTACAATTTAAATAGTAGTATTTCGCTTGAACATATTTTGTTTCATGTGCGTGAGTCTATATTTTCGGTAGGCTGCTGGATCAAATACTGGAAATCTGAAAAGGGGCAAAGAGGTATGTTCGAACGGAGCGCTGGCTCCTCGGTGTCGATGCAAGTGAGCTACTGATCCATGTTTCTTTTTCAGATTATTGCCAGTTCTATTTTCTATGTGGCGACAGGAGGACTCATATCGTTATTGTGTCGATAGCACTCAGGACATCGATGAATCATCTGCCGAGGGGCTCAGTGACGCGGTGAGCTACGCCAAGGCCAACGCAATGCTGATCCAGGTCTCAGTGTTAGGAACAGCGGAACGATTCTGGCGATTATCTGACAAAGCAACCATGATCAGCAGGGAAACTTGCATTGATACTGAAGAGCCACCACTCGGTTCGCAAGTGCCTTACTGCTGCTTTGCAGGTGTCTAATGTTTGGATCAGCAGTACTAGAAGCGTCAAGCTGAGGGGCATCAGTTTCACTGCTAAACCTCCAGGGCCGCTCATCGACCTGCTCGAGGCGTCCGGGTCCTCGCTCGACGCTCATCGTCGTCCACCTCACCGAGCTCGTCGGACGCGCGGCCTCCGTCCTTAAGCCCCACCGCAAATCCTCGGCGTCCTGGGCGACATGCTCGCCTCAGCAGAGTTCGCGTCCAAGGTGTCCATCCTCGTCATCCAGCAGCAGCCAGCCAAGAACACCGGCACCAACAACAATTAGTTAGGCAGTCGTCAGCTAGGGAATTGAACTGTTTTTTTTTTTTACTGTATGTAATCAGTTACTCCAGCTATAGGATGGTCGGAACTACTCTGCCTTCTTAAAGCAGAGCATCATTCAAACTGCTCGAGTGCTTGGCGCCAAAACAGTGCCACGTCGCATGTTTCTCAGTGGCCTAATTGCTAAGCCCTCTTTTTTCTATTTTTGCAGTAATAGCTTAGGGTTCTGTTGGCTTAAAATTATAATACTTTGAATAAGACAAATAGTTAAATATAATGTCTGAAATGAACAAATGCTTACATTTGTAAAAGAGGGTATGGCTTGCAGGTGAACCAAACGTAACCGTTCAAGTGTCAACAATAGTCCCAGGTAGGTGATGGTGAACACGCTGGCCCGAAAAGTTCAGCAATACCTCGTTCATGTCCAAGTCGTTGAACTGTTATTTTGACAATGGCATTGCATGCAAAGTCAATAAGCAAATATCTTGAAATTAGAGGAACACGAAGCGAAAAAAATGCATCGTGGTTCTTTAGGAGCTATAGCTTTTTTAAGAATGCACGGAGAGCCATGTATCTTCATAACAGGATGTTTTAGGAGATATTACAAAAAAGACTTCTGCAAACAACAGTAGCATAAGTGTTACGGGTAGCCCACGTTGCGCCCTCTTCAGCGAGCTCTTCCCAAAAGGGCACCCAAAAACCTTCTTCCAATCCTTGTTTCGGCAAGCTCTTGCTATCTCCAGACTTAAATTCATCACATCTGGGTAGCATATAAATTTGTACAAACTTTTCCTCTCTGTGGACGTCAATGAATTAAAGTTATAATAGAACTGACTCATGTGAATTTTCTACAAAAGAAATTATTTGAAAGTTGGAAAATAGGAAAATACTCATTTCTGTTGCAACAGGACCTGAATGGTCAACGCAAGTCAAGCTTTTGTACGGCCTCTGCCGCTGAGTTAGCCGCCTGCCACCCTGAAAGAAGGAGGTCTACTGCACAAGGCTGGGTCCTTTAGGCCTAAGTCTCCTTTTCTTTCTCCTCCACTTGCAAAAGGCTGGGTCCCATCGCACCTTTCTTTCTTTCACTCATCCCTTCACTCGGTCGCTTTAGCTCAGCAGCCAACAAATGCAGAAGAAGGCAAGCAGCAGCAGCAGCAGAGAGTAACCAAAGAAGCTAGGGATCTTCCATGGGAAACGTCCTTAGGTGCTGCTTGGAGGGAGAAGAAGACCGTGCCGGCGGTGATCACCACCCTTACTACCGCCCAACCTCCAGGCCCCACTACCAGCCCCCGCAGTACTACAGTCATGACGATCAACCTTCAGCGGCTCTTCTTTCCTGGCGACACCGGCAGGCTCTAGATCCCCATGGCCATGGCATCACGGCGGCCACCGCCGGCGTTGACACGCTTGATCAGTACATCCACAACTTCAAATCCACATCCATGGTATAAGTTACAGTGTTATTCCTTCCTTTGCTTTCCCCTTGTCTCTCTGTTCTGTCTTTGCTCGTTTAGACACTGCAAGAGACTGCTGCTGTTGGTGCTCTTACTCGCCATTTAATTTAGAAAAATGTTGAATCCTTGACAACGTATATTGCGAGCTCCACAATTAAAAGTTTCAATTTTTTTTAGAAGTAGGATCCTTGGTGATTTGAATAACGTAATGCTTCTGGGCATGCAAGGTCGTCATCTCATGAATTGTGTAGATGGTCTTATGTTATATTAGGCTTCAAACATGAGGAATTCCCATGGAAAGAGTTAAAAAAAAAAACCTGAAAAGAGATCATTTCTCTGAAAGAAACTCATGAAGGTCCTTCAAAGCTCCACACTTCTGGAAATATTCCGTGATGAAATTCGGTTGCGTTTTCCCAAACCTGCTGACCCAGTATGTTGTTCGTGCAATTTTTACACTTGAACGCGTTCAGCTTCATGTGCTTGATTGAGTATTTTCATCAGGCTGCTGTTCCAAATATTGGACACCTGAAGAGAAGCAGTGAGGTCCTTTCCGATAGAGCGGTGGCTCCTCGGCATCAATGCAAGTGAGTTGTTGATCCTTGTTGCTTTGTCGGTAAATTTCTCCCTGTTTTATCGATTTTGTTATTTGCATTGACAGCACTGTGGACATCGATGAGTCATCTGCCGAGGGGCTGTGTGACGCGGAAAGCTACGTCAAGGCCAATCCAATGCTAATCCAGGTTCCGGTGCTAGGAACAACAAGAAAATTCTGGAGATTATCTGATGAAGCAACCAGGATCACCAGAAAGCTCACATTGATACTGAGGAGCCACCACTCAGTTGGCAAGTATCTCACTGCTCCTCTGCAGGTGTCCAATGTCTGGATCAGCAATTCTGGGAGTGTGAAGCTAAGGGGAGTCCGTTTCACTGGTAAACGCGTCAGCATTCAGCGTGTGCGAGATGACTATAGGCACCTCTCCAGGGTCCTGCAGTCGTTGATTCGTATCTCAGGTGGAGATATCACCACCGGTCAAAAAAAAAAAAAAGGTGGAGCTATCACCAAAATGCCTCCGGACTATAAGGAATTCCTCGCGCTCTTGGAGAGCGACACTCTTACAGTGAAAGATGAATTCTTGATTGTTAACAATTCTGCGTTGCTTCCCATGACAAACCGGTAAGTTTTCTATATTTTAGTTCTTACTGTCTCTATGCCACAATTCATTTTTTGTGATTTTGCTCGCAGCACTGAGGTCTTCCTGATGCTATACGACCGAATTGTCACGTCCCTAGGTCGTACCAAGGCCGGCAAAGCCAAGAAGAAGAGGATACTCTCTAAGCTCCCCTACAACAACGACTGGCTGGATACTGCTAGTGCAAATACACAAATCAATCAGTGGGTTGTCAATGTCCAAAAACAATACAAAAGGACTCAGCTCGATCAGCTGCGGCTCAACAGAAATGTGAGAAGCCACTTGCATCAGTACAATGACGACGACATTGAGGAAATCATGTATTGTGAATGGCCTGAGCTGCTCATGGACATGGTGAAGATGTTGCACATGGAAGGTGAACTCCAAGGCACTGACATTCAAAACAAGTTCGGCTAATTCTCCTGAGTGGGGAAATGCACCTTGCTAGTTGACCTACTGCATGCGAAACAGATATATTCGGCATTTTCTGATATTGTTAATCTATCGTTCTTCTTCAGCTTGTACATTTTTGGGTGACGGAGTCATGCTACCATGTTATCTTGCTATCAAAAGAAACTTGATGTCTATGCTCCATTGGCTGTCTTAATTTGGTTGATTGTACCTGATGAGCTTGGTTGAACAAATGTTTTGTTGCTCGCGCAGATAACACAGGATAAATAAAGGACAAGTTTTTACATGAGATTTATTTTGTGAATCTAGACTCTTACGATCTTTAGTGTACCTTATTAAATCTTAATACTATTTTAAAATACACTGATATGACTTAATACATGGTACAACATCCTCGAGTTTGGGTGTCAAGAAACAGTCGGCCAGTGAGGGAAAGACCGCCCCAAGGTATTTACTCAAGAAGAGCACAACCGGAGGCGAGAGGCCGGGCCGGCCAAGAAAAGTCACAAAAGCAGGACCCGTCCACGTCCACCATAGCAGTGGCGAAGCTTCAGCAAGAAACCACGGCCGGGGCCAAAGGGCTAAATTATGGATGTAGCAGGGGCCATAGCATGGAGCAAGGTCTGGCAAAAAATAATTTACATGGTGGATTAAGGATTTTCTACTTGGTCAGGGGGACCATGGCCTATGTGGGCCACAATGCAATGAAGCTCCGCCAGTCCACCATAGGTTGGTTTCACAAATGCGGACAAAGATACCCAGCCCGAAAATTCGTTCTCACTGGGAATGGAAGACCCCGAGAGAGCTACTGAAGCACCTTAACTGCTAAGTTAAAGGCCCTTTTCCATGTTTCTGTAAGAGCCTTTTCCATCTTCAGAGCTGGACTCAAGGTGAATATTCTACTATTTCGTCGCCATGTTATGCTTGACCCAGTAGATTTAAGAGTACATATCCAAACCTTTTTCACTTTTCTGTACACATTGTCCCTAATAACTTAAGCATCCTGTAAATCTTGTTCTTCGTTGAGGAAAGTAAATACAAAACTCAAAGAAAAAAAAAATCAAGTTCATCACCATTTCCTGATGGATGGACTGTCAGAGCAAGTGCCCCATTGCAAACATATGCAATATATGTTATTTTGAAGGGTGATATAGAAATAAAACTATTCATTCTGACCTTTTATTTCAAGTGAGAGAATTCTCCGTCATGTGATACATACAACACCGAATGGTCATCTCAAGTCAATCGAGCTCTGCTCTTGCATCATCAAAAGACGCCCTGAATGAAGGCCTCCGGTCTAGTCTCCTTTCTTCACCAGGCCACTTTTTGGAGCAAGTCGGGTCGGGTCCTACCACCCCGGCCTCTCTCCACTCTTCCCACAATTCTGCCAGCACACAGAAGATGGTACTGCCTTCAATAATTCTTCTTCTTTTTCTTTTTTTTTGGTTTGTTTGGAGCTAAGCAACGTTAAAAAAAGTTGCGGGACCAGTAGCATGGAGATATATGCACTACCTTGAGAAAAAATTGCAAGTCTTCTTTGTCCAAATGAAATACATGAAATGGGAGTGCACCCAGCACTCATCTGATCACGAGGACTTGCATCGCTTGAAGATTATAAGTTTTGTTTTATAGGGCTCTTGGAGATGCTCCTACAAAAAGCAAACCAAAAGAAAAAGGAGAGGAAACAATTAGACAGAGACGCTGTACATAGCTGAATACAAGTGCATTGTGGTACTGCAGATATTGAACAGACTGTCTATAATTTCTGTAAATTCATTGAAACTTTAACATTTCCCGAAAGAACCTAAATGATCAGCTCAAATGAATCTTTTTGTACTGCCCCGTCCACTACTAATAGTATATGAGTTAGCTAGCCTGAATGACGGTTTACGGTCTAGTCCACTTTTCTTTCTTCTCCACTTGCAGTACGTCGGGTCCCGTTTGTTTCACTCTTTTTCATCACCTCAGGGTAGCCAAACAAGTGCAGAGGTAGGCAAAAAGCAGCAGAGAGTGAGAAAAGAAGATAGGGGAAGCCAGGGATCCTCCAATCCATGGGGAACATCCTCAGGTGCTTCAAGGGAGAAGACCGCCATGATCACTACCCTTACTACCGCCCAAGCTCCAAGCCCGGCTACACACCGCAGTCCGGCAGTTGTGATCAGCCTGCAGCCGCTCTGCCGCCGGATCATCAGGAATTCCCAGGTCCCCATGGCGTCGCCGCGCTGGCTCTGGACCTTCTCAACTTCGAATCCACATCCATGGTAACAAAATAACAGTGTTCTTCCTTTCCTTCCCCTCTGTGCTCGTTTGAAGCTGTTGGTGGTCCCACTTGCAAGTGTCGCCATTCGATTCAGTGAAGTGTTAGATCCTTGACAACATATTTAGAGCTCCACAATCAAGATTTAATAGTAAAACTTTACCTGCTCTCAACCAGATGTTCTGGTCGTGTTAAGTAGTCCAAATCCTACCAGCATGCACCTTCGGGAAATAGGAAAATTGTGTCCGAATCCTACCATGATGTGCACAAGGAATCTCAGCCTTCAACCTTCCCATAACAGAACCTTCTTCAACAAATGAAGATAAGGTTCTTAGCTCTACACTACAAGAAAATCACTCCCAGCTGAAATTTGCTTGTGTTCTTCAAAACTCCTAGACCTGTCTATTGTTTCCAAGACCCAAGCAGTTGATGCAATTTTTCTTTTTCCTTCATTTGAACAGTATGTTTCATGTGCATGATGACTAGGGTGGTTTTGGCAGGGACATGCTGTCAACCCTATACCCTCTCTGATATTCTTAACATGTAGATGGATATATATATATATACACACACACACAATATCAGTGTACGAACTGCAGGAAAGCGACATTGCGACTACTAGCATATTCTATGAAAAAACTTGCAGACGTTGAGATTATACCTCATGGCAATTTCATAATCTTCTTTGCTCCAAATTGTGTCATCCTTTCTGTTACTCAGGAGTATCTAAAGGAATTTTTATTTATCATTTTGTCAGGTACCTGAAGGCCTCAGTCAGAATGTTACATCATCAAGAAAAGCACAGGTTAAATGGTAGGGGCCAGTTTCAAAAAGCTTTTCAAGTTGATGTGTTTTATAACAATTCGTACATCTGGTGCACCTAATCATATCAAGTCGCTTTAATCCCTCCCAGACTTCAATAGAGTTAAGGCTTATGATTGTAAAGAGAAAAAAAAGGTGCCCTCATTCGACGTGTTTTGAATTTCCATGCATCAAGGCTGTCTATACTTATCCAAACATAGAAAAAGCCATGCTTCAACATGAACGAATAAAATATGCAGAACAATCGGCTGCTTGAATGCCCATCGAACAATATTAATAAGTACTTTGATCTTCTAATTTACATGGTTTAAGGTACCGGAATATTTTGGAGGCATATAATAACACGAGGCCCCCACCGAGAACCCCCGCAGAGGCTGCCCAGCTAGTTGCTACAGCCCTAAGCAGGATTCAGAGAGATGATTTGGAGGTAACCTTAACCACCCTCGCCTCACCCTCTTTTTTTTATTAGATTATACATACTAAAATAGTTTGATAGGGAGAGTATAGAAATAAATGCATTGGTCAGTGGTGATTTTGCATGTTTGAAATTTAGCAGATTTAAGTTTATAAACCATAGTAACAATGGTTAAACATTAGAAGTCCCGGAAATTCACCATAGTGCACTTATTTTTAATGTTATTAATGGCTACATATGGGCAACTCAAGCCATCGAGATTTAGTGTTTTCTCCTCAGGGCGTTCTTGCATTTTACAACCTCCCGATCCCGCCACCCCCTGCAGCATCAGCATCCTCGGACCACTTTCCATCCTCACTACCAGAGGGCATACAGTTTGTGCTGAAGACTTTGCCGGTCAGATATACTCCGTTGCCTAAAACACTCTGCCCACCAATGTCACATTTTGATGACCGGGTATGCTAGATTCACATTACAAATGACGTTCCCTATCTCCTCACTACTGTTTTCAGGTTAGCAACAAGTGCATTGGAGATGGTGATGGCTTCACTGCCTATGTTGACACAACAGACCCAAGGGAGTCTGCGACCGTACCACTGGAAGTGCATGAATTGGTGATTGCAAGGACTCAAGCACGAAATGATAGGGATAACGAGACGGCTGATGCTCTTCTAAGTGCCATTGGCGAAGCTGGATACAAGTACTCAAACTGAACCATCCATAGATGTCATAAATCCATATAACTTTGAATATTTTTATGTTTCGTGTTTTAGAAACATTCGCTCAGATAATAAATTAGATCCCAGATGGGAATTCTAATGAACTACTGCTAGAATTCCTTATTGTAGATTATTTTGGATTTTTTTTATCGCAGAACACTGCCGAGATATAGTTTAAACTGTCAGTAATTTATTGGAAGAAAATTCACTTACTTATTATACCATATGTGGGAAAACTCAATTTTTTCATTTTGCATTCAGGCACTTTATGCTTCGATTGACTGTTCAAATAAAAAAGGGATGGATATTAAATAAACTCTATATGATCTGAGTTTAGGTTATAGTTGCATCAGTTTCACTCTACTCATATGTATGCTATATGCAGAATCAACTAAAGCACAGCTTACAAGAATTTTGGTGTGCAGGATAATAAACATTTCAGGAGAAGAGATCCTTGCAAGGAAATACCGAATAAGAATGAGGTAGCATAGTCCTAAACTACACTTCTGCATTCAATAATACCAGGAAACACCGTTTTCATGTGCAAGTTCTTTCACGAGTTAAAGGGGCATTGATGCACCGGAGCTTAAAATGCCATATGGAAAGGAATCAAAGAATGCGTTAGTGAAGCTCATTGGCGGAAGAAGTGTCACAATTTATGTGTATGGACAGGACCAGTTTGGGCGTTATGTGGGTGACATCTATTGCGATAATGTGTTTGTACAGGTGAAAAGGATCTATTCAGTACCTAACATGACTTCTGATTTTGTTGCTTCAGTTCTGATGAGTGTTATCATATGTCTGAGCCTTTCAGGAGCAAATGCTGAAGTGTGGTCATGCTCATCATTTCAAGACATATGACAAACGCCCAGAGTTTGCGAAGGTAAGAAATTGTTATACCAAAATGCACTTGTGGATGTCCCAATCACCCAATGCTGAACTGTGGTTCTGCAGCATGTAAGATTTTTTACAAAACGTATTGTGCCATCCAAAGACACTATCGTGTATAGACATGATGCCCTATACCTTATATGGTTATTCTGGCTAGCATTTTTTTACTCAAAATCTGATTGTACAGTGGGAGAGAGAGGCAAGAGCTGCAAACCGAGGGCTTTGGGCATCACAGAACCCTGAGAAACCATGGGATTGGAGAAGAGAGCAGCGCAATGGGAGACAAGATGCCGTCCTGGTCTACTGATGGGGCTATTAGAGTTTCAACTCTCAAATTATCTGATAGACATACATTTTATTTATGTGGTTTTTGAACAGTTTGCTGCAATGAATGCATAACAGAAACCAGAGTGTGGGTCATGTTTGTTAAAAAAAATACCTTATCTGAAGTGCTTTATGAAGTTTAAACGTTGGAATGCACAGCCACAGATGAATTGTTGTAAGTATCCTGGTACTATATCACAGAAACCAACACCTGAAGGCAACATTCCTGTAGAAACTGGGACATCATAGTAATGGCATTAGTTTCAGGGTCAAGGTAATCTAAAATAAGCAAAATGATCAGTCCGATTAGCAAAACTTTGCTTGAATTGCAGTAGTGGATGAAAATCGAGAGTAGCCAAACATTGTTGATTCCTTTCAGCAGAACGACTTAGTGGAAAAAGATCTAAAATACTGATCTGCCTCATATTATGACTGTGCTATCTTCCACGAACAGACAACTGTATCTGACCACAGTTTTAATGGAGATGCCTGCAGCTCTCCATGAAGTGAAATGGAGACAACTGCAATTCTCCATCCTGCTATAAATTGGGACAAGAATGGCCTTCCTATTTCTACCAATAGTCATTACAAGAGCAATGACCATCTGCAAAGCAATGGAATCTATTGTTATCCCGAACAATAATGTCACGGTGGGTTATTCTGGATATGAGCTTGATGGCAGTGTGGCAGTCACTGCAGACTCGTAGGTTTTTGGTGACCCTAATGGTCTGCCCTGGTCCAGCAGTGAGGAGGCTGAACGCAATGGCAATCTTCTCGCTGTGATGCACCAGTGTTCTCTCCTTCTCCTCATCTTCAATGTCAAACATCACCACCTCAGTAGTCGGTTTATATCCCATGGCCTTCATTTCCATGCCCAATTCATCCAGTTTTGCGTAAATTTGATCTGAGAGGGGATGTGACTTGTCTCCGACACGGAACTCGTGAACCTTACCATTAAACTCAACCCAGCTGCATGCAAGGACCTTCTCAACCCCCTTCTTCTTCATATCCAACCTGAGCTTTGCCGCGTCCTCCCATCTGCCACTGTTTGAGTATATGTTAGCGAGCATAACATAGTTCCCAGAATTCCAAGGCTCCAGCCGGATGAGCTGCTTCAAGACATGTTGAGCAAGTTCAGCATCTCGGTGGATCTTGCAACCGCCAAGGAGTGCCCCCCATACAACAGCATTTGCCTGCATCGGCATGTCTTGAATCAGCTGGTGAGCCTCGTCCAGCAGGCCCGCACGACTGAGCAGATCTACCATGCAGCCATAGTGCTCGATCCTAGGACTTATATGGCACAAATGAGTCATGTTATGAAAACACCGCCGCCCATCCTGTACGAGGCCAGTATGTGTACAGGTGCAGAGCAATCCGATGAAGGTGTTGTCGTTCAGTGTGATGCCTAGTTTATTCATCTGACCGACCAGCGCAAACGCAATTTTCTCATGGCCAGTCATGCCGAGGCCCAAGATCATGGCATTCCAAACAACAATGTCTCTCTTCCTCATCTGCTGGAACAGCTCCCACGCCTCGCCCGTGCATCCGCACTTGGCATACATATCGATCAGCGCGGTCCCCAGGACTGGGCTGTCAAGAAACTCGTCCCATTGTAACATGCCGACTGCCTGCCTTCCCAATTCCAATGCGCCCAACCTAGTGCACGCAGAGAGCATCCCGGCCACTGTGTAACAATCAGGCTTTATTCTCTTTGCCTGCATTGTGAAGAACAAGTCCAGAGCCTGTTGTGGGAGGCCGTTAGAAGCGTATCCAGTGACCATGGTGCCCCAAGCCACCGCATCCTTGTTGGGCATCTTGTGGTCGAAGATCTCCCGGGCCTTCTCCATCTCCCCGCACTTGATATACAAATCCATCGCCGCAGTTGCCACAAACACGCTCCCGGAGAGTCCCTCCTGCTGCGCAGCGTTCCACACGGCCTCCCCGGTCACCAAATCCGCGACACGAGCGCACGCGGTCAGCACCCGCACGGCCGTGAAGCTGTCCGGGCGCATCCCGCGCGCGAACGCGTTCCTCGCAACACCGACGGCTTCCCGGACGCGGCCCGCGTCCATGTACGCGGTGATGAGCGCGGTCCACGAGACGTTGCTGGGCTGGGGCATTTCGTCGAACACCCGCTGGGCTTCGTGCAAGAGGCCGCATTTCGCGTAGAAGCTGAGGAATGAGGTGAGGACGTGGGGATTGGAGTGGGAGGGGAGCTTGAGGGAGCGGGCGTGGAGCTGCAGGCCGGCGGAGAGAGAGAGCGGGTGGTGGGGCAGGCGGGAGGCGGACTTGAGGGCGAAGGGAAAGGTGAGGTGGGAGGGGTTGGGGAGGAGGGAGTGGAGGCGGAGGGCGTGGAGGTGGAGGCCAGAGGAAGAGAGGGCGCGGACGAGGAGCTGGGGGAGGTCGGTGTGGTGGAGGTCCAGGCGGAGGAGGCGGCCGTGGAGGAGCTTCACGGCGAGCGGGGACAGGGGCCCGCCGCCCAGGAGGAGTCCGCGGACAGTCGCGGCGCCACCGGACATCAGTACGAGGAGCGCGCCAAACGAAACGGCTTTTGAGTTTTCTTTTGTTTTTTTTTTTTGCGAGGATATATGCAGTGACAGCAGTGTTGTCACGGCAAACAGAATAATGTGCACTCAAACACATCCTTAATTAATGGGATAAAGATAATAAATCCTGTAACAGAGGATCGGAAGGAGCTGAGGAAATCAACTCATGAAAAAACAAGCAAATCAAGATAAACATATATACTGCCGATTAAATTCCATCGCAAAAAAAAAAGTGTACTAATTGGACTGGACACTAAACACGGCCATCTTCTTGAAGCTCAACTGGGAGAGGACCATCTTCTTCTTCTTGTGTGGGTGGGCCCGGGCGAGACATGCCGGTGTGCATGGCGAACGCCCAAAGCACGGTGATGAGCTCAAGTCCTTCCGGCAGGATGTCCGCATGCGCCTTGACATGCGCCTCGTCGCTCGACGGCGCGGCGTAGATGACGAGCTCCGTCCACACATCGGCTAGTACCTTCCATACGAGTTGCCTCGGGTGAGCATCGTCACTGCTAGCTTCTAGCTCCATTAGCTGCATCGCTAGCTTGGCGCCGTGTTTGACAACTCTGCTGCTGTTGCCAGCAGCTTGTTGTTGTCGATCACTCCAGCTGTTCACCAGTATCTTGTTGACACGGGAACGCCGGAACGAGAAGTAATAGGCCCAGAAGCCAAGCATGCCCCTCATCTCCTTCCTGGCATCTTCAAGGACGAGCTCCGCTTTTGCCACGCTGTCAGGCAGTAGCTCTGGGTGAAACACCACAAGGTAGGCACAGTAGTTGGAGAGTCCCATGGCCACCTTGGCCCTATGACTGGGAGCAGCTGGGAGCTTGGACTCCAGCTGCAGGCAGGTGGCGATGTGCCAGGCGAGGATGACCTCGGTCACGCTGCCGTCGACGCATGCCCACCGTAGCTGATCAAAGTGGTCGTTGATTCGCAGCGGGGACGTGCCGTTGGTAAGAGCTACTGCTGCTGCATCATCCTCAGGATCAGGATCAGGAGCTGCAGCTAGTTGCTGCACCAGGAGCTTCATCATGTCGTCGGTAATCGGCACACTTGTCAGCTTCAAGGACCGTACGGAAGGCATCATCGGCAACATGGGTGGCTCACGATGATCCAACAAATTAAACTGCTTCAACCTAATGATATTGCTCCGTCGACGTCGCCCACAGGTCAAGGCTGAGCGCCCGCCGAGCTGTTTGGTCACGTCGTTGCAAATCTTTGATACCATAAACCAGTTGGAGCTCCTGACAACTAGGTACTCCCCAAAGAACTCGAAGACAGCGATGCAAGCTAAAAGTGTCTATCATGGAAATCAAGGCCGGGCGCGAGTGAGTGGCTGTGAGTAGAATGCATATGAACAGTTTTGGCCCTAGAGGATCGGTCTCGGATATCACTCTATGCCATGCATAGATCATATCTCCATGGCCGTAGAGGAGAAAGGCAACGAGGAGAAAGCCGAATGACAATACGGCTGCAGGCTGAAGAAAGTAGTTGAGCAGGACAAATGAGGGGCTCGCAAGGACGACAGGAACGACAGAGTGGTAGTACTCACTAAGGAAGGACACCTCGTCAACCATCACCTCCAACAGCTGAACGCCGCCGCTTCCGCTGCCGGTGCCATACTCATACAGCAGGCCTTTCTTGAAGAGGTCTCGGCAGTCCCTGGCTTCTTCCTTAAGCTTGGTGGTCATCACGGGCAAGAGCTCCAACTTTCGACGAAGCAACTTGAACAGAGCAAACGAGAGGCAGAGTCTCTTGGTTCTTGTATCGACCTCGGCGAGCTGCCAGACTTTACCGACGGTGATGATGCCAGGATCGTTGTTCAGCTGGTTAAGCCTGTAGCCATCTGCGGTGACCTTCCCCACCAACTTCTCCTCTCCCATCACGATGTATTGGCACCTCTTTAACAGCTCCTCTCCAACAAGTGGCTGCTCCTCCCCATCAACGACATGGGGTTGAGGTAAAATCCGAGCCATGTAGGACGAGATCAACCAAAGCGCTTAAGGACCTCGGCCACGGCAATTCTGTGCACCAGGTGGCTGGAACAGAAGATCCATAAGCCGATGGCCCAGGTCCTCGCACCGATGTTCTTGACGTTGAAGAAGATTAGGCTTCCCAGCCAAACAAAGCGGCCGGCACGCTGGATAATCTCAGAATACCCTCTCATACGGATCTCATCCACCTTCCTCCGAAGGAGCTCGACGAAAAGCATATTCTCAAGGATTATCCAGGTCCTCACCAGGAGAGAGTCGTCAATTCTTTCCGTCCTGCTGCTTCTTGCCGCTGCAGCATGCTTGGCCGCTGCAGCATCCTTGGCCGAGGAGAAGAGGTAGGACATGACGGGGAGGAAGATAGCGAGCGCTGAGGAGAGCACGAGGCGGAATTTAGGGTCAGCAGTGTAGCTCTGAAATCGAACGAGAGAATCATGAAGAGCAAGACGAGGATGCACATGATGATTTTGGCCCAACACAATGTTGAGCTCTTGACTCTTGTCGGTGTAAGATGCTGTGAAGTTGGCAACCCGCGACATCATGTGCGATGCGTTGCAGAAGCCTGCTGCGTGGTTGCCACTCATCAAGCGGGACATGGTTCAAGCCACTATGCATGCTATGGTACGGAGGCCTCTGCCACCTTAATTAGCTTGCTGGTATGCTTGACATTAATTGTGGCATGTATACACTATGAATGCTACGGCTATTTTGCCTCTAGGTGAAACACAAAGCGCCACTGTATCGAAAGGAACTGGCGGTCCGTGCCGTTCGTCGTCTCCACGAACCCTATCCTGACATACAAGTTTGGGTTTTGGGTCCGAAACGGCTTCTGAGGCTGGCGATGGATCCGAAACGGCTTCGGAGGAGCACGTCCTCCCACCATCCAATAAAAGCGGCCCAAGGAGCACGTCCTCCCACCATCAGTCCAAGCAAAGCCAGGAGGACATGATGGATGGTGTGTGCGACGACGTGGTGATCTGCATCCTTGTCCGGCTGCCGGCCAAGTCAGTGCTCCGGTGCCGAGCCGTGCGCAGGAGCTGGCAACGCATCACCACCGACGGCGACTTCCTCGCAGCCTGGGCGGCACGCAGGCCGCCGGAGATGATCGTCGAAGGCGACAACCATCGAAAGCTGAGCACCATCCCGCTGTCTCTAGAAGATCCTGCACCCCGCTTCCTTTGCGAGCTGGGCCGCCGAGTGGAGAAGGGATACTTGTTAGACTCTCTTTCATTGATATATTCGCTGGACGGCCTCCTCGTGCTCAAGTGGCAACGTGCTGGGCTCTACGTCATCTGCAACCCCGTCACCAGGCGGTGGACCAATCTGCCGATATTGTCGTCGTTTCACACCGTTGCCAACTGCGGCTTCTACCGCTCCTCCTCCGGCGAGTACCGCCTTCTGTGCCATGTTGTACTAGAAGAAGTCTCCGGCGGGGAAGACGACCAAGAAGAATTAGCGATAGTGATGAGCATCTCCTCCTCCGGCCATAGACAAGAGGCACAAGCACTACTACTACATCCTCTCGGCCGGGGCCGCCGAACCTCGGCGTCTGGGCCGCGCTCCTCCTACACCCTTCCCCTTAATGATAAGCTACGACGATCACCCTGTGTCTTACCGTGGCGTCCTCCACTGGCTTGAGACCAGCAGCGCCACCGACGACCAGATTCTGGCCTTCAACCAGGCCTCCGAGACGTTTCGCGTCATGCCACGGCCGCCAGAGCAGCGGACCGGCGACGACGAGACGAGGACACTGCTGGAGCTGGACGGCAAGTTGAGCGTCACGGCTATGCAGGGCTTCACATCGCTGCACATCTGGGTCCTGCAAGACTATGGTCGGGCCGACGAGAGCTGGGTGTTGTGCCACCAGGTGGAGTTGCCGCCACCGCCGCCTACAACGTCGTCGACTAGGGCGGGCCCAGTACTCTCTGTAGGGAGAGGCTTCATCCTCATAGGCTACGATGATGGTGTGGTTAGGTTCTACCTCGTCGACGAAAACAGGGTGCACACACAAATCAACTTGAGAGACCAACAAATTGCGTCCTTCCTGATATTCACCCAAAGCCTGGTGCCACATGCCTTCTTGCCCTGACCTCTTACCCATCAACTTCAAAATGATGCGTCTCCAACTAGTAGTAATGTGCTCTATGCGAGCAACTTTAGAATGCCAGCCTGGTATATCTGATAACACTACTCTATGTCTTCATTCATCGCTTTATATATGTATGTAAGATATAGGTCCGCTCGTACATTGGAGATATATATATATATATTGGTCCTTCTTATCAAACAAAGGACAGTTGTTTCTGGTCCCATTTGCTGTAAACCCAAATTCAGTGGAAGCACTTCCGTTATCTTCTGATAGACCCATCCTTTCACAAGCTACAACAAAACCAACTCATGGTGGTACAAAGTACAAACTAGAAGAACAAGTCTTGAACGATGGATGACAGCAGCGAAAAGACACGCGCTGCTTAATTACAATCATGTGTTCTCACAGAACGTTCACATTCAATAGAGAAAACATTTACAAAAGTGGGTTCAGGATGAGGGATTGGAGGGTTGAGACGTAATAGGATGCGGTCTAGATTTCTCACCATATTTCCCAATCTCTCGCAATATTTATTTCACCATATTTAGCCTTGTCCTCCAGCAAGAGACGTCGCAGACCCCGGATATATGCTGCGTGCTGCCTCTCATCCTTCCACTTGAAAGCTGACAAGGTTTCATGCTCAACAAATAATGGCTTACAGGGCAGCTTTTAAACGGTGCTGGATTGGGGGGGCATTTGGTCGAACATCCGCTGGGCACGGTGCAAAAGGCCGCATTGTTTTGGGCCTGGATGGATGGAGGCGTTTTTTTGTCATTTGAGTGGTCGGGAGGTGGGAGGTGCAGTGCAGGCCGGAGAAGGATGGAGTCAGTCGTCGGCTCGGCTGCACTGCACCCGAAAGAAAACGAAATTGTCTTTTAAGTCCTGTCGGTAATCCTAAAGCTATCCCCGATTTGGACACATCACCTGTTCATCTTGTCGATGATCACAGGAACTACTGGCGGTGCATCAACCATCAATGGCGCGACGCACCCTTCCCTCTGCAGGGGCGCCATTGCCGGCGTTTCCTCCGGTGACACTTGGTCGTCCCTCAAGTACAGGATGCCGTCCTCCACGTCGTACAAGTTGGCCGTCCTGACCTCCTGCGCCAGCGCGCACGGCGCGCACAGCAGCCACCTGCCGTAGTCCGCCGGGCTGGGCCGGCCGGCGCCGCAGATGGACCACCGGTCGGCCGGCAGCCCGAAGCGGGTCCGCATCCGCGCGCGCCAGTAGCCCCCGTACAGCAGACCCAGCACAGACAGCAATGCGCCGGTGGCGCCGACGAGGAAGCCGAGCGTGGCGTCGTGGATGTTGAGCGCGGCGACGGCGAAGACCAGCACGGGCGCGGCGCAGAGCAGGGCGAAGGTGAAGACGTGCACGTACATGTTGCCCATGCCCAGCCGCTCCATGTTCCACCCGAACACGCAGAACGTGCACGACAGCGACAGCGCCGCCACCGTGGGGTCGTCGCCGAGGTCCAACAGCCCGCCGGCCCACTCCGGCGACGCCACCGCCACTCTGTTTCGGTTGCGTTTGCACTCGTCGTGCACAACCGCGGGCGCGGCCTCTTCGTCGTCGGTTGATGCCGCTGGGAGCACGACGGCCTCTCTTCTGCCGAGCGGGCCGTAGACCATGTAGAGGGCGACGGCGACGGGGGCGGCGAGGCCCAGCGCCATGCACAGGTTCACGGCCCAGTCGGGGCGGGTGTCGCTGCCGAAGAACCAGAAGAGCGCGCAGTAGGCGTACTGCGCCAGGCACGTGGCGTGAAGCAGCGCCACCACGAACGCCACGTGAAGCCGCTCGCGCCGCACGCCACCGGCAACTGTGTTCTTGCAGTAGACGGCGCGGAGGCCGGCGACATCCTGAGGGGCGCGCCATCGGAGGAGGAGCACGAGATGGTGGCAGAGGCGAGGGTGCTGGTACACGCACATGATGGTGAAGAGCGCGTTCAGCACCTGGTTCGCCACCTCCGTCCACCGCCGCCGCCGCGACGCGTCCGGCACGGCGGTGTTGAGCGCCCCCGTCATGTGCAGGAACACGAACGCCACGCCGCCGGCCACGAAGGCCAGCCAGACCAGCAGCGCCGCGTTCGTGGGGTGCTTGGCCCACGCGACGCACTTGGCCCACACTGCGCTCCAGTCCACGGTGCGCGCGAACGCCGGAGCGCGGCGGAGGAAGCCAGCGGAGGTGGTGCGGATGGTGGCGACGCGCCTGAGGAAGGCGTGGGTGCCGGCCAAGCTGAAGCGGTGACACCAGAGTTCCTTGGATGGAGCTGCCTTGAGGAAGTCCAAGAACCTCTCCTTCTTCTCCTCCTCCTTGCGCTGGCTTACTATTTGCATGGCTGATGATTTCTCATGCGATTCCAATTCCATAGTCGGTAATCAAGCGCAATTATTTTCGTTGTCTCTATTTTTTTTTCCTTCCTCCTCCTCCTTGTTATGGGACCGAGCAACTAGCGAGATCCTTGATGTGCAACTAGAAGTTGGTCATACAGAAGGAAGAAACAATGGGTGCCAACGTTATATACACGGTGTGTGAGTGATTTAGTTTACACGTAATAACTGTATGAAAGAGACTAGCTTAGATTCTGGTTCAAGTGAAGCACTATCTAATATATGACTCGTCAAAATTGGCAGGTTCATGCTGACTCAAACCCTGGTCGCGTTACTGATGCTTGATACGGTCAGAAGAATTCAGCAGACATGCAGTAGCTAAATCTGTACGTGTTGCTAGCACGAAAAAGTCGAGACGGCCAGCCCCAGTGAATGGACCAATTCACTGGCTCTCTGAAAGCTGGTTGATCACTCTAGTGCATGCGGCTTCCATTCCGAAAGCTGAGCTCGCTGCAAGCTCTGCCGTCGCGATCTATAAGGGTGCGTTCGGCGCACCCCTTCTAATTTTTAGCACCCATCACATCAAAGAGAATCTTGCTATTTAAAACTACTTTTATTAATTTAATGACAAAACCTATGTCACAACCTCTCTCTAAATCGCGAGACGAATCTAATAAGCCTAATTAATCTATATTTTGCTACAGTACTGCTACAGTAACCATCGTCTACTTACGACTTAATTACCTTCATTAGATTCGTCTCGCAAATTCGAGCGGAGTCCTAAAATTAGTTTTGTAATTAAACTTTATTTGTAATTAGAATATTCGTTGCAAAAACCCTCTAAAATTTAGACCCCATGCGCCGAACGCACACTAAGTTAGAACGTTGAATAGTAGTAATCAACTTTGGCATGCCGTTAACTAGGAAGGACCCAGTTTCAAGCCAACGAGGTTCAGTTTAGGCTGGTCATAACTGTCAGTCCTGCATGGACTCTCCCCTGTTGGCGTGCTCTGGCCGTGACTTGCTTTATTTTGCACGGGGAAAATACTGCTACCTGTCGACTTCCTCAGAATGGGCTGATCCACACGTTTCTGCACCCAAGTTCATGGGAACACAAGATAGGCAATTCGTCAGTTCCTCATGCTTCGTTGCGTGGATGATGATATCAGAAAAACCAGCGTACTGTAACATTCTCCTACATCTGGCTCCTTGACATTTCAATACTGTCTCAAAACGGCAGTACATCGGAATACAGTTCAGACGCTTGTGGGTCGTCGTACAATTGCAACGTTATTTCTTTTCATCAACAGTGACAGAATTATTTTCTAAAAGATATGAGTACAGGCACCCTGAATAACAAAAACAAATAGCAGTAAGAGGCCTTTTACTGTCTTGGAATTGGTCTTTACCCATTAAGATTCAGCCTGTTCGGCAGGCTGTTTTGCAACTGTTTTACTGTAGCGGCTGCTGAAGAAATAACTGCGAACACTGTAACGGATGCTGAAGAAATAACTGCGAACACTGTAGCTGCTGATAAGCAGCAGGCTTGGCGAACAGGCTGAGTTGAGCTAACTACGACTTTACAATTGCAGATGAATCTTGTACACTTTTGTGACAAAGTATGTGTGTGAACTCTAAAGAATAAAAGAATAGACTTTTTTTTTCGAGCAAAAACTCGAAAGAACAGACTTCCTGTTGAACCCGGAAAACAAAAATGGAGAAAGAAGAATGTTCATATATACATGCATATAGCAATCTACCTATGAGCAGCAGAGCAAGTTGAATGTGCTCTGCTTTAACGAATAAATCCCCTTGTGTAGAAAAGAATGAGCAGAGACAGCATGGTGACCACATTGATGAGTTTCTTGACCTTCTCCACCCTCCAGCTTCCGTCAGAGGATATACTCTGATCAGCAGCATGTTCCACAAAAGATGCATCTTCCTCCCGCACCATCAGAACGGAAGAGTCGGTCTGATCGATCATGTGGGCATGAGGAACACCACTGCACTCGTCAGATTTATTGTCATCCTCAACTTGGACCACCACAACCTGGACCGGTGGTGGAACCATGGCGTCGTCATGAACAACCACAACCTGTACCGGTGGCGACGCTGCAACCACCGTGATGTCACCAGGTGCACAGGAAACTTCATGATTGGTACTACACTTTAGCAACGGCGTCCTCCCCTCGTGATCATCGTCGTTATGAACAACAACCTTGGAGTAGAATGTCTCGCCGTGGACGTGGTAGAGGCTGGCGGTGCGCACCTCCTGCGCCAGCGCGCAGGGCCAGCACAAGAGCCACCGCCCGTAGTCGGTCAGGGACTTGGAGCCGCAGCACGCGGTGCTCCCGGGCAGGCCGAATCGCCTCCGCATCTGGATTCTCCAGTAGCCGCCGTAGAGCAGCCCGCACGCGCACAGCACCACTCCGGCGCCGCCCACCGCGTCGCCGACGACGTAGTCGCCGATGTGCAGCGCGGAGACGCCCAGCACCCAGAGCGGCGCGAAGCAGAGCAGCGCGAAGGTGGCGGCGTGCACGTACCGGTTGCCCAAGCCAAGGCGCTCCGCGTTCCACCCGAACACGCAGAACGTGCACGACACCGACAGCGCCGCCGCCGCGGGGTCGTTGCCGCAGTCGAACATGCCGCCGGCCCACTCCGGCTCGACGACCACGACGCGCTCCTCCATCATCATGGGCTCCTGATCCATGGCCGTCACGGCGTCGGAGGTCATCGAGAGGAAGAGGTCGGGCTGGTCGGCTTTCCCCAAGGGGCTGCACGCGGTGTAGGCGGCGGCGGCGACGGGCGCGGCCACGCCGAGTACGAAGAAGCCGTCCTCGAGGAGCTCCGGACGGGTGGCCTTGGTGTATCCCCAATAGAGGCCGCACAGCACGTACTGGCATGCGACCGTCAGCTGCAGCAGCGCCACCACCACGCCCATGTGCAAGCGCTCCCCGCGGCGCGGCTGTCCGTCCGTGCAGTAGGCGGCGCGGAGCTCGGCGGCGTCTTTGGGGCGCCAGCGGCAGAGGAGGAAGAGGTGGTGGCAGAGCGCGGGGTGCTGGTACACGCTCATCAGCGTGAAGAGCGCGTTCAGCACCTGGTTGTTCGTCTCGATCCACCGGTTCCTGGCCGGCGCCGGGAACGCCCCGTCGAGGAGGCCGAGGAGGAGGAGCACGAACATGCCGCCGGAGACGCCGACGCAGAGCAGCCACAGGAGCAGCGCGATGTTCATGGGGTTCTTCAGCCACGCCTTGCACGTCCGGCGCACGGAGGCCCAGTCCACGGTCACCATGTGTCCGTCGTCGGTCTTCGGGCGGCACAAGGAGGAGGGGAGCCAGGACTGCGCGCTCTGTTTCTCCGGCTGCTTGTCGAGGAGGTGGTCGCCGAGCGGCGCCGTGGAAGATGGTCGGCGGTAGCTGGCAAGCATTGGGATACTGTGCATGGCGGCGTCGTGATGGTCTCCGGTCGTTGGCTTACAGCCGGCATGGGCCATGGCGGTGTGTGCGCTACGTACCCAACCAGGAAGGTGAAGTAGTCACGCATCAGTTTTGGTGGTTTGCTTTGCTTTTTGTTCAGTGTTTAGGGAGGAGGACGGACAGGTCCTGATCTGAGACTTGTGAATCCATCAATCTGGGGTGGCTTGAACAGTCAAAGCTTGGGTGCTTCTATACTGATGTAGGCAGGCAGCACTGTTGTCCAGGTAATTTGGAACGCAGCCAAGTCAAACATGGCGTGTGCGTGCGTGTGACGTTCTGGTGCACGAGTGTGCAGATTCATTCGGAAAAGCATCACTGGCAGGCAAGACATTCAATGAGAGAGACGAACACGTGCACAGCAAGAAGAGCAGGACTTGCTGATCCAATAGATACAGGGGTGTTTTCTTGCACTGTTGCACAGAGCAGAGCAGAGAACAGTCATGAATGATGGAGCCCTGATCCAACAGTCACAGTAATTCTGAATACGTATGATGTAGCAGCAGCCCAAGGTGGCAGGGGAGAAGAGAGAAAGCATACGGTGGCCGGCGTTACTTGGGTCAGTGAGGAGCATCAGTTCCCCTGCGGCCATGAACGAACACCTTTCTGTTTTCTCTTCTTTCAGCTCGTCGAGGCCAAAGGTCAATGGCTTATTTTCTCGGTTTCACAGAGGATGATGTCTTTACTGCACCAGACACGAGGAGGAGAGCGGCGAAAAGCCAAGGAGGCCGGCTGCGCCGGTGGCGCCGGGCGGGGGCGGCGGCCTGATGAACGACGAAACGGTGACAGGTAGACGAAGCGGCCTGGTTGGGTCTGATCTGGGCCGTACGCATTTGGTCCAACGGATACGGATAGACCACAAAAGAGAAGGACTCGGTCAAAGCATGTTTTTCATAAAACTCCCTGATTTGGATCGCGATCCAAATATTTACGAAACGTCCCCTATATCGGATCGCGACCATTAATCACGATCCAACTATTTACAAAAAGATCCCTAAACTGGATTAATCGCGATCCAACATTTTTCGAAAAACCCCCTCGTCTCGTTTGGGCCGGGATTCTCCGCGGCGGTTCAAAGCAAAGGGACGCGCCGGCGAATGGCGATGCCGCGGACACCAACGGATAAACGCACGCCGGGGAAGAGGTGCTCTCTCGATGTCTGGTACAGTAGATGGGAAATCATCGAGCCGTGTTGGGTGAAGATACGGCCAACTGCGGCGGGGATGGTGTCGTGACGGTACCGGCGGCGGAAGGAGGAGATGATGCTTCGGGCGAAATGTTCCGCCTCCATGGAAGCTGCGGCAGCAGGAGGATTCCTGTTTCTCCGAGCCTCCGTTGCCTCCGCCGTCTCGACACGCGCCAGCTGCAGCCCCGCCACTCCAACCAGGGATCCCTTCGCCATCAACCATGCTCTCGTCGCTGCCTCCTCCTCCCCGGCTTCCACCTCGCCACCATATGTGGGCACCAAGCTCCACGCGCGCTCTGTCAAGCTCGGCATGGCTGCCGACACCTTCACGGCGAACAACCTCCTCATTTTCTACTACAAGCGCGGCCTTCTTGACTGCGCCCTGGACGTGTTCGATGAAATGCCGTGCCGCAACCTCGTCTCTTGGACGTCCATGGTGTCCGGCTGCATGCGCAACGGCGCGCCTGAGATCGGTCTGGGGCTGTTCGTTTCCATGGTTAGGAGTGGATTCTGCCCGAACGAGTTCCCTCTCGCCGGTGCCTTCGGTGCTTGTCAGTCCACGCCACATCCAAAGCTTGGCCTTTCGCTCCATGGCCTTGCTGCCAAAGTTGGCCTTGATGGCAATCCTTACGTGGGGAGCTCCCTGCTGCTCATGTATGCAAAGTATGGGCGTGTTGCCGCTGCGGAGAAAGTGTTTGGCAACATATGGTGCAAAGACATGGCATGCTGGAACGCAATGTTGGAGGGCTATGTCTCCAATGGTTGTGGGTACAATGCGATGGTGACAGCAGTTCAGATGCATCAATGTGGAATACCGTATGATGTGTACACCTATATTTCGGCTCTGAAGGCTTCTTCGATCTGCGGTGGCTTGAATTTTGGACAGCAGCTTCATGGTCTTGTCATCCAGAACATGTTCGAGTCTGATACCTCAGTGATGAACGTGCTTGTGGATATGTATTTGAAAGCAGGACTGAAGGAAACTGCCATGGCTATCTTCGGTAAGATTCAGCAGAAGGATACCATTTCCTGGAACACAGTGATATCGGGTCTTTCACATGCTGAGGATGAGAGGGCAGCTGCAGCATGGTTTGTCGACATGTCGAGATGTGGCTGTAAGCCTAATCAAGTTACGCTATCTGTCATGTTGAGGCTCAGCAGTACTAAAGAGAACATATCCCTTGGTCTTCAGATCTTTGGCCTTGCCTATTGTCATGGCTACTCTGAAAATGTTCTTGTGGCAAATTCCATCATCAACATGCTGTCTCGATGTGGATTCCTCAACAGCGCATATTGCTTCTTCTCGGATCTCAGTGCCAGGAATGTTGTGACATGGAACGAGATGATTGCAGGTTATGGTCTGCACAGTTGTTCTGAAGATGTGATGAGGCTCTTCCGCAGCTTGCTTTGCTTCGGAGCCAGACCAGATGAGTTCACCTATCCAGCTGTTTTGTCTGCTTTCCAAAAAGATCATGACATGAGGAACCACGAGCAAATCCACGCAAGTATTCTAAAACAAGGATTTACATCGTGCCAGTTTGTCTCAACTTCATTAATCAAAGCAATGGCAGCCTCTGGTTTAGTTCAGAGTTCACTGAAAGTCATCGAGGATGGTAGCAAGATGGATTTGGTGTCATGGGGAGTCATCGTCTCTGCATTCTTGAAGCATGGCCTGAACGATGAGGTCCTTTACCTTTTCAACTTGTTTAGAGGTGATTGCTCAGAGAATCCTGATGAGTTCATCCTGGCTAGCATCCTGAATGCCTGCGCAAATGCTGCATTAATCAGGCAGTGCAGGTGCATCCATTCACTTGTTTTCAGGACAGGGCACAGCAGGAACTTCTGCGTGGCAGGTGCATTGGTTGATGCCTATGCTAAGTGTGGTGATATTACTGCTGCAGAAAGTGCTTTCGCTGATGTTTCATCAGTAACTGGTGATGCTATATTGTACAATACCATACTGACAGCCTATGCCAACCATGGTCTGATCCATGAAGCCCTCAGCCTCCACCAGGAGATGAAACAACTTCAACTGGCCCCAACACCAGCTACATTTGTCGCGATCATCTCAGCTTGCAGCCATCTTGGGCTAGTCGAGCAGGGCAAGCTTCTGTTCACTTCCATGTCTGATCAAGGGATGAATCCAACAAGGGCCAATTATGCCTGCCTGGTCGATCTTTTGGCACGGAAAGGTCTACTTGAGGAGGCAAAAGGCATCATGGAAGCAATGCCGTTTCAGCCATGGCCTGCAGTATGGAGATCGCTGATGAATGGTTGCCGAATCCATGGAAACAAAGAACTCAGCGTGCTTGCAGCAGAGCGTATCCTGAGAATGGTGCCAAGCAGCGATGGTGCATATGTATCGTTGTCGAATGTCTACGCAGAAGATGGAGAATGGCAGTCTGCAGAGGCGACCAGGAGGAGAATGACTGAGTATCAAGTGCAGAAAGTGCAAGGTTACAGCAGCGTTGAGATTTAATTTCGCTACTCAGGGATGTTGCTCACAACAGAGCAACCACTTTAGGGAAGGAACCATATTAGATATAGCTGTGAATGTCAATTGTGAATACGGTTTTGCTGAACATTTTGTTACAGATAGCTACACGGAATACTTAGCATTCATAATTGAGGACAGAGAACATCCAACAATAGTGAAGTATCAACTTTAACCCAGTTTACCAACTCAGCAAATTCAAAAAGCATGGAGAGAAACCTCAAATTAATCTGTTCAAAATAGAGCTCTCTAGGCTGACACGCTATAAGGAGTACAATCAGTAACAAGGCAAACATGAACTGCCTCAGTTTACAAACTTGCATCTATTTTTTCAGGATACAAGAATTCTCTCTAAATTGGATGAGCTAGCTTCTACATGTACCAATATACTAGTACTATTCGAAGGCCATTACAGTTTAAGGCGACCACAACAATTTATTTGAGCTCATATATCACCCGTGAACTTATTGTCTGCAATGCGTGCACATTCTGACTCTTGGTCATTGGTTTCGTAGACAAATTTGCTGTTCTCAACTATAGGTTCCTCGTGAGGCACCCATTCAGCATTGCTAGGTCGAACAGGTTCTATGGCCCTCGTTCCGTCCTCAGGCTGCATCTTTGCAGTATTGCATGGTGGTTCCTCCTTTACACTGGTAGCTTCCCTACTAGGTTGCAATGTCACAGAAAACCTCAGAGACTCTTGTTCTGTGCTTCTAGCATCCTCATCCGGGTTCAGCCTTTCAGCACTACTCACCATGTTGCAGGATTGCAGAATTGAAGGATTATTAGGTTGTACCAATGAAATATCGCTGTGTAGTTCTGGTTCCACTAGCCTAGCTTCCTCCCCATGTTGCAGCACTGCAGTGTCACAAGGTAGTTCCTGCTTCAGAATTCTTGCTTCCTCGTTATAATGTGCCATTGCAGTATCTCTAAATGTCTCCAGTTGTGTTCTTCTAACATCATCATCATGTAGCAATGCTGCAAGGCCACTGGGAGGCTCCTGCTTTGCAATTGCAGCTTCCCCATTATATTGCATCATTGTAGTATCCCTAAGAAGCTCATGTTCTACTCTTCTAACTTCTTCATCAGGTAGTGCCATTGTGGCATTGGTGGATGGGTCCTCTGGTATTATTGCCTGCATTGGGACATCAGAATCATGAGCATCCCCAGCCATTCTAACTCCATCTTTTTCAGCATCAACGGTTTGGTCAGTCTTCCTCATGAATTTCCTCTTGTTCCATTTCTTCTTGTAACCATCTTTCTTGGCTTTAAGTGGTTTTGGGGTTTCAGTTGGCCTTTTCTCAGCCTCTTTAACCTGCCTCTGGCCAGGAACAACAATGTACTGTGTGGCCCCATTTGTGCCGCCCTCTGATTGACCTGCACCAAACATTGGCCATTTATGATCTAACCTCAGGCCAGCACCGCGACGAGGAGGAATAAATTTGCAGAATGAATGCCCCTGGACTGAATAATAAGAAATTACCCTGGATTGCAAGAAGAGCAGTTCGAGCAGCTTTTATCTCTGCCTCCTTCTTGGTTCTAGCTGCAGCACCAATATATTGTATGCCACCAATTTCAACAGTGCATATAAAAGGAGCTACGCCTGAAGCTTGTTTAGTGCAAATATACGATGGAATGGCGTAATTCATCTTCTGGGCATACTCCTGAAGAAGATTCTTGCACAGCCCAGTTTCTTGCTGCAAAGCATATCAAAGAAACACATTAATAAAGAAGAGATACTGCACTGTTATTCTGATTTAGGGATCCTAATTCCAAAGAACTAACAAATCTTCAGAACCTGAAGTCTAAATGATACCTTTGGACATGATAATATTTTTTTAAAAAAAACGTCCTGAGAGCTATGTGTGGCCATTGTTTCAGAAATTGAGCAGAACTAAGTTTGCAAGCTCTTCATTACTAATTCCCAAGTATATCAAGAGGATACATTAGTGCAATCAGGAGGTAATGTCAATGTAATTCCATACTATATTTAGCACAACTGGTACCTTCACAATATACAAACAATCAGAGAAAAAAACAATAAGATATTGCTAGTTTTCCATGAAACTAAATAGCATTTCCTGATCATCTTAAGATACTGCAAGCTTAGCAGTCAAACCAATTACTTAAACCTAATAACATCAAGGAAAACATGAGCTATCAGTGGGTAGTATGGAATAGACTATCTCCATGAATGCAACTTACAACTGCGCGGATGCCTTCAGTTGCTGGCACGGAGCGGGCTATCTCCATGAGGGCGACTTCCGCAGCTGACTGTTCTGCAGCCTTGCGGCTGAAGAATCCGGGCAGCGATTCATACTTGGTGTTGTTAACGACCACTGTGGACTTGAAGATGGGTTCATGAGAAGGGCCTTCTTTGATGGTATGGTACTCTGGGGTCGGTAGGCCAGCTTTCTGCGCGTACTCTTGGAGACGGCTCTTGAATACGTAGCAATTCTCAACCCCTGCGCCAAATCAAAGCATACCACAGCTAAGAAATTGGCAATATTGGTGGGGAAAAAAATCGAGCTTTGAAATTATTTGGAAGAGCCTCCGCTCCAGTTGATATGCTAGCAAGCTTTGGTTACGAGTAGAATAAGTGGCCTCCAATTAATTCACATTTGTGGTCCGCACGGTTAGGCAAATGCACGAAGTAATGAAGTCGTAGCAGAGAAATTGAGCGAATCGGCCCGAGGAAAGGGGCGAAAGGGGGGAAGGGCATGCCAACTTACTGATTCCGCCGCGTCCGATGACGACGCTGGGCGCCTGGGAAGGGTTTGTGGCGGCATCGGGCGGCGCCGCGCCTCCGCTGTCCATAGTCCCCCGGCCGCCGCCCTAGAGCAGAGTGCGGCGAGGATGGTGGTGGTGTGTGCCGTTCCTCCTGTAGGCGTGCAATACTGCTGCGTTCTTGCCGATGCTGTCATGGTACGCTGCCAGGTGGGCCCCCTAAAAATGGATTCTCAGTTACTGGGCTGGGTTGGATTGATAGGTGGGCTGAACTGTAAGGAAAGAGGAATGCAGCAGAGTCCACGACGCAGTGGTAGAGAGAGTTGATCACCCCCTGCCCTCTCCGGCGACGGCAGCGGTCATCGTCTGGCTAGCAGCCACTCCGACGGTCCGACCGCCTCTGCACACAGACCCTCGTCGCATGATGCTTCTCTTCCTATCACGAACGCCGAGGCGTCCAGCCGTGCAGCACGTCCAACAGCAGCTAGAGCATGCGCCCGAGCGACGTGGCACACCAACAAGCTCAGACAACGCTCGGCGCGTCCATATCCCCTGAAAGAAGACGCAAAATGAATTTGAACGTTGCGCTTCCTTGAAAGCGAAAATGCATGGGTGTGCCAGTCAAGAAATAACGCTTGACGAGGGCTCTATCATGGTGAATGTGGCTTGGTCGACGTTTTGAAATCTCTAATTTGGATGTACCACTTCTGTTTCACTTCACAATGTTTGTGCGGAGCTGAGCATCTTTTATTCTCTGGGATCAAGCTTTCCTCTGCATGGGCCTCGTGCCCCCGTCTCGTCGCCGGCCACTCCGGCCTCCTCCGAACAAAAATCATCCTCCTCATCGCACAATGCACCAGCTCCAATCAGCTGCTGCCTGAACGCCGACGCGTCCAACCCAGCAGCGCATCCGTCCCGCGTGATCTCCATTAGCAGCGCCCGCGCCCGGACGACGTGGCCGCCGACACGCAGCACGCCTATCAGCTCCGACAACGCCGGCGCATCCCATCGCAGTCCTCGCCGTATGGCTTCCCGCGCCGCCTCCGTCGCAGCGTCGACGTCTCCGGCTGCCACGCACCCGGCGACCACGACGCCGAACGTCGTGACGGCCGGCGGGCACCCGGCGCGCTCCATGCAGTCCACCATGTGGCGCGCACCGGCCAGGTCGCCCCTGTCGCACAGCGCGCCGAGGTAGGCGTCGTAGACGCGCACGCCCGGCACGAGCCCCCGAAGGAGCATTTCGTCGAACACCTCGTCGACGGCGTCGAACTCCCGGCTCGCGCGGAAGGCCCGCAGCATCCGCTCGAACTCCGGGAGCCCCGGGGCCACCCCGTCGGCGTCCATATGCTTCTTCACGAGCTCGTACGCCTCCGAGGTCTTGTCCTCCCGCAGGAACGCGTCGAGGACGGCGCGGTGGTCCGACCTGCTTGGCGAGACGCCCCACCGGCGCATGTCGCCCAGGAACGCCGCGGCGTCCCGGGCCGGAGAGCATTGGCAGAGGGAGGCGAGGACCGCGCTGCAGTGGCTCGGGTCCGGGTCGAGGAGGAGGCCGGGCATGCAGCGCAGGAGGTCGACGGCGGCGGCGGGTTGGCGGGCGCGGCAGAGCGCGGAGGTGAGGATGCGGAACGTGGTTGCGTCGGGGCCGCGTGGGGCGCGGCGCGGAGGAGGACGGAGGGGGCGACGCGGAGGAATGCCGCGGATGAGGAGCAGGAGCAGAGCGCGGCGAGGAGGGAGTTGAGGGCGCGCGTGGTGCGGAGGGAGGTGGAGAAGAGTGTGGCGGCTGCGGCGAAGCGGCCGTGGCGCGCGAGCGTCAGGAGCAGGCGGTGCTCGTCTGCCCGCGGCAGCAACATCTCGCACGCCTCGGCTGGGCGGCAGCATGCCTGATTTGAATTGAATTTAAAGGAAGCTGCTGGTTCGAGTATAACTGTACAAGCCATGAGTTGTGTTTTGCTCCAATTTGATTGGATACATAACTTGCATAAACTGTGTTCCACGAAACCAAAACACCAACACATAATGCCTTGACCACCGTAAGCGTAATAAGCACTGTAAAACCAAAGACACCAGAGCTTGTATTGTATTGCAACTATCAACAAATTTAGTACATTGCTCTTCAGGCTACGGCACAGATACTGCTGCTCCCCTCACGAGTCACGCAGGTGCTATCCAAGGATCCAAGCTTTCACTTGTGACGGCTCCTGCCTTCCACATTCTGCATCCAGCTTAATTAAGAACATCGGTCGCTCTAGTTCCAGTTCACGGCTTCCTTCTATCAACATGGTCCCTGAGGAGCAGAGAATGCCACTGGGAGATACACCACCCAGAAATGCATGGATACACCATCCATCCATCAATTCACCTCGAGATATCACAGCAGTTTCATGCCGCAAGCAGCAAAGTACCCAACAGCCCATGCTTCCCCATTCGCTCCACTTCCGGGATGAAAACTACACCCAAGTGAAACATCCCTTCTATATATTACAACTGAGACCGACCAGATTGCTGACAAACGGTACAAACACAATTCACATATACAAACGGATTACAATGCACCACTTGGGGACAGATCAATGCGGGCCATCTAGTGCTAATATTAGCTGGACAAATGCTTCACTATCTATTCAATAACATCTGTGATGCCTGGGCCCATATGCACAACCACTTCCCAAGGCAGCCCCTACCAAACCCCATTTATGATATCACGCCTGTTTACACTTGGCAAAGAACACAATCCCAATGAGTCGACTATTTACATTTTGGGTTAAACTAGGTATGATTATTTGGGGGAAGCCTCCAAGTTTGATGACAGGACCGGTGTAGGGTTTGGCAACCTTCTGCAAGGAGGCTAATGAATCTTGTGCTGTATTTTACAAACTGCACACACCATCCACCAGGCAATGTGCACTCAGAGCCACGGGGCTATCACCGCCATGTCGGTTGACAAGGCCTCGCATCTTGGATCTTGTAGCTGGACCGGCATGGAGCCATCATTCGGCCATCCAAACATTGGCCCTATGGATTGCATTGTCGTCGCATGCCATGACATGTAGGCCTCATCTCACTTGTAATTTTCCTCAGCATAGATAGAGACAAGAGCATTATCACCAGCACCAGCAGCCAAAAGTGATTTGTATGGGTGAAAAGAAAGGCAGTTAACACTGCCTATCCTCTGGCCCATAAAAGATGGTTGATAGCGTATTATCGTCAACTGTTCTCCTTCAAGACTGAACACTTTGATCATCTGCTTTGCTGAGCCACTTGCAATAACCGGGGCATGCCGATGAACAGCTAATGCTGTCAGCGAACCCCTGTGTGCCTCGATAGTTAGGTAGGGTTCTGCTGCCCTTCTAATGTCGAGAAATTGAATGTCTCCAGCTTGAGATGCGCTTACAATCTGTGCCAGCATAAATCACAAAACAGGGACACTAAAAAACTTAAACAAGACCTACATATATATTTATAAAAGCTTGAATAACAGAAAACAAAATGCATAACATAGCAATGCAAAGAAGCAGTAATGTTTATATACCTTGTGAGGATCAAAACCAGGTTGAAAACCTATGCCCACTACCTTTTCTGTTCTTGGAGCATGAGGTCTGGCCACATAGACAATTCTGCAGCATTGAAGAATTCAGAGTTCAAAACATAAACTAGAGAAGAGGCAATGGGATATTGAATAGGGAACATAAGACATACATATAGTCTTCAACAAATGGTACAAGGCCAAGTATGTACGTGTAGATATTACTCTACTTACCTATCAGGAGCACGGACATCAAATATCCTGACAGAAGCATCAGCAAAACCAGCAGCAAATTGACCAGAGCGGACCTGAGATGCAGACTGAAACAGAAGCAACAAGCAAAGGTCATGCTCAAAAGCAGAAGATTCAGACCTGATTAATTGGTGCAATAACTTTCATATACATAAAGCTCTCAAACAGCTTATTTAAAATCTATGAAATGAAAGTACATACGCTATTGAAAAAAATAAGATAAGTGGACTAAACCATTACACGAATAGATTACTTATTTTGTGGTCAAGAAAAAACCATAGTTTATGGCACTATAGAACCAAATGATCGTCAAATTTCGTTTTACACCTTGCTCACATTGCTCAACCTACAGAGAGCCAACCAAACGCCACATCCATTCATAAAAACTTGGCCATTCGAATTGCACACACTAGGTGCTCTATTTTTTTCCCTGGATTTTCTCTCTGTTGGCCATTCATATATGGATATACGCCAACTCTCGCTACCATGTTTATTTTTGAGAATTGAATAAATATTTTGAGAAATTAACTCAAATAGACATGGAAACAAGAACTCACCAGAGCTGAAATGGCGCTATTAGCAGATGATTGAATGGTGCTAAGAAGTTGTTCCTTGTCAAGATCCCATACCAGGATGGAAGCCATGTCACCCGATGAGTACTATTTAACAACAAAAGGAAGCAAGTACCTGTATTAGAGCAACCTACAATGCGTAAAACAAAATTACAGTACTAGTGTATGACATCAGAATATCACCAGATAACCAGATTGCTGCTGCCAATCGATCACAACACTACGACCAGCAGCTCGATGACCCTGAACTGATGAGAAAGCAGTTACAAGTTTCTGCCCTCCCTTTTGAGTGAAGTTTTTCCATATGCGGACATTTCCATCACCTGGAACACGAAAATTAGATGGCATAATAGCCATGATGATTACAAAACAATGAGCATAGAGAATAGGGGCATACTTGAGGCAGCTAAAAGCACGCTCTCATCAAGTTCATTGATAAGCAAAAGTTTAGATAGCCCCCTGTCGGACAACTTGTGGTTTTCAAAAGCGTTCACTGGCAGCGCGTCATCATAGTTCCACACCCTGAGATGAGGCACAGAACTTTAGCAACTGCAAAAAGTGCATATGATGTACTCGAATTTTCACTTTTCATTGCAGCAGTAAAAGTTTTACCTTATTTGCTCATTTTCATCAGCTGCAACAACAATAGGAGAAAATGGCATCAATAATGCTGCTTTTGTACCCAACTCAAACCTCGTATCCCAACTAGCAATCTGGCTCGTCATCTTGCAAGCTGTTATTCCCATCATCCACCGGCAAAAGGTGAACCAAAAACAAAAAACTGATATAAGTATAGAGTACCAACAAGAATGTGTAGTGCAGAATGATGCAGACATGCACGTACAGGAACGCTGGCATTTAGAAATGCAATCAAGTGCAGTTCGTTCTCTCTCTTCTCTTCTAGCATTTGCTTCCTCGTTATCATCAGAACCAGTTAGAAGTGGCCTTGCAAAGTGACCACAACTCCAGTTGTAAATAATTGATTGGGGAACTATACTTAGATCAGCATTACTGGGAGCCGCAACAGAGCTTAAAAGGGGATCAGCTAAGCCCTCAGGTGAATTCATAAGATGTGGTCTGAACTCCATAGAACAAACTCGGCGTAACCCTGTAAGAAGATAATCATGCTGAGGAGGGCTAACAGGAGGGGTCCTAAATGCCATTGAGAAGCTTCCTGCAAAATATTGGAAGGCACAAATCAACAATTCATTTCTTATCCTAAAATCGAGATGTTCCAAGCACAAAGCAACATTCGTGATCACAACATACCAGAGTTCATATCAAACCAAGAAGAAGAACGTGCCATTCCAAAGTTTGATGGAGGTGCAGATGCCTCTCCTTGATGTGCACCGCCACTGTTAATTCTTTTATGTTTCATGACCACTTGCTCAACGCCTATGAGGGACAGGGTTCTCCGACCAATAGTTGCAATTCTTGGGTAAGGATCTTTAGCAACAGAACACATGGTCGATATAAATTGAGAATAAATTGTACTATCAGCAGGCATTGATCTGTTGTGGCTGAGACCACCATTAGTTACATTCTCCCTCAGTAATATGCCTGAATCAGAGTGTTGAGAAGAATCATCTGACTGGGGAGAGCCATGCAAGATGCTAGATGTAGCCATCGGGCTGCTTGTAGAAATTCTTCCATCACGACCAGTGCCACTGCTCTCGCTGCCAACCCTTAGCACAGGACCAATATGAGAAGCAAGACCACTGCTGCCTTGTAGAATGTTGGTGGGACTATAAACACTGGTTGGATTATTTATATTAGCCAGTGATGGTAGAGACTTCAGCACTGAATTGGTTTGAGGTTTCCAGTACTCAGAAGCAACAGATTTAAGATGTTTGTTGTGACCCAGTGCAAAGCGGGCAAGTGCTGGAAAAACATCAACTTAACTCAAAATGGTTCCCAAGAGGCTAAAAGGAATATAATATGCTTAACACATAAAAGAGGCATTTAGCGCGAACATACTTTCCTAATGCACATACCTGTAGCAACCTCAGATCGAACAAGGGGGCTACCATCTGAAGCAACCTGCAGAAGGCTTCGAACAACACTTATTTCAGCTCTCACCTTTTCATCATCATCAGGATCATCATCAACTCCACTTAATGATGATGATCCCATAGCCAAGAGATTCCCAAGTGCAAAAACAGCAGAAGCTCTGACCTGACAAAACAAAATATTCAATGCGTTTGTGAAGTAGGCAAAAGAATGAACTGCTACAATATGAAAGTCACCGTACCTCAGGCTGAGGCTCTGACAATAGCAAGGTAACAATGTCTGGCGCATTTGATTGTAAACCAAGTAACTGAGCCTCGGGGAAATCTTCCCAGAGTTTGCCAAGGCATAAACAAAGCCACTGCAAAAGCAAAGGCTCTGTTTGTCCATCATGAGGATTCTCAGGTTGCAGATGTCTCAGGCAAACATCTATAAGACCTGCACTAATACAAGCCTCTTGACCCTTCCTGTGCCCATCCACAATAACCGCTAAAACGAAAGCAGCCATCGCTCGCTGCTCTGGGTAAGCATCCACACTGTCAAGAAACCTGATAAAATATGCATGCCCTCCGTCTTTGACCAAGTCAACCTGGCATGACTGTCATTCGAGGGGAAACAATACAGGGTAAACACCTGAATGTTGAAAAACGAATACAATCCCAGAAGGTTCCAAAGTAGAGCGCATACCTTATCAAGAGAGAGAATTTTTGTCCATATGAACACAAGAATTTGACGCAATTCTATTGCACTTGTTTGAAGCAATTTGAGTACATAAGGGAAGATTCCGACAGATAAGGCCTACAATAACATTAAGTTCCTGAGGTTATAAATAAATATTACAAAGTACATAAGAGGAAGATTCTGACAAACAAGGCCTACAACAATATGAAGTGCCTGATGTCGATGGTACTGAAAGAGGATAAACAATAAGCAGTTCATATAAAAGAAACGTAAATTCAGAAGAAGTCAACTACATACCAAATCAACTGCCCATGGTCCCATGTCAAGAAATCTTCCAAGCAGAACAAGTGCTCTAAATCTGTGTGATTGACTAAGCAGGACCTACACAAAACACCAGGGGTAAGAGAAAGAGGAACAAAACAAAAAAAAAAATTGTTGGAGATAACTAACAGGAATGCATGCAACGAGATAACTTTTTCTCAAGTTGAGTCTGTAGCAGCAAAGAGGTTACAAATGAGGTGCTTAAAAATACATACCAAAGTAAGTTAAAATGGGTCAAATAATACGGAATTTCAGGTAACTGAAGCAGCAAGATTTCTTACCTGAAGAACTATAGGTAACTGTTCAGGGGGTTTCTTATCCTCAGAGCCATGATCAAGCCACACTTCAAATGCCGTCAATTGTTCCGTAAAAAATGGGCTTGGCTGGTTTGAATAAGGAGAAATAATTTACCAAAATGATTACACTCAAAAATTGCGCAACAATATCTCAAAAGGAAAAAGTAAAAAAAAAAAACCTGAAACTCCGCATTTGGATCAGCAATTAACTGAGGAAGCTTGGAAAGGCATATCTCAGCCGCCATGTCCCATGCATCCCTGGCATTTAGCAAGTTACGGAAAATGCACAAAATAATAGTAATTACAGAAACAGAATGACCAGTCAAGTTAGCTACCACATATGGTGCTGGTGTGTTGGTGGTAACAATGGGTAGGAAATTGGGGAGCAATTTGCGGAACGCATGATTCTCTCAGCAAGTAAGAAGTTGCGGAAGAGACTAGCAACCAGAAGATCTTGCCTAAAAAGCCTTTGGAATAGATCTGCACAGTGAAACTTGTATCACAACCAGAGAAACCCTGACATAATAATTTGAGCTCAAATGTAACTTGTTTTCTTGTTCCTAAGAATATTTCCAAGATGCATTACCATGAGGAAGAACATTCCACGCAATAGTATCTGTAATAGCAGTGAAAATCCAGTTTAGCTCCCCAAGAAGAGTTTTACGGTCATTTTGCCTTCCAGGAATTTGGTCAATAAGGGAAGGATCCAGAGAACCACGGAGTAAGGACCGGTTACAAAACCTGCATCGTATAATAAAGAAGTGGAGGAGAAATTAAGGAATAGTTTACAGGTAAGGAAAGAAAAATGCACTCCACACTATCAGGGAAAAGAGATAGACAGACCAGTGCAACGCCATTTTTATTGGTGTTGTGAGGCACGCTGTAAACACATCAGCAGGAAATTCAGCACTTTGGGGGAGAGTTTGATGTGCCTCGCATGCAGCAAGAAGAATGCAATCCTTCAGTGAGGATGCCGAAGAGCTGGAACTCCAGTCTAGGCGCTGAGTAACCAGTAATCACAACAAATATTAAGTCATACAGGAACAGAAACAGACACAAAACACTCTTAACTAGAAGTATACCATACCTCTAGAAAAGCTTTCACAATGATTCCAGCTGCTGAGCAATCGAAAACATAAATTGAAGGTGTTTTTAGCCATGAATCAAGGTCAGTAATAGGAAGTGGAATATACTGTGTGTAACTCTGCAAAAAGAGGGGGGGAATAACCGCTTCGTTAAGACATCTATGATAAGTACATGCAGTAACCAAAGGACCTAATAATATTTACCTTGTTAAACACCCAAATCTCACCATTAGCTGTAGGCTTTGGTACACCGTGGCCATTATAGTGGAACAGGACCCTCTCTGACTTGGCATATTTGCGGCAGGTATTACAAAGCTTCTTAACTTCCTCCACTGTGGGATCCAGCTGAAGCTTGTAACGAGCCTGCAAGTGCAATGCCCAAAGATGTAAATAATGATTATGAAAGTACCACATAGATTAAACAGGAAAGTAAATTTCTCACCTTAGGTTGCCATCGTTCATACTGTGAGTGCAATGTTTTTCCAATATTTTCAAGGGCTTTCGGAGGTGCCATAGAAAATGGATCTGTTACACAAAGGAATGAAGATTTATGAGAACATCTCAAGTCGACTGTATAATGTGCAATAAGTGTAATAAATATTATGAATCACCATGATGGTCAAAATCTGGTGCATTTCTACAGTTATGTATATGGTTATGGACCAAAAACCATCATGAGCATTAACAAAATAAGTTTATAGCTTCCAGAACAAAGTAAAGTATCTTAGCCTAGAAAAAGGTATTCCTCTCCATATCAGGAGTTAATTGTTAACTTTAAATTCAAACGTGGGATAGGTGCAAAAATAATCACCTAAAAACTAGAGGAAAAATACTCTCCTTTTCGGAAGATAAACTTCAACAGTAATTTTTTAGAATAGTTGTGTCAGATGAATTATTAGTTGCAGTCAATTCTGTTACAAAATATGTTCAAACGGCATACAGAAATACAAAAAGCTAATAAAAGTAAGAAACGATTTCACTAACATGATGAAAAACAGTTCATTTTTGGCGTATTCTAACACATAAGATTTATCATCTGGTGATGAGCTGAATTTCACAATAAGATGAACAGAACTAAACTGCAGACATTATCATCAGATGCCTGGAACTTTGGATGAAAAGATATAGGCATTTACCTATCCAGCACTCCATTCTTGCACAAGGAGATATTTTAATTACATCTGGCGGATCAACACTAATGTTTAAACACAATACAAGTGCAACACATCCAGTCTTCATCTGCAATACCAAGTCCATTGTTAGTAAATGTCGTGTAATAATGTAAAAGATGTGAACAATTTTATAAAGAAAATAACATCCAATGGCCAGACAAAAAGAAACAATATAACCAAAATGAACAAAAGAACAATATTCCAATCAAAGCAGGCACCATTAGAATAGTAAATAAAAGAATCAACAAAAAGTTTTCAACAGTGCCTTGTTTTACACAGTACATAGGCCTCCGTAGAATTTCACGATAGATTGTACATATCTGCACACGTCTTTTTACAAAGCTCAACAATGGGTAGCAAAAATGCAACACCATGCTAAGACTCTGTTTTCCTAAACAGGATTGAATGCCGTGTACACGGCATGTAAACGCTACACAGGCCCAGCCGTGTTTATCTAAACAGTTGTGTAATCAATTAAACGGCCATGTAGCCCAATTAAACGACCATGTAGCCTTGACTATTAGCTAGACGATGGCTGACCGCCCGTTTAGCGTTTGCCGTCTACGAAAATATAGTGATCGGAAAAGGAAATATAGGCAGAAAACTCCAAGGAACTATGTCTGAAGGGTGAAAGAACAGATTAATGTTCATGATAGTTCGTTACACCAAGTGCCTCTACAGAATTCTAAACAATGTCTGGGAAAATGGAATATCTGTATACACAGAAGCATACTTTTTGGTCCAAAAGCATGGATATCCATAAAATTATCCTAGAGATTTCAAGGCTCACGATGTTCAGCTTTACCATATATGTCCACTGACTTGAACTGGGAAACTGAAAGACACTATTTTCCATCTGGCGTTTCATGCCAATTCAATATGCACAATATGAGCATCCCCGAAACCACTGTGTGTTCGCAAGCCAGCTTTGCAACAGTAAAATATCTTAATCCTGCAATGACAGCAATACGTTGGGTAGCGAACTTTTTAAGCTGGCTGATGGCTATTAAACAACTTGACCCAGGATTTGTCCACGTTTGAACTTATAGCTTCACCACAAGCAACCAGCAACACTAACTTTCTCTTATAGCAACATGATGCCAGCCATTTTGAATGCAATAGTGACTATTGGAGTATTTATTTTCAAGAATTGCATGACCTCAATTATTCCAAAAAGCATTGTGCATACACAAATTTGTATATGTATGTTGATAGATCCCGCCACAGATCCAGACTACACGATTCGTAGACCTGTTAGGAAACTCCAGGTCAAATAATGTTTCCTAGCTAATTTGGATTTTAATCCAAAGAAACTGGCTGAAAGTCGGTGGTCATCATGCTGAACTTATTTGGTCAACGGAATTGAGAATTTGCATGCCTATGACATCACAGACAATTTAAGTTTGACTATAATAGTCCATTCAGTATCAATTATCTCTGGCTATTGTGGCATCTCCTAGGCATTGTGAGGGGAGTGGGTTGCCATAGAGTTTTGGTTACGCCATAACGCCTAAGTGCTGTAGGGGAGGTGGGCCACCACGCATCGCCACAATGCCACAAAAAACATGCAATTATCATTAAATGAGCGGACAGCGTGATCCAATAAACGAGTAACGGCAAGTTCTTTGATTGCGTGGCAGTTCCCCAAAACTTAATGAAACACAAAGGCGAGATAGATACTACTGTGGAAAAAATAGCATTTTGTTGTGCTTAGGATGTGTATTATGATTGTTCTATTTGTGTCATACTGTTACCGTGACTTCGCAAACCTCATTACATCTGAAATCGCCGCATTCAAATTATACTTTTGCAAAGAATGATAAATGATGCTGAGTCTGTAGGTTCCATAACCACTGAGCTCGAGTAGCAACCGACCCAAAGTTCCCATTTTTCAGCTCAAACGGCTACGCGTGCGACTAATTGCAGTCCTACGAATCTCCGTCTGGCACGAAGGCACCGAATCCAGCGAACAATTAAGAAGCAGGAGCAATAAAAACAGCAGCTGCATACTGCGCTAGGTCCATTACCCGGTCCTTGGGCCGCCACTTGGAGACGATCCCGCTGGTGGATGGCCCGGCCGCGGCGGCCGCTGCCTCGTCTAGCCCCTCGTGGCGCTGCTCGCACAGCACCACCAGCTGGGGCAGGTACGCCACCGGCGCCGGCTTCTCCTCATCGGCGTCCAGCCCATTCCTGGGCTCCGGTACGTTGGCGACGGGGAGGTCATCCGTGATGTGGCTGTGGCGGTGATTCGGCAGCGGCGCCAAGGGCGTCGCCAGCGACGGCGACGGCGACGGTGAAGAGGACGAGTGCACGAGCCTGGACGCCATGAGATCTCCCAATGCCATCTACGCTAGCTCTTCCTTCCTGCTAGTCACCCGGCAGCCATGATGAGGTCGCGGAGCTTGCTTCACCTACATCGATCGAATCCGGCCGGCGTGGGGATTCCGGTGGGTGAAGCCAGGTCAGCGAGGCTGGAAAGATTGGTAGGAGGTTGGTGGGAAGGGGTTTAGGGTTAGGGTTTGGATGGATGCGGCTGGCTGGGAGGAGAGGGAAGCGGCGGGCGGAGAGAGAAGGAAGCAGCAGCCCAGGCGCAGGCGAGGCGAGGAGAGAGAAAGATTGACGGAATTTTTCCTTTTTCTATATAAAAGAATAAAAACTGGAAATCGGCTTCCTCTCGCTTCCTGCTTTTTTTTTTTTACCAGTTCTGGCAGTGGTGTTCGACCGTACGAGAGCTGTCTGCATTCATTTTCCCTGTCTTTTTTATATTTAATTTTGCTTATTTGTTATCGTGATGTTAGCACCTGTGTCTAATCAACTCGACATTTGGTGACTCTTCAAATCATAAACATTTTCAAAAATTAGATACTGGTCACAACTGTATTATTTTCACCTTTTTTTAATTAATAAAAACGACGCTATCTCGTGATGTTTCCGTTCACACACACAATAGATAACAGGATGATAAATTAAAAAAGAGCGACAAACTTACTAGTCGGTAAAGTTTCCGTATAACTTGGCGGAATATCTATGAGTTAGCTTAAATTTCTCATGATCTACACGATTTGGTTAGAGTTATTAACATTTGTCTCTCTCAACGATTATTATTCACGTCTTTCACTGTTAGTGTCAATTACACAAAGACGAAAATCAAAGATAAATATTGATATATTATTCCTTTCATTAAGCACTAACTCAACTAGAAAGAAGTTGAAAGTGGTGAGAAACGAAAAAATGTGGAGCTTATAAAATGTGACTGGTCAGGTCCGTGAGGGATCGTGCTTGAAGCCTCATCTTTATACTATCTGGCTCGAGCCTGTGTAAGAGCATCTCTAGTAAAGCCTCTATTTAAGACCATACTTTGTTATTTGAGGTTTGAGAAAAAAAAATCTTCTCCAGTAAAGACTTTACTTGAGTTCTTATTTTGTATGCCCCTCAAACTACATCTCCAGGCCCTCTTATTCATAGGGTTCTCTAATTCCCCCTCTCATTCGTGAGTCTCACCGTTTTGTTTTATTTTCTATTTTTTTTCTCTTCTTTTTCACTCTAATTGATGGGTCCTACATAAATAGGGTCTTGAGCTAGTTTAATGTTGGAGTTGAAGCTAGATTTTAAGCCCTCATTTTTATATGTGAAAAAAGAAAGTAGGAACCTTATTTTGATGTCTATTGCTAGAAATGATATAAGAGCATATCTAGCAAGGCCTTTACATGAGCTCCTACTCTATTATTTAGGAGTTTGAGGCAAAAAATCATCTTCAGCCGGGACCCTAATTAGGCTCTTATTTTGCATGCCTTCTCAAACTCCATCTCCAAGCACCTATTTTAGAGTCCTTCCATCTTATTCACGGGTCTCATATTTTTTTATTAGGTCTCGCATAAAATAGGGTCTTAAGTCAGTTTACTGTTAGAGTTGAAGCCAAATTTTAAGCCCTTATCTTTGCATGCTAAACTAAAAAAAAATAGAAACCTTGTTTTGAGGTCCATTTCTGGAGATGGTCAGTTCCAGGCCCAAGTTCATATAAGAAAGCCTGGGCAGCGTGGATTGCCGTCTTCCTCGTTCTTTCCTTTAAAGGCGTGTTTGGCAGAAACAGCTTCGGCTTGGGCTTTTTTCACTGTAGTACTGTATCTACAGTAAAATGAGTCCATCCAAAACCCACCTTCTTCGGCGTATGCAATTTTGTGTCAGATGAACAGTGTCACTACAGTAGTGAACAGTGGACGAACAGTGCCATAATCCGGTGAAAAAAAGGTCAGCCAAACATGCCCTTACTACTGTAGCTAGCAGCTCTGGCGTTCCTTAAAAAAAGAAAAAAAAAAAAACTAGCAGCTCTGGCCTCAGTGTCACTTAATAACTGACTTTGAGTGCTCCCACAAGGAACCAGGCTGGCGGCCGGGAGCAACGTGGGGCAACCGGGCAACTGGATCTGGGGCGTGGCGGGGGAGCTGCTGCCGCTCCTGGCGCTGGAGGCGGACTGGTGACACTGGTCCGGGAGTCATGGGGGCGCAAGCTGGAGCTCAGGGCGGGAGCACGCAGCTCGAGTGCGCGTGGCTGACGAGTTGCGGAGGCCTCGGCGCCCGCTGGAGGCACGACGGCGCCGGGCGAGAAGCCCAAGCGTGAGAGCCCCGCCGTCGAGTTCGCCTGGGGCCTTTTCCAAAATAAAGAGCCGGCGCTGACTGCGTCTCTCGTCTTCCGCCTTCTTGGATTCGAATTGGAATTCAGGAAGGGATTCCCTTCCTCCCGCCAACAGCCCCGGCCAAATTAAAATAGGGAGCGGAGAGGGGGATTGCATATAATTTCGTCTCTTCCCCCACGGGATAGACATCGCCGCAGCTCCCATCTATCATGGGGCAGCTGCATCTGGTTCGCTTCATGTCCCTGCAGCGCCAGCGGGCCTGCAGCGGCGCCGGCGGCAAGACCAAGAGGCCAATAATCGTGAGCCTCCTCTTCTCCGCTATTTATCTCTTTTCATGCATGCCCAGAGATGCCGACTTGTTCCAATCTTACAGTGTCTCTTACTACTATTCGACATTACAAGAAGACATGGTTCTTCTTGGAGGGGGAAAAATTCTGTTTTTATGTGTCTATTGTTCTGTTTCGTGCAGACTACTGAATTTTGGATGGATCTAAGCTGGCTAGGCAAAGTAAAATTTCAATTGACCGCACCTTTTTCATGCTTGATTGAGTAGGCTAAGCTATGTTCATCTCCGTACTTTTTTATGAGAATCTGTTCACAAAGAGAAGAAAAGAGCCTCTTATTATTTCTCAATGGTTAAATAATTCTAATCTTATTCTAGCTAGTGCGGAAACCGATTTCTTCTTTCTTGAACCGGTTTATGCTAGAATACGAGATGATGCATGTCTGGTAGTTCTAAGGTCAAAGGCGGGTTATCCGTTAGTTTATGAATTGCAAAGCAAAAAGCTGATAGCCTCCACTGTTTTGTTTGTTTTAGCTCAAACTAGATTGACGAGGCATGTTGGGAGATTGCAGGAAAGAAAAATAATTAGAAAATAACTCTTTCCTTGAACCGAATTGTTAGTATCGCTGCATCAAAGTGTGACAAGAGAAAAAAATCTAATTCCTCTGCGTGCATTGATATGCTTGTTGTTGCTGTTTTGTTCCTCGGAGCTCAGTATTATTCTACCATGGATGTTATGCTGCAGTTGGAATGGTCGCTTCAGGGCCTAAGAGAAAGGCCTCACCTTGCCAGCAAGATGGTGATTATCAGACTGATGAAGTAAAGATGTATTTAGGACCAAGCCTTCCAGAGGTACGGCATTAAGTGTTGATAATGAAAGAATTTTGTGCAATTAAAATATCGTGATGGTCTCTTGAATTGTGCAAACTGATGGACTTGTGCTAGTTGAATAGTGTTTATGAATCAGTATTCCAATGCTGTAATCTCTCACTGTCCTGCTGCATTGGTAGCTATGCTTTTTTCCGAGTGTTGCATAATTAACTTTCCAATGCAAAATCGTCTGCTTATGGTGTTTCATCAGGCCTCCAATGCATAAAATCTTGTTTTTTGTAGACTGGGGTGTTCAATGCCGAGCACTTGCCATGAATCTCCTTATAGTCTGTAACATATTTAGCATCTACAATGTAAATAAAATAAAAAATAATAATTGGTGGCTTACTAGGAAAGTCATATCTCAAAAATCTTATCAGGCATTGATAAATTATATTTTTCCTTATAGTCCAACAGATGTGACAAGTTTAACTCCCATTAGAGTATTAGACAATTATTTCAGGCAATACATTGTAACTTATAAGTTTCATCTCATTGTCAGATGGCGCTCATGCTCTTTTATCTGGTCTGTTAAATCAATTATCTCAACATTTTAGTCAGACAAAGGTTTATGTAATGGTAGCTATGCATCCAGCCAGTTTTGTGCAATTCCCATCCACCTTTTGATCTGATTCTGATCTTGTTGCCACGTTGAAGCCAAGCCTCATCGTGGACGTTAGCCTCTAGTTGGAACTGAGTCTATGAAACTGGTCGTACCTTGAGCACGACTCATATGTCCTGTTTCGTCATGCTGTTATTCGATCATATTATTTATCATCACCTGGGATTTCCTGATATCCTATTGGCACCCTATGTAAAATGCATGCTCATTTCTCTTCCCTTTTCACCTTTGATTACTACAATTAAAATTCTGGCCATTTTACTCGATGCGAATGCAAAGAGAACTATTTCTGAGCACTGCATGTCTAATTAGGGCAAAAAATACATTTTTCTTGTTAAAGTTAGGTGTAAGTTTCGTAATATCTGATCTGAGATTCAGAGTACTGAAATTGTTTTCTTTTTCCAAGTAACCAAAATGAACATGGTGCAGTGATGCACCTAGAACCTGGACGTGGCCTACATTACTCCTTTTTTTGCTTCCATCTAATCAACTATTTGCCTTTACAATTCTATACTGCTGAACTTCTCTCCCTTGCCTGTGCATGCAGGACATTTGGCAACACATACATTCTCTGATGCCGATGAGAAATGCTGCCAGAGCCGCATGTGTGTCTCGTGCCTTTGTACCTTCCTGGAGATGCCATCCCAACCTCACTTTCAGCAATGAAACATTGGGCTTGAATGAAAATGCTTGCGGAAAGGATGGTTCAGCTAGCATTTTCTCCAGCATAGTTGATCACATTCTGACAAAGCACTCAGGCATTGATTTGAAGACGCTCAAGATTCAAATTCCTTCAGATTTCAGTGCAAAGGACTATTATTATATTGACAGTTGGCTTCAGACTGCTCTGACTCTAGGGATCAAAGAACTCACACTTATCTTGTGCCCTTTGAAGTCAAAGTACAATTTCCCATACTCACTGCTATCTTATGGGGGTGGAAACTCAATTCGATATCTTCACCTTGTCCGTTGTTCCTTCCGTCCGACAACTACACTTAGTTGTTTAAGAAGTCTGACGAGACTGTACCTTTGTCATGTGCGTGTTACGGGAGACGAGTTAGGGTGCCTTTTTCCCCATTCTCTTGCTTTGGAGCGATTGGAAGTCAGGTACTGTGATGGGATTGTTCGGCTAAAGGTACCTTGCATACTGCCGCGGCTCAGCTACCTGGAGGTGCTTGGCGGCGGCAGAGGCTGGAAGTGATAGACAATGAAGCTCCAAATATCTCCACATTTCTATTTGAAGGAGACACTGCAGTGAAGCTATCACTTGGTGCAACACTGCAAATGAAGAGACTAAAAATCCAACGCTCCGGTTCAGTATTTTATGCTTGTACTGAACTTTCATCCAGGATGCCAAATCTCGAAGCACTTACCCTAAGAAAAGGTTCTGGTGCAACCGGTGCTTCTCGTGCTACCGTGCTACCGAGCACTGTAGCATGAGAAATATTACCGAGCACTGTAGCATGAGAAATATACATCGAAAAATTGCAACAAAAATATGAATGGATAGTGCATGCAACGATCTACAATTCATATTTTTGGTTGAGGTGCAACGGAAGCTCGTGCAAGAAGATACAAAAAAGAGAAATCAGGCTGTGAACAGTGCGGGTTGCAACTGTTCATCATGAACCCGCAACCCGTTACTATTCAAAGTCTGAATTCTCTTTTTTGTATCTTCTTGTACGAGCTTCCGTTACACCTCAACCAAAAATATGAATGATAGATCGTTGCATGCACTATCCATTCATATTTTTGTTGCAATTTTTCGCTCATCCATTGAGGTGCTACCGCGGTTGGGAGCACGGTAGCACCACAACCCGCGGTAGCACCAGAACCTTTCTCACTTACCCTATGTTCAGACAGAGAGGTATGGCATTTGACTGGCTTGCGATATGCATATATAATGACACTACATTTCTTGGAGCATAATTAACATGACATTTATGCAGAGGGTTACACCAATGCTGAGTAGTAAATTCCTTCACCTCAGACACTTGAGTATTGGTCTTAATGGAGTAACTTTTCCCTTGACTTATGATTATTTGTCTTTGGCTCACTTCCTCGATGCTGCACCTTATTTGGAAACTTTCCACTTGGATGTGAGTCATTGTTCATACTGCTATGATTTTAGTAGCTATATGTGGTGCAACCATAACTTGAAAATTTTCCTTTCCATTACAGGTATGGCAGCAACATATGAAGCATGTCTCGATTTTTGCAGATTCCTCAGATTTAAGGCAGATGCAAGAACATCGGCATCACAGCCTGAAGAATGTGAGGATCGAAAACTTCTGTTATGCGAAGAGTTTGGTTGAGCTAACATGCCATGTTGTTGAGAGTGTAACGTCACTTGAGTGCCTGACACTTGAAGCCCCTCAGAGTGTTTTGAGGTGTTCTGATCGTGACAACAGATCTGGCAAATGCTATCCAATGGATAGGGATATTCTTGTGGAGGCTCATAGAGCAATCTTGGCTATCAGAAGATACATCGAGCCAAAGGTTCCCTCCACTGTAAAACTTCATGTTTTAGAGCCTTGCAGCTGTCATGCTGCATAATTTTAGATGGCCACGTTTTAATGTAGTCATTCAATGTTTAGTTATGTAAATGTTGTATGTGGTTTTTTAGATGGTTTCTGAACTCTTAAGTATGTAGTGCTTTTTACGCTCACTAATTTGTTGTACAATTTTGTATCTTCATTCAATTACTGAACAGTGAAAACGTGTGTCAACACTCAACAGTATATTTTGTCCCCTGAATACAGGTGCAGCAATGCTCATCCGTCCAGCTAAAATGCGGCAGCTAGGAGCGAGAGCTGTCTTGGCGGCGGCGGCTTCTACTAGTTCACACTATCAAACAATCATTAGCATAAGTAGTTCACACGATTAGACAATCATTAGTACTCATAAAATAAGGTACGAGATGAACCTTATCCGTCCGTTTTGACCCTGCTGACTACCACGTTCTTCTTGGTTAAGATTTGTGGGTGGCAAGCTCAAAAAAAAGATTTGTGGGTGGCTCGAAAAGCCCAAAACCTCTTGCCGTCTGCCGGAGCAGGAAGCAGAGGATGGCGGCGGCCAGCACTGTGCTCCTCTCTTTCCCACGCTGCTGCCCCTATCCGTACCTCCGCCGCCACCTCAAACCCAAGCCCGAGCTGCCGCCTTTCCTCCACTTCCCCCTCCGCCGCACCAGCCTGCCGCTCCCCCTTCCGCGGCGCCGGCGGAATGTCTCCGCGGCCTACGGCGACGACGACATGGACGACGACTTCGGCGACTTCGACCCGGACGATGCGGACGCCGTCGGCGAGGACGACGACATCGACAATGAGCAGGACTACGACGTCGACTACGACCGCCTCCTCGGCCCCGTCAAGCCGCCGCCGCCCTCCTTCTCCGCCGAGGAGGGAGACATCGCCATGGTCGCCGCCGAGAGCTTCGTCTCCACGCAGGAATCCGCCTCCGACACCGTCGTCGACTACTCCATCGACGAGGACGAGTTCCACAAGATATGCCTGCTCCACTGCGACTTCTTCATCCGGAAGGTGCCCGACCCAGATGACGACGTCTTCGACTTCAGAGAGGTATATCCTCCTAACATCCACTGCTTGGCTGCTTGCTAGTACTATATTCTCTCTGATGGTATTTCGTTTCATCAAACCTGACTGTTAGTACCACGCTTTTGGTCACCGTGACATTTCTTCAAACACGTGCGATGCAGTTTTTTTGAGCGCTGCTCATTTTTCTGAACATGGTATTTCTGTGCAACAGATGTATGTCACACCACCAGACACTGATATCTACTCCATTCCGAGGGTTCTTGCCCCATTGCCACAGAAGGTGCCCATATAACTCTCAACCATTTCTTACTTCAGTTGAACTAAAAATCAAGCTTGCCGTGTAAACTGCTGTTATTTTTTTGTCTCATGTTGGAATTAGTATGTGAGGTGCACGAAGAAAAACTTTGGACGCTACCACGTAAGTGAGCCACCAGTTGAGCATTTGCGTGATCCCCTGTACAAGACCGAGAGGGAGATCATGAAGGTATGATGAGAATTTGTCTGCTGTCTTATTTGTTGTGCCACCTCAATTTACATCTTTCTGTCACAATATCTAAGATGCGCTCGGCAAAATGTGTTGTGGACTCATTCTTTGGCAAGCAGTACCGCAGGAGAAGTGGCTAAGTGCCGGATGAGTTAGTCGATGATTATCTAGTTTCCCAGGTTGTGAGTATCGGATTGTTGAATTGATTTGTTAGCAGGATTAGCAAGAGTTTGTTAGAACAGCAAGTTTGTTATTCAATTAGCCAAAGTGTGTTAGGGTGCCAGCTATATAATGTCAGGAGCCTTTCATTATCAATAAATCAAGCAAGTTAAACCACAATTACTCAGAGCCACCACGGAGTGCAAGTTGGTTTAGCTTGCCAATTCGCCCCCTCCCTGTAATCGCCATATCAAAATGTTTCTTGAAAGTTACCAACAGAGTATTTTGATGTTTTCCCTGACTACTTGCCATACGCTTCAAGTTAGAACATGTACTGGTGTTCAAATATTATGGACACTGAAACAGGAAATAAGTGAACATGCCACTTACTTAGGTCTTTGTGTTACCTCCTTGCTTACCCGTAGTAATGAGCTTCTTTTGACTATTGTTATTGCATAATATGTGCTTCTTTTTGCCCTTATTTTCTATGTGCATTACAGCCCCCCCCTGCTTTATTGCTTCTCTATTTTGTAATGCATTGTGCTTCTAGCTATTTTCCTCCTGCTTAATGAAAGGGCAGAGCACCTGCCATATTTTCTTAAAAAAAAATATTGTACTTCTGGCTATGGGATTTCCTCATTCTTTCATTCAAACTGTACGCCTCATAAGTTCTATATTGCAGGTTTTCTTAACCAAACACTATCGAAACAGGCGCGCAGATGACCCAGATTTCTTCCTTGATTTTGAGGAGATTTATGTCATTGACTCCAAAACAAAGTCAATCACAAGAGCTAAAGTTGTGGTAAGATATTCAAATCTAAATATATCAGTGACATTTTTAGGTTCGGCAAATTGGTTCATCGATAGTTTTGGAGTATCGTTTCTATTTGTTAAAGCCTCATATCACCCTGAATGTGAAAGAATAATTTCTGCTAGCAACTTCAAATCTGCATTGCTAGTTACTACCAGATGTACATTTGTTTTGTTAGTTCTACTAGAGATCTTCAATTTTCAGGTTAAAATAGTGCATTTTATTGAAAAACACAGAATGTTCCATGTCATATCGGTTTATTTGTCAGAGCTCGGTTGAATATTTTGGGCATCTCAATTTAATTCGTAGTGCTCTCAGTAAATTTGCTGATCTTTGGGAAAATTCTTCATGCAACCAAGTATAATACAAAAGGCCTACTTTCGGTGTACTTTGATCACTGATATATTGGTGTACTTAGATCACTGATATCCACCTGTCCTTGACAGGTTAGTGTTCCTGAAGGAAAGAAAAGAGATCGGCGGAATGACCTCCTACTTATACGTGATGGAGGGGAGTCCTTTAGAATAATTGATAAGGTAGTCTGCTTGCTTCAGATATTTAGCCTTTTGCTTTGTTTAAGCGGGCTCCAAAAAAATTAACTTTGGCTAACGGTATCATTACTGTACCAGACTAAAAGGGACGATGCAACCACTGTCATCCAAAGAGAAGAGTGGGCAAAGTCGAGACAGGATGTGGAGAAGCATTTCAGGAAACTCCGGGACTTTGACTACTCGAATTGGTTCTGAAGAAATGTCTGTTGGGTGCATAGGAAATGGTCCTTGCAGCGATTTTGCTGTGTCTGCTGCTGACTGCATGTAGATAAGTTGTTTGTTACATGTAGAAGATATGCCATCTAGGGTGGAGCATGCACGAAACTTACATTCTGGTGAATCCATGTCTTTGGGAAGTAACCGAGCTAATGAATATGTTGCATTTTTGCTTCACTTTTTGCCTTGCTTAAAAAGCCGGTGATCATTAGTTCAGGCACACTGGTGCTCGTTGATCGTTCCCGTCCTTGAATTTTGATCGTGACGTGTTTTCCATGTTCACCGATAATGATGGGAAAAGAAACGTGAAAAGAGAAATCTGACTCTACAGCTCCTCAATCCTCATGTCCAAGAGTCCAAAAAAAAAAAGAGCAAAACAATAAAAACAGGGGTGTTCCGAGAATCGAACTCGGGACCTCTCGCACCCGAAGCGAGAATCATACCACTAGACCAAACACCCTTTTTGATATCGACTGTATTTTCTTTGTATAAGAATATGTACTCTACTTTGCAGATCGCACGGCGGTATTTTATAGAACAGCGTGTTTGCAGCTTCTTGTAATATCAGGTACTCCGATATCTTGACTCAAAAAAAAAAAAAAAGGTACTCCGATATCTTCGGTAATGTTCACTCGTGGTAAAATTATGTTAGAATCTTACACGCTTCAGTTGTTGCATGTTATAATACCAAAACTACGTGCTAAGTGAATTTGTGCATGTTACAACAAGTATACCTAAAAAAGCAGCATGACATCCATCATTTGCTGCATACACTACAAGTATTGTATTTGAATAATTATGTGCTGAGTTGAGACATGCCTCTAAGGGAAAAGCGTGGAGGAGCCCGTGAGAGGCATCTTGGCGCCATTCACAGCTCACGCCCCCCACGAGAGCTTGTATGTATATATACACCTCTTCCAGCCAAAACGTGCAAGAACAAGCCCATGCATCTTTATTCCCTTCTCCATCGTGCATGCTCTTGGAACCTAGCTATCTACACAGTCTTCTTCTTGCCACTGATCGATGACCCTGCATGGCAGCAAGCGTGAGTCCAAAGAAGACGCGTTATGTTTGCGTCACCATGCAAGCATCCCAGCAGCATGCAAACCCCACTCCGATCCATAACTTAATCGTTTAGACACTGTCCTAGCTTTCTGTTCAGTCTATCTGCTTTTCCTGGATGAACGACGATAGACAATCCCTGCATAACTCTACTTTTATTCTTGCTTATCCATCCATTCTTTTCTCTATGTATAAGACATTTACTAACAAGTGACTGTAATTTCTACATCATCTGGTTAACCAAATATCGAGATCACTAGCTAGTCTTACATATATTACAATATTCATTAGTCTGATCTTCACTTCTTCACAACATAAGATATATAGAAGTTAGTACACGGTGGCAACTCTGTATCTCTTGTTTGAGAGAGCAATCAGTGGGTGTCTATTTGTAACTGGTTTGTTAATTATTAGCTTCTTTGGATGCATGAAAGCTACCCGTTTGGTGGGGAATTGAAAGCTCCATTCCTTTTATGACGTATAACTCTATAAATGAAACGTGTTGACGCACGCACGGATCACAGTAAAATAGAAAGAACAAAAAAGGACCTAGCTAGTCTAAAATATATTCGTGTTAGATCGATCTAATATTTTCGCAGACGGAAGATATGAAATGGAACTGATCGAGGGTAGATATTCGCGCGGATACAATTTCAATGCTAATATATATATAACAACCAGTAAATGATATATATTACCGAGTAGCCAGTAAGTTTCATTCAGGCTCCACTACTTGTGGATATAAAAGAATTCACCACCATTGTTACCTGTGTTATGTAAGAAAGAAACCTTAATTAATATGTCTAAACTAGACACAATGACATGAAGGCATTTAATTTAATCAGAGTGTATGAAAGAATTTATCCAAATTGATGGAAAGAAAAAAGAGAGACTGAAATCTAGATGCATGTACAGTTTGCAACGGTTCACCATAAAGATATAATGTTACAAGCATAAAAATGAAGTACTGCAAACTTGTACAAAACAAATCCAACTAAAGACAAGAGAAATAATTAGAGCACAACCTTTGTCTTAGGATACTCCAGCAGCCACTGTATATATATCATGTGCACCCCAATGATCAGTGCAGAATATCTGATCCCCAAAGCCCATGTGTATATATAACCAGAGGAGTGCTCCTGAACTCTTCAGTACAGGCTTTGATTTCTTTGTGTGTGTGGAGAGATCAAGGATGCCAGGAAAGGATTCGAAAGCTGCAGCTTTCGAAGAGAAGCTCCAGCTTCTGCGCTCGGTTACAAAATCAAATGCGGTAAGTAATGCTCCTTTCTAATATATTTTCCTTTTCAGTCAAAAGGTAGTTAAAAAACATAATTTAATTTCAGATCCCTGGAAATTAATTTGTATTTTCTGTACTTGGAATGATTGTAGATTCTTTGGTATTAAACTTTTGCAGAACCGCATTGAAACAATGTAGATTCTTTCGTCTTTGCAAAAACAGTTAGTAAGATCAAGATCTTATCGAGCTGTCAAAATTCGAGACAGTCAAATCAACACACCTCCTTGTAATGTTTCGAGAAAAAAAAACACCTTGTATAGCAAAAGAGAGCTAAATGCCTAAATGAGAGATCGACTTTGCTAATTTTCTCTTTAATTCATTCATGTGTTGGTATTTTCAAATCCACTGGATCCACTTTGTGACATGTGGACTACTCGTCGTACGTGTTAACTATCAATATGTCCATCGTTTGCTTATGCAATGAATATATATTCAGGGAAACAAGACGTCGATCCTGGTAGATGCTTCGAAATACATCAGGGAGCTCAAGGACAAGGTTGACGAAGCAGAAGCTTCCTCGCAAGAAGCTGACAGCAGTAGCAAGAGTAATAGCATGCAGGTGAACGTTTCCTCGGTGGATTTGGACAGCAGCAGGAGAGGATTCCGGATCAACGTGTCGATGGAGAGGAGCCGCCCTGGGCTGCTGCTGTCGGTGCTGGAGGCCTTCGAGGAGCTCGGCCTCGACGTCCTCGACGCCGACGTCTCCTGCGCCGACGACTCCGCCTTCCGCCTCCAAGCCCTTGGGTCAGGTCAGGGGGAAACCGTGGATGAGCAAATGGTTCGGCAAGCAGTGCTGCAAGCCATCAGCAAATGCATAAACAGTGACGGCGATGAGCTGTAATTGTTGCGATTCATCATCTCCATGTTGCAATGCAACAATGTGTACACGTCACTCCAGACAAAATGTACGATGAGCTATACGACTGTACAATGAGTATACGGGAGGCATCATTGCTTGGTTCTGCTTGTGGAGTTGTTATTATTAGCCAGCAGCGCTCTTGTGATCTGGACGCAGAGGCTGGCGTTCCTGAGGGCGAAGTCGTGGTACTCGGGAGAAGACCACCTGCTCGGCGTGCTCCACCAGGGGCCCATGGCGCGGTCCTTGAGAGCGGCGCTGCCGCTGAGCTCGGCGACCTCCAGCGTCCGCAGCGCGTTTCGGCCTCCAAGCGCGCCGCCAGCCGCGCCTCGCAGGCCCGCCGCAGGAACGGCACGTCGTACTTGTCGCCGGCCACCAGCAGCGCGGCGGCAGAAGGTGCTCGTCGTCGTCGTCGATCAGCTGCAGGGCACCCGTGTAGAGGAAGGCGAGGAAGAGGGAGAGCTCTTCATGACTGAGCTCAGGGAGGGAGATGGAGTCGCCAGCGGGGGCCTTGCACCGCTCGTCGTCGCCGGACAGCACGTGCCTCAACACCTCCGACCTCGCGGCCTGCACGCACGCGGAGAGAGAGCGTTAGAAATGAAGTTGGGCTCGGTTTTAGCTGCAGTTGAGGCCTATTCATTTGATATGCGGGCCTACAGCTACAAAGGCCGTAATCAGCCACAGACGGACTCACTCACCAGGATGGCTTTGTGGGCTGGGATTGGGGGCCCACATCCAGGTTTCACGACGATGTCGGTGTGGATTCCCTCCTTCCACGCCAGCGCGAAGCCGTGTTCGAGGTAGGCGGCTCTCTGGTTGGTCGCCTCCTCCCTGTCTCTCATCTCCTTCAGCTGCCCATGCTCCCATCATCTCTCAGCCCTGCATTGCATCGAGTTCGGTTCATGAATATTTTCTCGTCATCGAACTATATATCCAGAGTCGTATTTCGTGATGGGCGGCGCGCTATTCACATAACACCTATCAGAGAAGAACAAAGGACAAGCTATTCCTCGTGGAAAGGCTTTCAGAACTAGAGAGAAGCCTGAAATTTATTAATGCAGCTTTAGCTTATAACACACAGTTGTTTAAAAACCCCATAAAGTTCCACCACATCCGCATAACTTTTATGTGTCGTCATTCCGACCAATTCTTTCAGTTCAAGCATACAACTAGTACGACTGAGACATGTAGCTGACTGCTCACAGCAAACAATGCCATGAAACGAACACACGTTGTAATGATCGAAGGGTGAAAACATGCAATTCACATGCGAAATTCTTAGCCCAAGGAAATCAATCGAAATTCAGAGTTGAAGCATACATTGGGAGTTGCGGCATCCGAAACACTGAAATAACAAGGGACAGAGTTGTTGTCAGGAAGACTTGCCTTGGGTGAGCTGTTGGCTTCATCGACCCTCGAGACTCGACGGAATCATGGCCACCATCATCTTCATGCTCATCCTTGTCGAGGAAGGCGATGATGGCCTTGGCACCTTCGTGGCATGGAGCGCAGACGGCGTTCCTTGGAACCCTGTACTTTGACGCATAGGGCTGCAGATGCAGCAGTCCATGGTTTCTCTCTGTCTCTGTCAACAGCGCTTCTTCCTCGCGTTTCTCCTTTCCTTCCTGCTCCCTTTGGCTTCGCAATGATGCTAACAGCAAGCTGTTTGCCATTGCTTTTATGTTGGGTGAGGGTATAAAAATGAATGAAGAGAAAGGGGGAGAATGATGTTTTGCCATTTCTTTTTCTAGAGCTAGTATGCGGTGGTTGCTAACTGAGACAATCAGGAGAACTAAATTTCTCCTCTCCCGAGCTCGATTATGATATAAATGTGTGATTCATGAATATTCAGCAGTTGGTGCATCCACACCTTTTAGTTAGAGTACATTGACTAAATTGTCCTCGGGTCTCTTCCATTTTCAAAAGGGATGATTAACAAAACTGCAGGTACTTGGATATTAATTAATTAGCAGTACAACGACTAATCATGCAAAATGTTACTAACAGAAGTTGGATACAGAGATTTCAATTCCATACCGAAAACAAGGAATGACTTGTCCTTAAAGTAAGAACAGACATTGGCTTTCTGGATTCTCCTTTTAGTGGCCATGGCCAACTACTGTGTACAATTGTCTAAAGTTAGCCATGGCCAACTACTGTGTACCGAAAACAGCCTGTTCAGGGGACTGTATAGGGTACATTTTACTTGAGGCTTATTGTTTGATAAATGGAAATTGAACTGAAATCTTAGCACTGATACACGACATTGCCACATTTTTCAATCTATATATAGGACTCTGATGTCAAATTGCTGAACTTTATTCTGCACTAGTTGTCCCTTTGCGTTCAAAAACCTTCTCACTTATCTGAAGAAAAGAAAAAAAAGGAAGAGGAAAAGACATCATCAAATGAATGCAAAGTCCAGTTATGATATGTTCTGCCATAAGGTTATGTAAAGGTTTCATAAGGGACAGTACCGTCTTTTTCTCTCAAGATATTGACTAGACATCAATTTAAATTCAGGGAAAGTGATGTTTTCATGATTATATAATGAATGGAAGAATCATGGACCAGACCGATGAGAGGGACTTTCCAACCTTCCTCGAGAAATACTTTTCTGGGGGAACTGAAAGATGTTGAGGCTTGGAGGGTTGCACGGCAGGTATGCTGCCCTAACAAGTTAACCACTAGCCTCCCACTCACCCAACACCTGGGTCCTCTTTATTGTCTGAAAGCACAAGAATATTCATATGATGGATCGATGCTAATTAATCTCTGAGGTCCTTTTATCAAACTGGCAAAACACGGTTTAAGACTTCAAATAAGTCACACCTTTAGAGCATGCGTGTCAAGCTAATCACTGTTCCAACAAAAAGGCAAGCATATCTAAATGGGCTAGAGTACAATTACTAAATTTAGAAAACATGAAACATACGATATTCCATCTGATATATGCGAGGACAAAGTTTAGCTGGAGACTTCTCTTTCAAAAGTTTGTCTGTGGATTGATCACCCATCCAATGATGGAGTTTTGTTGGGTTGGTTAGCAACATACTCCTAGTAGTCACCGCAATCAGCAACAAGGCTCTCTCTCTCCCTTATCGTATTTTGTTTTGTTTTCCAGATATATAGGCTATGCTGTCGCAAAAATTGCAGTTGGTACTTGGTGCATCTCACTCTGTTTACAGAAGCAAATATCTGTTTGTCATTGGAACAATGGAGAAATAAAATAAA